>ML781174.1:138815-163165 GCA_009831015.1 Picea engelmannii | reverse complement strand
GTGCACATGCGTACAAGGATAATAAATACATTCGACTATGTGTTGCCATACGATGGAGAACATGATGCATGCAATGTAATGAAAACTAAAAGATCCAAGACACACATAAACCTCTGCAAGCAATGAACGACAATCAACCGACAAATAATAATACTGACTACCCGCCCGTCCTACCCTGCAATGGTTAGGACCTCCAATACACATAAGCAATGCTCAAGCCCAGTTCCCATCGATTTTAACCATTTAAGGTCTTAGGGCTCACGACTGTTCTGAGGAACATGGAGGTGTCTACATCCTTCTTGACAAAAGCAGACCAAACTAAATATGCTAAATCAACAAACATTAATGACAATCATTGCACGATAAAGTTCTATGAATCAACACACATCACAAGAATTCCATAGTGAGAGAGAATTCAAATACTACACCCATCATGGAATGACATAAGTGCATGCGCAAGGAAATCAACCTTATTTTAATTCAAGATGCAAAGGTAGTCATCTACTATAATTCAAGGCGCCATTTGTATCAACATTAAATAGAATCAATTAAGCCAGTCGGAACTTCGCCAAGGTTTGAAACATAAGTAACATCAATAGTAGGCCAACTAGAATGACTAAATTATAACTAAGCCATTTAGCAATGGACAATAAATGCAACCAGTTCTATCAAGGTGAATATACACCCCAACTTTAATCTAACATTCTTCTGACTAGCATTTTACGATAGTGCGACATTACTAACTCATTGCTACTATTACATTATTGCATTGAAGGTAATACATATAATCAAATTATAAGACATTGGAAACTATTATAGCAATTAAAGTAATGAACAAAACAATAATAAAACCATTGATATAGCAAATAACCAATTTATCTATTTTAAGGCAAAGGCCTTAGTGAACCATATTATCTCATTAAATTTCTCACTATACTAATTTTGAATGCCTTGAAGGAAATTCATTGTTAAAAGGGTCCTAAAAAGCATTTGAACTTTGACTTTGGCCATTTATTCAAGGATATAAATAATCATTCATTTAATCTCACCAACTCGCATAGATTATAAAATTAGCCATACTTTATTAGCAAGACATCATACACCACCCATTTAGCAAGGTTAAAGGATTGACTTCATTAAATCATTAAATCCACCTATAGGGCCACTTTTATTTTAATCCTATCTCCCTCTATTTAATCTTAATTTTTGATACAAGGCAACAATTTAATACTAACTGCTATCATTAAAAAGGTATAACAATCAAGGCATTAACATAAGCTACTAATTGGGCATTAAATAATAAGAAAATAAAGGTGTTCAATAACCTTCACTTTCTCATCTTATTTTATTTTACCCTATCCTTACAACAACCTTACAACACAGAACCATAAAGTTAGATTTTACATGTTATTAATAGCCGTAAAAATCAGCGGCCAACCCACTCTGCCAAGAAAAGGATAAAATCAGAAACAAGCAACAAGAAACTAGTGGCTGTGTGTGCATGTCAGAAGTCAAAGGGGAAACTAAGGGCGCATGTTGAAAAATAACGAAATCAAAAGGCAGCTGTCAAAAATTGGAAATTTTCAGGAACCATATTCAATTTAGCAACTGTCAAGATGGCAATTTGTCCTGGCAGCATCATAAGGGAAACCCTCTCATAGCCAGACTTAACATGACTTGCCGAGGTAAGGGCCCAGGCAGCTGATTATACAAATCGCAAGGGGAGGGCGCATACAACCTCTATAGAGAAGCGAGCTTAAGAATTTTGCAGAGGTGAACGGTATGATATTCTTTGCATGATCGAATTAGATTGTGTTTATTACAGTGCAGAGGAAAAAAGAATAGTTCCCACACAGTTTGCAAGGGAAAAATTAATGGTTTTTGGTTTACAGTTGCAAAGAAAAAATTAAAGTGTTGTAATAATTTGAGGTTGTTCCAACCACTAAGCCAAATAATTTTTCTAGAATTGGACTCTTTCAAGAAGGGCATGATTAGTAAAGGTTTAAAAAACAACCACAATCCACTGCTATCAAGGTTAAATTTCATCGAGTCTCTTAGTTCCATGCGGTTCGGTTCAGTTTAAAGCAAGTCGTAAGAAATTCACTGTAGGAGATGAGCTTCAATGCCAATCAAATTTCAAAACCACTTACCCAAGCAGAATTCCATAAACAAATTTACCATATTCAATTACAAAACGTGATGCAAAGAAAGGGTTTTCTTGGGTAGCAGTTTACGTGAGGGGTGCATTAGATACAGTGTAGTCATTCACTGTCGAATGCATGAATAGGTATAATCGCCAACATACCAGAGGATAAATCGCCTTGGCCATATAAAATATAAATTCTCCTTTGAATTATAAAATCTAGATTAAATTTAAAACGCCAGTGAATATAAAATATGATTTGTCATTTAAAATACAAATTGCTGACAGACCCAACATATAACAATGCCATGGCCATATCTATCAACCAAAGTATGAGTTTTCTTATCTTAATGCAATCACTACCATGGTTCGCTGTATAAATTATTTCCATCAAGAAAAACCACTGCTATTACACATTATCACTTGCCAAAACACAATAATAATTGAACTACTAAGTACACCGCATCCATGCATATACAACTTATGATTTATAACTATAACAGTGATTGTTTATGACTATAAAACTATGCAATGATAATTTAAATGCGAAGACACCACATCCGGGAAAATATAGAGAAAAAATAACGACATAAGTATAAAGATCCAAACCAAGGAATAGTAAAACCAAACCAGAACGATGTCCACAATAAATTTAGGCAATCAATCAAATTGAAAAAACTCAATACATAATTCATCCATTTACCAACAACCTATAGATCAAGCATAAGTTCCTAATGCATTCTACTCTACACAATAACGAGTGTACCATTGCCTTATCGGTCTCCTCGAATGACCTCTGCGTGCTTCGTGCCGCTCCCACTCGTTCATTGTCGATACCTCACTGGTACCTCCCAGCCAATGCTAGGGGTACTCTTCTTCCCCCTTAGCCCCTCGAGCCACAAAGGGGCCACACACTATCTAGATGGTACATCTAGCTCCCAGCTCGCCTCGCAAGGCCGAGCTACCACTCCTCTCCGAGTTGGGAAAACCCAACTCCCCACAAGAAATCAGTCAAGTCACTAATCCGACAGCGTAACGTTATGCTAACAGTCGATCCCCTACTCCCTCCTCCTTCCTCTCTTTTATAGAATTTTAGAACTTCCCAACTTTCCCTAAATCTCATTTAATTTAAGTTTTAATAAAAATCTTCTAATAATTCTCCTTCGTACAAGTGTCGTCCATCCCCCAGTTTCCTCCAATAATTATTTTCTTTAAATTAATAATTGTCTCATTTCCCTCACCCACTTAGAGTTACTCCTAGATTTATTCCTAGGTGTCCCTAGATTCCCTTACAGGTTTTAAATACTTTCCCTAAAATGAAGTTGCTAATTTAGTTCAATTTAGAAGATTTTTAATTGCAGATTCTTTAGTAAGCTGACCTCGCTTTTTACCATAAGTTCCCCTCTTTCCCTTATTATGTTTCCTCCATTCCTTAGTTTCCTAATTTTTATATTTCCTCTTTCCCCGTCTACTAATAATTTAATATCTTCTTAAATTATCAAAGGTTTAAAATAAATTAAATGCCTCCTTATATTTTATAATTAACCTCTTTTCATTTTTACTAATAATTTAATACCTTCTTAAATTATCAAAAGTTTAAAATAAATTAATTGCCTCCTTATATTTTATATTCACAGGTTCTCATTTAACTTCTTACTCTCTTCATGCTACTAAAAATTTTATGAAGACCAAAATTATTACTCAGTGGTTTTTATTTTAACCCCCCCCTTTTTTTTATTATATTTTTTTTATAGATATTTTCTTAAGGGTAGACAAAATTTTATGCTTAGCGAAGTTTTAGACTTAGAACATTGATTCTGAGCTGGGCGACATTTAATTAGGGAAGCTTTTTAAGAATTATTAATGTGTTAATTGTCTTAGGTCCATCTAGGTTTGTTCCTTTATCATCATCATCGCGACATGCCCTTTAGGACGCACTACGTGCTCCAAAGGTGCCACTCGCCTCTAGTGTTTCTTTTGCGCGACATGCCCTTCAGGACGCACTACGTGCTCCAAGGGTGCCACTTGCCTCTTGTGTTTCTTTTCTGCGATGTGCCCTTCAGGATGCACCACGTGCTCCAAGGGTGTCACTCGCCTCTTGACTGATTGGTAGACATCAATAACCCCTGGAGACAACACTCCGCCAGGTGAACTTGTGGGAGGCTAAGGGATTCTAAGGAATAAGGCCCCCGCCTTATTGTGCGCCCCTTAGAGTCATCGCGAGTGACTGTCATAGTCTGCCCTCACGACATCATGGGTCCTCTCGAACTAGGTAATCATTAACCTACAGTTCGAGCCATGACAGAAGTGCTAGTAAGCTATGGCAGGGTTGTTGTCCACACCTCTCCCTCAACCTTTCTGGTAGTCATGTGTGGCCCCTTTACTCCATATGTTAGTCTGGTCGTTAAGCTATCGTCAGCCTGCATCATCAATAATCATTCCATACATGTTCGCATCATATCATCTAATCAATGTACTAAAATCATAGTAAAACAATCAAACCCCAATAGCACACTCCCTGACTCGATCCAGAGTCCAAGGGTTTCATTGATGCCTCTGCATCCTCAAGGTCAAAAACCCTTCACACTCAGTAAAAACGAGTCAATAGAACCTGTCTATGTCAATGCATTAAAACATCAGGTCATCTAACATAACACCTCATAACCAAGAACAAATGTTTTAATATCATAATAGTCTAGATCACTTGCGAGAAAGTGTCCTCAAAGAATAAGTTTTCTCAGCGCGCCAGAGTGGGATGTTACATACACCCCCTGTTGGTCTAATCTTCATCCAAAAATTTCATAGTATAAATGCCGAAATAAGTGTATCACAGTATCATAAGTCTATCTATCAAACAAAATGGAAACTTCAGGCACATATCATATGTGTCCTCCCAGGTCGTCGAGTGCGGACTATAATTGTCCCACTCAACCTTGACCTGATCTACCATTTGATGTCGTAACTATCAAACGTGATGATCTAAGATGTTGATTGGATCAGCTGTGAGTACTCCCTCATCCTATACCTACAAGGAACTCATGTCAATAACATGCGTAGGATCACTAATATAATGTCTCAAAACAGATACATGAAAAACATCGTGCATACGCCTCAAGGAATCCAGAAAGGCTAGTCGATAGGCCACAGGCCCCTTTCTCTCCATAATCTCGAAAGGTGCCATGAACCTAGGAGAGAGTTTATATCCCTTCCCAAATGTGATCGAACTCTTATGAGGTTTAACCCTTAAGAAGACTCGATCGTCGGCCTCATAACTACAGTTGACTTAGTGCACATCGGCATAACTCTTCTGTTGATCCTGCGCTTCTTCAATCCTTTGTATTATGGTTTTCATTTTCTCTTCCATTTCTTGGATCACTTCTGGTCCCACCAGGACCATATCCTCAAGCCAATCCCAACTCAAGGGCATCGAACATGGTCGCCCATAAAGAAACTCGAAAGGCGCCATATTAATGGTGCTCTAGTAACTGTTGTTGTAAGTGAACTCTACTAGTGGCAAGAATTCTTCCCAACGCTTTTGTTGGTCTATCACGTACATGCGCAACATGTCCTCCAAGGTTTGGTTCATTCGTTCAGTGTGCCCGTCAGTCTCTGGGTGATATGCAGTACTAAAGTTAAGTTGGGTTCCCAAGGCCTCTTGGAAACTTGTCCAAAATTGTCTGGTAAACACCGATCCTCAATCGGATATAATCCTCTTAGGCACGCCATGCAACCTCACAATCTCACTGATGAAAACTATAGCAATGTCAGGTGCCTGACACATCATATGCACAGGAATAAAGTCAACACTCTTCATCAGAGTGTCAACTACTATGAAAATCGAGTCATGTCTCCTTGCCGTCAGTGGCAATCCAACAATGAAATCCATCGAAATAACCTCCCATTTCAATTAAGGAATATCATGCAATTGTAGTAATCCTGTTGGGTGTCTATGTTCATCCTTTACCTGCTAACATTTGAGGCATCTGGCCACATAGCTGACTATTTCTGCTTTCATTCCCTTCCAAAAGAATAAGGGCTTAAGGTATTCTCTCATCTTCATGACTCCCAGGTGAGCCATGTAAACTACTATATGAGCCTCGCTCAGGATCAACATCCTCAACTTGTCGTTTGGAGGTACGTAAATCTGACTTTTAAACCTCAATAACCCATTGCTATCAAAATAAAATCCCTCATATCATGGTACCATCATTGTGTTTTGTCCGATAAAACCCTCGACCTCTTTGTACCAGTGATCATCATGTTGTAAAGTGAGAATCTTTTCATGTAGATTCATCTGAAGAGGCAACACTAAGAAGATTCGTGGTCTCCGACTCAAGGCATTCGCCACTCAGTTCACTGTTCCCTTTATGTAAGTAATTTCAAATTCATACTCGCTAAGCAATTCCGACCAACGTCGTTGTCATGCATTCAGGTCGCTTTGCATAAAAATGTGTTTTAGTCCACAGTGATCAGTCTTTAGTTCAAATTTTCATGCAACAAGGTAGTGCCTCCAAACCTTCAAGGCATATACAATGGCTAATAACTCCAAATCATGTGTCGCGTAGTTCTCCTCATGCCTTCTTAGTTTCCTCGAAATGTATGTGATCACTCATCCATCTTGCATCAAGACTCCACCTAAACCTTCCTTAGATGCATCTGTGCATACCAATAAGTCTGCGTTCATGTCAGGGACCTTTAGTATCGGCGTTGTCATCAACAACTCTTTATTAAAGCCTCCAAAATGCTTCTTCACATTTCTCGGTCCAAACAAACTTCTTGTTTTTCTTCTGCAATTCCGTGATCGGATTTGCTATACTCAAGAATCCCTTGACAAACTGTCGATAGTATCCTGCTAAACCCATAAATCTACGCACTTCTGTGACATTCGTCGGTGCAGGCCATTCCATAATAGCCTCAACCTTGGCTGGATCCATGGTGATACCTTCGTTGGGGATGATATGCCCTAAGTAGTGAATCCTCGATTGATAAAAAGAGAATTTGGACAACTTCCCATACAATTTGTGCTCTCGCAGACACTGTAGTACCAAGTGCAAGTGCTTGTCATGCTCCTCCATTGTCCCAGAGGAGATCAAAATATCATCAATGAATACTTGGACCAACTTATCCAAGTACTCACGGAACACTTCGTTCATCAAACTCTTAAATACCCCTAGAGCGTTTTTCAGTCCAAATGGTAAAATAGTAAAATCGTAGTGTCCAAACCTCATGTTAAAGGTGGTCTTAGGGACTTCGTCCTCCTTGATCCGTAACTAGTGATACCTTGATCGCAAATCTATCTTGGAGAACATCGTTGCACCCTTCATTTGATCGAATAGATCATCAATTCTCGGCAAGGGATACTGATTCATGATTGTAGCCTTATTCAGTTGACAGTAGTCAATGCAAAGCCTCCATGATCCATCCTTCTTTCATATGAAAATAATAGTCGGACCCCATGATGAAACACTAGGACGTATCAGTCCCAGGTCCAACAACTCCTTCAGTTTCATTTTGAACTCTTGTAACTCCAGGGTGGACATCCAATAAGGTGTTCTTGCTATCGGTTCAGTCCCCGGTTTTAGGTCTATGGTAAACTCCAAATCTCTCTCCGGCAGCATACCAGGTAACTCCTACGGGAATACGTCCGCAAACTCTCTCACCATTGGAAGGTGTTCTAGACCTTCCGCTACTCCCTTCTCGTTTAACGCAAGGATCGGATAAATCTTGCACCCCTTGCACATACTCTTCTGTAACTGTAAGGAAGAGATGAACCTCAGGGAAACTCCCTGGTTATGTCCTACAATCACATGCCTTTGTCCTTCGTCATCGACCAAGCTCAACCATTTTGTGTTACAGTTGAGTATCACCTCATGCGATTCCAACCAATCCATACCAATCATGACATCATAAGATCCTAGGATCATGATGTATAGGTTGGCCCTTGTGACAAACTCTCCTAGGTTAAGGGCACAACCCCTAACCTTTCCTCCAACCTTCTGTTTGGCTCCCGAAGCCATCTCTATGAAGCTAAACTCGTCCTGTTCGACTGCCTTTACCTTAATCCTTTTTAGCACTGCACCAGAAATGAAACTCTCGGTAGCACCGAGATCTATCAAAATACTAAGGGTCTGGTCAGCGATGATACCTCTCGTCTCGAGCACAATTGACTGATGCTCTGCCTAGAAATTATTCACCGCTGCATGAATCCAATGGGCCTTGCCCATATCTCCCATGGTAGTGGGTACTGTTGATCTGGATGCTTAGTTCCTCTTCACAAGACAGTCATGCTGGTAGTGTGGCTCCCCACACATCCAACACCCTTTCTTCAGCCCAGTAGCCCTGGTACCTGAAGTAGAAGATGACGGCCCACTGGCCTGGAACCCTGGTCTGTTTTGCTGAACAGGCCTAAACTGTTGCTGAGGTGGAAGTCACTGAGGTATAGTGGAACTGGATCCCCTCTAGAAGCCATGATATCCCAATGTATGTCTTGCTAGTGTCTGGTGCTGTTGTGTTCCAGATGGGACCTGCCCTGCTGGTCTCGCTGGAGTCCTGGTCTAACCCCCACTGATAAGCTCCTCCTCTACTATGAGGGCCTTCTGGACAACATCGTTCAAGGCTTGAGGCATCAAAATCCTAACCTTTTCATGCAGGCTACCGTTAAGGCCAAATAAGAACCTATTGACCTTAAGTTTCTCGGTGTTAAGGTGTGGAGCATACCGGAGCAGCTCCATAAAACGGGCCTGGTACTCGGGCATCGTACAACCTCCCTGTCGTAAGGCATTGAACTCATTGAGATGATGCTCGATGAATTCCTTTTAAAGGTACCTCTCTCGAAACCATTCCTCGAACAGTTCCCATGAAACATCTTCGATGGCCATGTTTAGCAACGGTAGGAGCATCTTCCACCATAGAAGAGCACTCTCCTTCAGTTGAAAAACCACCATGCAGACCTTCATGTTGGAGGTATAATCGCAAAGTGTGAAGCACATCGCCATGTTCTCCAACTATGCCTCGGCGGCTATGCCGTCCGGGGCACCAAGGAACTTGGGAAATTTGACCTCAAGTTCACGGTGAATGCTACCAGTAATGGTCGGTGCACGCGGCAGAACCTCTACGGGTGCCGACGCTCTGGCCTCATCTTTGTCCAAATAGTTGATCAGTGCCTCGGACATGCGCTAGAAAGATCTCATCATCCTGACAACATCACCAAATTCTATCTGCTCCTATCTGAGAACCTGCTCGTCTCCCTGGGGGTTAGACTGCTCAGGCATGGGTGCTACTAGAGGAGTCGCGCCTCCTCCCCTACCACCCCATCATCTACCTCCACGACGTCCTCTAACCATGATTACCTACACACACACAATCAACTCGATTAGCAACAGTATAATAAAATCATGTCAACAAAAGCCGTAGCGAATCCTAAGTTGCGGGTTGAACCCACTCTTATACCATATGTAATGATCCTCCTTGTTATGATGACAAACCTCTTATAACAAGTGCAATTTTTTATTTTTTTTTGTGTGTGCGTGTGCATACAAAGATAATAAATACATTCGACTCTGCATCGCCATACGATGACGAACACGATGCATGCAATGCGATGAAAAAAAAAAGATCTAAGACGCACATAAACCTCTGCAAGCAATGAATGACAATCAACCGACAAATAATAAGACTGACTAGTCGCCCATCCTACCCTGCAATAGTTAGGACCTCCAAGACACATAGGCAACGCTCAAGCCCAGGTTCCCATCGATTTTAACCATTTAAGGTCTTAGGGCTCACGACTGTTCTGAGGAACATGGAGGTGTCTACATCT
Organism: Picea engelmannii; assembly: GCA_009831015.1. Taxonomy (NCBI): domain Eukaryota; kingdom Viridiplantae; phylum Streptophyta; class Pinopsida; order Pinales; family Pinaceae; genus Picea; species Picea engelmannii. The sequence goes on along the minus strand of ML781174.1, from coordinate 153,203 downwards.
CGCCCGACACAAGCAGACCAAACTAAATATGCTAAATCAACAAACATGAATGATGATCACTGGGCGATAAATTTCTATGAATCAACACACATCACAAGAATTCCATAGCGCGAGAGAATTCAAATACTACACCCATCATGGAACGACATAAGTGCGTGCGCAAGGAAATCAACCTTATTTTAATTCAAGATGCAAAGTTAGTCATCTACTATACTTCAAGGCACCATTCGTATCAACATTAAATAGAATCAATTAAGCTAGTCGGAACTTCGCCAAGGTTTGAAACATAAGTAACATCAATAGTAGGCCAACTAGAATGACTAAATTATAACTAATCCATTTAGCAATGGACACTAAATGCAACTAGTTCTATCAAGGAGAATATGCACCCCAACTTTAATCTGCCATTCTTCCAACTAGCATTTTACGATAGTGCGTCATTACTAACTCATTGCTACTATTACAGTATTGCATTGAAGGTAATACATATAATCAAATTATAAGACATTGGAAACTATTATAGCAATTAAAGTAATGAACAAAACAATAATAAAACCATTGATATAGAAAATAACTAGGTTATCTATTTTAACGCAAAGGCCTTAGTGAACCATATTATCTCATTAAATTTCTCACTATACTAATTCTGAATGGCTTGAAGGTAATTCATTGTTAAAAGGGGCCTAAAAATAATTTGAACTTTGACTTTGGCCATTTATTCAAGGAGTAAATAATCATTCATTTAATCTCACCAACTCACATAGATTATAAAATTAGCCATACTTTATTAGCAAGACATCATGTACCACCCATTTAGAAAGGTTAAAGGTATGCCTTCATTAAATCATTAATCATTAAATCCTTAAATCCACCTATAGGGCCACTTTTATATTTTTAATCCTATCTCCCTCTATTTAGTCTTAATTTTTGATACAAGGAAACAATTTAATACTAACTGTTATCATTAAAAAGGTATAATGATCAAGGCATTAACATAAGCTACTAATTGGGCATTAAATAATAAGCAAATAAAGGTGTTCAATGACCTTCGCTTTCTCATCTTATTTTATTTTACCCTATTCTTACAATAACCTTACAACGCAGAACCATAAAGTTACATTTTACATGTTATTAATAGCCCTAAAAATCAGTGGCCAACCCACTCTGCCAAGACAAGGATGAAATTGGCAATAGGAAACAAGAAACTAGCGGTTGTGTGTGCATGTCAGAAGTCAAAGGGGAAACTAAGGGCGCATGCCGGAAAATCACGAAATCAAAAGGCAGCTGTCAAAAATTGGAAATTTTTAGGAACGATATTCAATTCGACAACTGTCAAGATGCCAATTTGTCCTAGTAGTGTCATAAGGGAAACCCTCTCATAGCTGGAATTAACATGACTTGCCGTGGTAAGGGCCCAGGTAGCTGATTATACAAATCGCAAGGGGAGGGCGCATACAACCTTTACAAAGAAGCGAGCTTAAGCGTTTTGCAGAGGCAAACGGTATGATATTCTTTGCATGATCGAATTAGATTGTGTTTATTACAGTGTAGAGGCAAAAAGAACGGTTCGCACATAGTTTGTAGGGGCAAAATGAATGGTTTTTGGTTTATAGTTGCAGAGGGAAAATTAAAGGGTTGTAATAATTTGAGGTTGTTCCAACCGCTAAGGCAAATAATTTGTCTAGAATTGAACTCCTTCAGCAAGGGCATGATTAGTAAAGGTTTAAAAAACAACCACAATCTACTGCTATCAATGTTAAATTTCATTGACTCTCTTAGTGCCAGCGTGGTTCGGTTCAGTTTAAAGCAAGTCGTAAGAAATTCACTGTAGGATATGAGCTTCAATGCCAATCAAATTTCAAAACCACTTACCCAAGCAGAATTCCATAAAGGAATTTACCGTATTCAATTATAAAACATGATGCCAGGAAAGGGTTTTTTTGGCTAGCAGTTTACATGAGGGGTGTTCCAGATACAGTCTAGTAATTCACTATCGAATGCCTGAATAGGTATAATTGCCAACATACCAGAGGATAAATCACCTTGGCCATATAAAATATAAATTCTCCTTTGAATTATAAAATATGGATTAAATTCAGAACACCAATGAATATAAAATATGATTTGTCATTTAAAATACAAATTACCGACAGACCCAACATATACCAATGCCATGGCCATATCTATCAACCGAAGTATGAGTTTTCTTATCGTAATGCAGTCACTACCATGGTTCGCTGTATAATAAATTTCCATCAAGAAAAACCACTGCTATTACACATTATCACTTGCCAAAACACAATAATAAATGAACTACTAAGTACACCGCATCCATGCATATACAACTTATGATTTATAACTATAACAATGATTGTTTATGACTATAAAACTATGCAAAGATAATTTAAATGCGAAGACACCACATCCAGGAAAATACAGTACACAAATAATGACAGAAGCATAAAGATCCCAACTAAGGAATAGTAAAACCAAACCGGAACGCTATCCACAATAAATTTAGGCAATCAATCGAACGACAAAAACTCATGGCAAAATTCATCCATTTACCAACAACCTACAGATCAAGCATAAGTTCCTAATGCAATCTACTCTACACAATAACGAGCATATTGTTGCCTTATCGCTCACCTCGAATGATGTCTGTGTGCTCCGTGTCGCTCCTGCTCACTGACCGTCGAGACCTCACCAGTACCTCCCAGCCAACTCTAAGGGTACTCTGCATCCCCTTTAGCCCCCCAATCCACAAAGGGGCCACACACTATCTAGATGGTACGTCTAGCTCCCATCTCGCCTCGCAAGGCCGAGTTACCACTCCTCTCCGAGATGGGAAAACCCAACTCCCCACAAGTAATCAATCAAGTCACTAATCCGGCAACGTAACGTTACGCTAACAATCGATCCTCTGCTTCCTCCTCCTTCCTCTCTTTTATAGAGTTTTAGAACTTCCCAACTTTCCCTAAATCTCATTTAATTTAAATTTTAATAAAAATCTTCTAATAATTCTCCTTCATACCGGTGGCGTCCATCCCCCAATTTCCTCCAATAATTATTTTCTTTAAATTAATAATTGTCTCATTTCCCTCACCCACCTAGAGTTACTCCTAGATTTAATCCTAGTTGTCCCTAGATTCCCTTACAGGTTTTAAATACTTTCCCTAAAATGAAGTTGCTAATTTAGTTCAATTTAGAAGGTTCTTAATTGCAGATTCTTTACTAAGTTGACCTTGCTTTTTACCATAAGTTCCCCTCTTTCCCTTATTATGTTTCCTCCATTCCTTAGTTTCCTAATTTTTGTATTTCCTCTTTCCCCATCTACTAATAATTTAATATCTTCATAAATTATCAAAAGTTTAAAATAAATTAAATGCCTGCTTATATTTTATAATTAACCTCTTTTCATTTTTACTAATAATTTAATACCTTCTTAAATTATCAAAAGTTTAAAATAAATTAATTGCCTCCTTATATTTTATATTCACAGGTTCTCATTTAACTGCTCACTCTCTTCATGTTACTAAAATTTTTATGAAGACCAAAATTATTACTCAGTGGTTTTTATTTTAAACCCCCCCCTTTTTTTATTATTATTTTATTTTTTTATAGATATTTTGTTAAGGGTAGACAAAATTTTACCCCTAGCGATGTTTTAGACTTAGAACATTGATTTTGAGTTGGGTGAAATTTAATTAGGGAAGTTGTTTAAGAATTCTTAATGTGTTAATTGTCTTAGGGCCATCTAGGTTTGTTCCTTTATCATCATCATCACGACGTTCCCTTCAGGACACACTACATACTCCAAGGGTGCCACTCGCCTCTAGTGTTTCTTTTGTGTGACGTGCCCTTCAGGACGCACTATGTGCTCCAAGGGTACCACTCACCTCTTGTGTTTCTTTTGTGCGACATGCCCTTCAAGATGCACCACATGCTCCAAGGGTGCCACTCGCTTCTTGACTGATTGGTAGACATCAATAACCCCTGTAGTCAACAATCCACTAGGTGAACTTGTGGAAGACTAAGGGCTTCTAAGGAATATGGCCCCTGCCTTATTGTGCACCCCTTAGAATTATCGCGAGCAACTATCGCAGTCTTTCGTCATGGCATCATGGGTCCTCTCGAACTAGGTAATTGTTAACCTACAGTTCGAGCCACGACAGGAGTGGTAGTAGGTTGTGGCAGGGTTGTTGTCGATACCTCTCCCTCAACCTCTCTAGTAGTCGTGTGTGGCCCCTTTACTCCATATGTGAGTCTGGTCAAAAAGTTATCATCAGCCTGCATCATCAACAATGATGCCAGACATGTCTGCATCATATCATCTAATCAATGTACTAAAATCACAGTAAAACAATCAAACCCCAATAGCATACTCCTTGACTCGATCCAGAGTCCAAGGTTTCTGTCAATGCCTCTACATCCTCAAGGTCCAAAACCCTGCACACTCAGTAAAACTGAGTCAATAACACCTGTCTATGTCAATTTAGTAAAACATCAGGTCATCTAACATAAGGCCTCATAATCAAGAACAAATGTTTTAATATCATAATAGTCTGGATCACTTGCGAGTAAGTGTCCTCAAAGAATAAGTTTTCTCAGTGCACCAAAGTGGGATGTTACCATAAAATCCATGACACTCAAATTTATGTTTTAACTAACTCTAGAGATACGTTAAGTTATATTACTCTTGATGTAGTAGAGTTGAATAAACTTAAGAAACAAAAGCATGAAAAATCTTGTCTTGTACAACTGGCAACAGGTACCAAAAGAAAAGTAGTTAACTTTATTTTTGATCTTGAGTTCATCTTAGATGGTCAAAAGATAAGGACCAATCTGAACATTCTACCACTAGGATCTTATGATATGATTATCGAGATGGACTGGTTGGAACAACACAAAGAAATACTAGACTGTTATACAAATGTACTTAGCTATAAAGATAATTTTGGCACTGTTAGAACAGCCCAAGGCATACCAAATCCTGTATCATTCAGACAAGTTTCAGTGATGCAACTCAAGAAATGTATTAGAAATGGATGTCGATTTTACACCATCCAAGTGATGAATCTATTAGAAAAAGAAGATAAACCCAAGTTAGAAGACTTTGTTGTCCTATGTGAATTCAGAGACATGTTTGTAGGTGAGATACTAGAATTACCTCCTAGAAGGGAAATAGATTTCAACTTAGACTTACTACTCGGATCAACCCCTATCTCAAAAGCACCCTACCGAATGAGTCTACCAGAACTGACATAATTAAAAATACAATTACAGGAATTGTTGTACAAGGAATATATCACACCAAGTGTCTCGCCATGGGGTGCACTAGTCCTCTTTGTGAAAAAGAAAGATGATACTCTAAGACTACGTATCGATTATAGACAACTGAACAAAGTGACTATTAAGAACAAATACACCTTACCAAGGATAAATGATCTGTTCGATCAAGTTTGTGGGGCCAAGATCTTCTGAAAATTGGATTTACTATCCGGTTATCATCAAGTTAGGATAAAGGACCAGGACATAAACAAAACAGCTTTTTGTACAAGATACAAACACTACGATTTTGTAGTCATACCTTTCATACTCACTAATGCACCAGTCACATTTATGTGCTAGATGAACATCATTTTCAGCCAGTACTTAGACAAGTTCGTAGTAGTATTTATTGACGATATTCTGGTCTATTCTAAAACAGAGGTGAAACATGATGAACACCTAAGAATAGTTCTGCAAACACTAAGGAAACACAAACTTTACGCAAAATTTGACAAATGTGACTTTTATCGAAAGGAAATACAATATTTAGGACATGTCATTTCCTCGGAAGGTATTGTCGTAGACCCGGAAAAGATAAAATCCATTATAGAATGGCTAGTACCTAGGGATGTGGTAGATATCTGGTCATTCATGGGAATCATCAGATATTATCGTAGAATTATAGAAGGGTTCTCCAAGATAGCCTACCCTATCACGTCATTACAAAAGAAAGGGACCAATTTTAATTGTTCGCAAAAGTGTCAAGAAAGGTTTAACAAGTTAAAATAATTATTGACATCAACGCCCATTTTGAAGGTCGCAGACCCAGATAAAGACTTCACAGTATGAATTGATGCAAGTAAAGAGGTAATAGGTGGTGTTCTATCTCAGGAAGGGCACGTGATTTGTTATGAGTCCCGAAAATTAAAAGAAAACAAGATAAATTATGTCACTCATGACTTGGAATTGGCAGCAGTAATACATGCTTTAAAAATGTGGCGAAACTATATAATGGGCAGAAAATTCTTACTATTGATGGATAATAGCGGGGTGAAATATTTTCTTAACCAACCAGACCTTAATGCAATACAAGCAAGGTGGCAAATTTTCTTTATTTATTTTCTAATATTACTGCAATATTTCATTTTTTTAGTGTTACAATTACTTTCATAAATCTTGTTGATTAATTTATTGTGTCAACATCTGTCCAGGGTAAATCACACACTACATTTGTCCAGGGTGAACATGGAAATTCACTCTATGTGCCTCAGCAAGTAAATATTAAATATAGTAACAACTTATGACTACAACAACTAAATTTCTAAATTTCATTATTTATTTTCTGATATTACTGCGATATTTCATTTTCGTAATGTTACACATGAATTTCATAAATTTTGTTGATTGATTTATTGTGTCAACATCTGTCCAGGGTGACCGTGGAAAATCACCCGCTACATCTATCCAGGGTGACTGTGGAAATGAACCCGTTGTGCCTCATCAAGTAAATGCTAAATATAGTAACAACTTATGACTAAAACAACTAAATTTCTAAAATTTCATTATTTATTTTCTCATATTACTGCAATATTTCATTTCTTTAATGTTACAGATGAATTTCATAAATTTTGTTGAGTCATTTATTGTGTCAACATCTATCTAGGGTGACTGTGGAAAATCATCCGCTACATCTATCCAGGGTGACCATGGAAAATCATCCACTACATCTATCCACGGTGACCATGGAAAGGCACTCGTTGTGCCTCAACATGTAAATGTTAAATATAGCAACACGTTATGACTACAATAACTAAATTTCTCAAATGTTAAAGTTCATCTCATTAATTTTATTCATTAATTTATTGTGGAATGATCATCGTGGTAAGGCACCCACTCATAGTAGATCAGAGCAGGGTGATCGTGGGAAGTCAACGACCGCACAACAACATCAAGTATCTGTTAGTGCTTAATAATAACTAAATTTGATTACAATATCTAAATTTTTTTTATGTTAAGATTATTTTAATTTCATTGATTGTTTGATGTTTTTAGTCAAGTACAACCGATTTGGATGATGAGGACCTTGAGGATGAAATATTTTATTCTAATGACCCATTAGCAACTTTCACGAAGGCCGTAGAGAAGGAAACCATAGAATATCTAGGTTTGTTTCGCAAAAAGAGCCATGACACAGGAGGACAGGGAAAGAATTGCAGAGCTACAAAATCTAATAACTAATTTTGGGGTAAGTGATATCTTCACATATTTTTATCATCTATGACAATTTCATATCTGTTTTTTTGTTTTACATTTTTTGTATCGTCTAATAAAGTAAATTTTTCCGTTTGTAGGATTTTTTAAACCTCGTGGCCCAGGAACCTACCTAGCCTGCAAATACTATAGGTAGCAGTGATGGTCCAATGCAACAAAAAATTCAACATAGCAAAGTACAAGTGAGTCTTTTTTACCCTCATGAGGTTCCCCTCCAATCCATTGATGAGTGTATTGATGTTGATCGACATGAAACGTTAGAGCATGATGAGTTGGAGCCTGAGACTCCACATGACTCTGGAGATGAGCATACTATAGATGGAGATGAAGCTATCCATGGAGAAACACGAATTAAAAGCACCAGATCACTAGATCTCACATTTCTGGTGGATGAACTATGTGTTTTGATCAAGGTTTAGAAGATTACAGATAATTTTTAATTAATTGATTCATTTTTATCATGAAATTGAAATGGACATTTGTTGAGATTATTATAAATTAATGGTTAACACGTTTCTGCAGGAAATAATGTTTTCTACATAAACTTGAATGACAAAGCATTGGAGTTTTTTGGCCCCACTATTCGCACACAGTGGAATGGCCAAGATAGCGAAAAAAAATATGAATTGATAGGCCACATGGTAAACTTGTTCGACAATACGTTCAACAAGAAAGTGGTTACAAAGTTAGTCAGCGAGAATTTAAAATATACCAGGGCCCAATATAGGGAGAAATTTTAATTAGACCTCAAGAATGATCACCCTCCCATGGTTTTGGAGAAATAATGGAAGGCCCTGATAGAGGATGCAAAGGAGAACTTGTTTAAAAAACAAGGAAGACATCCATGACCTGGTAAAGAAAGGTACAACACATGTCATCTTCTTAGTGAAATATACTCATTTATTTTTTTCTTTCTTGTTTTAAGTAACAATTCTGATATCTAATTTTTTTCAAAAATTCCATATATAGGCTATCTAACACCTCCAAAGCAACCAAGACTAGAATGGAAAAGCATGGGAAACATAAACTAGCTATGGAAAACTATGGAAAACTAAAATCTTGAATCGTAAGAAGTAAATGATTAACTGTGGTGAATATTTATTTAACAGTAGCAAACACATATCTGTTTTTGTTATTGGTAATTTTAATGGGGTTATGCATTGCAGTTATATACCTTCGATACCGATACCACCGAGGAGGACCTAAATCTTGGTTAAAAGCATGATTTTAGAAGTGTGATTGAATATAAGAGAATCTTGGGGCAGAAGCCAATATCCCCAACCATGTAGGTAAATAAAATGAATAAGGAAACCACATTAGCATGCTTGTAAAGTCTATTAATATTTTATTATATCACCCTTAACTAAGTATTTATGTTTTTCTTCAACAAATAGTGGAACCGCAAGAGTGAATCTAGTAGTATTCAACATACACCACTTCATCCTAGGGATCACATGTCCAATGATAGTGGGGAGAAGAGTACCCATTTCGGTATGTATGCTTCAGAATTAAAAATATTTAGTGTGATTGTAGATATTTGTTTCCTTACTTATACTTATATATTATCTTCTTTAAATGGAAGAGCATGTAGCCTAGGAGGGTAAAATGCGAGAGGAACCAAGTGGAAAAACAATTAATGAACCAACTGTCACAACTACATAGACAAGTAAAGAGCAATATTGTAATGTTAATCAAAATAATGAAATAGTTATTTCAATTGTATTTCAATATATCGATATGATCATTTTCGTTGTTGCAGTTCACACCCCTGCACAACTTCCTCCATGCCCTTCTCAATGACATACCAAAAGTATGGTACATGAGACCATGGAAACACAAAGAATACAAGGACAAGGAGCAGGAAATACGATGTCAAAGGATGATTATGATACCCCAATCGCCAATTTTATGAATGTAAAAAAACATAAATCAAAGAAAAACTTGATGTATAAATTCATGACTTGTATTTGGATGTTTATCGATGTTGCTAGTATGAAACATTGTTTATATTAATTACCACATTATGCTTCAATGCTTATATGTTCATATGTTTTGATGACTATCCTAGTTATGAATGAATGTCTATATGTTGTCTATATAAACAAAACCATTTGTTGGGTATGGGGAATTGAGAGCGATGTGAGTGGGGGGGGGAGGGGGGGCATATGAGATTTCCACCTTCACATGGTTGGCCCTGTTCAGTAGAGAATAACCTATTCTTGAAAAAAAAAGAATCTCATTAATCTATGCAACCACTTATGTTTTTTCTAGAGTATTTTACATAACTAAATGCCTATTTTTTCCTTATATATTATTTACTCATACAAAGAATTTTTCTTTTATGATTCATGCAAGTCTTGGTGATGGAAATGCATCTCGTCGAAAAATATTATCAAGTTGTATGGGATAATGTATCTGGTGAAAGGACAATGATAAGGTAAGGATTTCAACAAGTTTTTTAAAGTATAGAACTCAATGTAGAACTTATGGAGACATATAAATGTAAAAATACAATTTTGATTATTGTTAAGATATTCATAATTTCTAGAACATTACTAACATAAAACTAATACATGATGCCCCTATGTTTGTGGGATGCATAGAGGGTTTATTCATTGTCTCACAAACAAGCGGGTCGCATACATCAATTTGGTATCTCGCTAGGTTGTGACCTATCAATATATTTTTGAGAAACAAGTAATTTTATAAGTCGATGTGAAATAATATATAAACACATAAATATATTTTGATCAATCCTTGAGATATTGCACCTACAAATCTACTTTAGCATGTTTCTAGGACCATTTAACTCCCCATGCATATTTAATTTTATGAGTAATTGAGTTGATGAGTTTATGTGATATACATTGGATTAATTTTTATTTTATATGAATTTAAGCATGCTTGAGGTTTTTATCTAATGATTGGTACAAGTAGGTCAAAAGGGTGGTCTCCATCAAATTCTACATGAGAGAAGAGGGGGATTATTCCTCCTCTCTAATCTATAAGGGACAAAAACATTCAAAGAACTCAAGTCACCCAACAAGACAGATGCTCATTTGATTTGTTGATTGAGGGAATTTTAATTAAGGAGGGAAATCTATCCCTTTAAACAAGGATCCTTGATTCTAGGGATCCTAGAGACAAGTTCCCTTCAATCAAGGATTGATTGAAGGGTTAGTTGTGATATTTTATTATAAGTAGGAGATAGGATGAAGTAAATTATATTATATTTTGTCTTTGAAATAATACTTTCATAATTATGATAGTTAATTCAAATTGGAGAGGACACATTGTTGTCATGAGTTAAATTTCTTAATAAGGAGACTACACTTTTGAGAACTCATGGTTTCACCAAGGGTTATTGTAGAGACATTGGGTAGGTCCCACTCAAGGGAATGAAAAGAACCCTCTTTTCTATGATATTACCATTTCTATAGTAGTTTACAAGTTCATGTAGTAGTTTCATGCAAGTTATTACAATATTTTTATTTGCTTCATGTCATTTTATTTCAAGCCATTTGAATTCTCTAAATCCCCCCTCGACAAACATTTTATATGTCAGGTAGTGTTTCCTTCAAAACTATTGCTAGTTCCTTTGAAATTACCTCAACCTACACATCCTAAGTCATCTCGACCATCTCGGTCTTGGTATCCACATACACATTGACAACCAATCCTTCTGGGAACAAGTGAATCCAACAATTTGCTTGAAGATAATGGTGACCATTCTTCTTGTGAGTTAACTTTTGGTTAAACAACCCCTTCAAACCCTCCAATCAATTAGGACACAAAATTATAACTAGATACATCTAAATATCCAAAATTCAAAGGAAAATACTCTAGTCAAGAACAATTCCTCCTTGCGTACACATGATCCTCTTCTTCAATGGACCAAACTAGTGATCTCCCTCTAAGTACAAAAGAACCTGATCCACCCTTCTAAGAATTAAAGCGTCCAAGCAACCATTCCCATGAGATACCATATGGTTGTATGAACATAGGACTCCCAATTCTACCTACACGCTCTCTACCCCTTGTACAACTCCATATGGTCACGAGACCTTGTGCCCTAATGTGACATTCTCCCTATGTGGATATCTCTCCTTATACCCTTGAGTGGATCCAAAATTCAACTCATAGGTTATGTTGAAGGTTGATCCTTCCTCCCTAATATGATAATGGCCCATTTTTTGTTGGACGAAAGGATAGGAACCTCCATTTTGGGATGTTTTCTTCACTCTAGGTTGAGGCCCAAGTTTCTTGTTAGGTGTAGTTTGCGGGTTGTTTCACCTAGATTGGGATTTATAGTGGAATTTTGTTAGATTTGAACCTGGGTCTAGACTAAATAATCTCAACTAGTTATTGATTCCCCTAAATCTAAAGAATTTTTTTTATTACAGACCTAGTCCTTATGGTTGGATCTTTGTGATAAACCATCAGCACACAACTTTTCCTTGATAATTAAAAATAAAGAAGAGGCCACATCACTACATTGTATAAACACTATACTAACTACTTTGAACCTTGTAATTCAAAGCATTTATTCATGCTTTGAGATTAATAGAGTAACTATGAATTTTGCTTGTTGGTAGTCATGCACCAATGTGGTTATCCTTATATATCAAAGCATCTATTCATGGTTAGAAATTCAATTTTTTTTCTCCAATGACATGTAAGAGAATTAACTAAGATATTAAATAATAATTCTTCAGTGTCAATATTTTACAATATTAGAATAGAGACAATGAAGAGTCTAATTCATTTAGTTGATGTAACAACCTAATATTTCTAAACATTATTAAATTTTATAAACCTTTTATTTAGTAAACTGAAACAATAACTTTCTAGCATAATATTGATTTTCATAACAACAACTTCAGTAACTTAGATTTATCCACAATATTAATTACATGGCAGAAAGAAATAAATACATAACTTAACAAAGTACCTGGTTATGATGTTAATTTCTGTTGTCTCTGTGCCTTGTTGCTGCCTTCCTGCTACCTGCTCCTCAGATCAATCCTGCCACAAACAGGAAAATAACTGCTCAAAACTACTGTCCTCCCTGCCAACTAGGAAAACTACCTAGCTCCAAGATATCTACGGATATCCTAGCCCTCTATGCCCAAAACCTCCATCAACTCAGTGCCTCCCCTGATCAAAAGCTGCAGTGCCCAAAACTATGTGCTCACAGGAAGTCCAAAAGTCCTCATAAAATCTCTCCTCTGTCCAATGCTCCTCCCGCCAACCTTCCCCTTTCCCTTATCCCTCCTTCGCCGACTCATGCAGTTACTCCTCCAACCACCCTCCGTGCCTGTCCCTTCTCCCTTCTTAAATGTTTTTATCTTCTCGGGATTCATAGGCTTCCTCTCTGCATACGCAACCATTTTTAAACATTTTTCATTCATCTTTTAAGATTTATTTCTCAGGTCATTAAATGTGATCTTGTAATTAAAGTATTATTTAGTTAATCACAATTATTTTCTTTACTTGATTTTACTTTATAATCTTTAAATATTTATTTAATTAGGGTCGTTACATACACCCACCCTTCAAGAAACTTCGTCTCGAAGTTTAAGGTATCTGATGGTACAAAGAAAAGAACATGGTTCACACATTCACAACAAGTAACTGACATTATCAGTAAGTAAGTCAAGAAATCTCATACATACTAGTGTATATGTACAAGAAATGAATGTGTATCTAGTACATGCAAATCTCGTGTACGTACTAATAATCAAACTGTCATCCTTTAATAATTTAGTTATGCATTCAATCTAATCAACAAGACTAGTCTTTTATAAAAGACAACAGTCAATCAATTGTTAGAGAAATTCTTTAATCACAATGATTCGGCTCAATAATTTATTTTAAACAACTGTGGTTTAGTTACATAATAATGAATATTCATATATACACATTTTTCTTCATCAAATCCCACCACAAGACAGATCTCCATATAGTCTGAACTATTCTACCCATCCTTCCTCCCTAACCTACTTCCAACTCCATTCCTATCTGTCCTCTGCTAGACTATCTTGGAGCGTCATCTATATTTACCTAACTCCAAATAGAACTCGTAAGTGGAAGTGTCGCTATCTCGACCAAGCTTCCCTAGCAGGCAACTGACAGTCATCATCACACGTCTTGGGGAGCGTGAACTAGCACCGTCCTCCCATGACTTCAGGTTTCGAAGGATACATGGTGGGAAATGCCTCCACCCCTCTTAACAGAACCAGGGTCAACACCCTACAATGGAGGATACTCGGTGGGAAATGCCTCCACCCCTCCTAATAGAACCAAGGTCAACACCCTACAATGGAGGATACTCGGTGGGAAATTCCTCCACCCCTCCTAACAGAACCAGGGTCAAGACCCTACAATGGAACATACAGGGGCACTGTGTTGCTGGAGGTTTTGTCATCGTTTATTTGGTTTTGGGCACTGTTAGTACCAAAATCATGCACTAATCCACATATCATAGCAATGCATCCAAATCAATATAAATTGCACATACATTATTTATACCATAATGTTTCTCGGTTAGTGGTTCTGATATCCACTTTCGTCATCATTATCACTTGGCTATTTCATAACTCATAACCTGCAGATCAGTATGCAACACAACTCATACATTTCTATGCATTATCATCATATAATTGCATACTATCATCATTTCACTTTGGGTATCCCTGTACCAATAGATCAACATCGAAGTTTTCCACATAGAATTAGATTTCATAATATCCCATAATTCAAACTCATCATTCATTCATGAGATTATCATTTGCCCAAAATAGGCTGCATTGTATCCAACATCATTCTAATAGTATTTAAACATTC
>ML781174.1:81486-138765 GCA_009831015.1 Picea engelmannii | reverse complement strand
ATAGGCCTCAGGTAATCCTGGCCGTCTAAGTCAAAAGGTGGTGTTACCTACACCCCACCCTCGAGAAACATGTTCTCGAGGTGGTCAAAATAGTGAGGGATAGTCTCGTCGTAGTGTCTCGGCGTCCTCCCAAGTAGCAGATCCTGGACTATACTTGTCCCACTGGACCTTAACTTGATCTACCAGATGGTTTTTGAGCTATCAGACTCTACGGTCCAATATGTGTAATGGTTCTACTGTGAGGGTTCCCACGTCCGATACCTGCAATTCTTTCCAATTTAGTTTATGTGATTCATCAACAACATAATGACGTAAAACAAATACATGAAATACGTTATGAGTTTTATGCAAGTGGGGTGGCAGTACGAGATGATAGGCAATGGGTCCAATTTTCTCTTGGACCCTAAATGGCCCTATAAATCGAGGTGACAACTTTGTCCCCTTTCCGAACCATATTGTACTCTTATTAGGCCTGATACAAATGAAAACTTGGTCCCCCACTTCATAATTTCGATCGGTCCTGTGTGCATCCACATAACTTTTCTGTCTATCCTGTGCTTCCTTTAGTCTCTGCCTGATCTGAATCACCTATTCCTCCATTTCCTGAATCAATTCTGGCCCAATTGTTACTCGGTCTTCTAATCTATCCCAACTCAATGGTGTTCTGCATGGCCTTCCATACAATGCTTCGTATGGTGGCATTCCGATGGAACTATGATAACTATTATTGTAGGCAAACTCTACCAAAGGTAGGTACTTCTCCCACTGGGTTTGATTATCCATTACATACATCCTAAGAATGTCTTCCATAACTTGATTTACTCTCTCAGTTTGCCCATCTATTTTAGGATGATAAGTTGTGCTTAAGTTCAACTGAGTCCGCAATGCTGACTGTAAACTCGTCCAAAATCTAGATGTGAATCTGGAGTCCCTATCTGAAATGATATTCTTAGGTATCCCATGAAAACGAATAACCTCACTTATGAACACTCATGCCACATCAGTAACATCGTAAGTGTCTCTAACCGGAATGAAATGAGCACTCTTGGTTAGCTTATCCACTACCACAAGAATGGCATTGTGTCTATGAGATGTGAGCAGTAACCCTACAACAAAATCCATAGAGATGACTTCCCATTTGGACATAGGAACATCATGTGGTTGTAGGAGGCCTATCGGGTGATGGTGATCGGCCTTCACTTGTTGACACTCTAGGCATATGGCGACGAAATGGACTACATCATGCTTCATGCCTACCCAAAAGAAGAGTTTCTTCATCTCTGCGTACATATTCTTCACACCCGGATGCGCACAATAAAGTGATCTATGGGCTTCCTTCAGTATGATGCTTCTAATATCCCCATTCTCTGGGATATACATCCTTCCTTGATATCTTAACAATCCATTTGTTTCTAGATTATATCCTTCATACTTTGGTTCTAACTGTCTCCTACTCTGGAGGTTGGAAGTAACCTTTAAATACCAACTATCTCCTAGTAGTTGTGCCAACACATGCTCCCTCAGACTAACCTTTAATGTAGTGTCCCCAAGCCTGCGACCCGTCACAGATCATGTTTTATGCAAATAATTGTAAATGTGTTCTATAGGCTAGTGAGCCAAGTGTTGTATAAGTTGTAGGCTTAGGTGTTTCGTTAGGCCAGGGAGCCTAAGTGTTGAAGGCCAGGAGCCTGTTGATGTACTTATATGTATGCAGATCAATTAATAAAATATAAACACCACCAGTGCAGACCAGCCACGATGAATGAGTGATGGGGGGTCGAGCGTCCACAGAATGGGCAAGGAACTAGGGGCTAAAAGGTGGGAAAGGGGATGAGTGCTAAGCCTAGGGGCTTAAGCCTGGGAAATAATATTTTAATATTATTTTAAAAAGACACATGTGCATTTTTGTTTATCCTAAGTTCCTGGCAAGGGAGGGAACGTGCAAAGGGGATGCACACTGTGGTATGCATGCAGTTCCCAGGGTGACAAGTGTCAACCCTGGTGCATGCAAATATAAGCCCTGAACTGAACCATGGGTGGGGATCTTCCTCCATTCTGACCCGAACCTCTGAGCGTAGAACTGGTACGCCATCTTCCAGAATACCCTGGTTTATCTCTGAAAAGCTGAAAATCATGTGTTGTCCTAGGAAAACCATGTATACCCTGTCCAGAGCTGTGAGTCTGTGTCTGCTCCAGGAAATCCCGAGAGCGCATTTCCTGAACTGGAATTCCCTGTGTTGAACTCGAGTGGAAGAATCCCTGGTTGTTCGGGGAAAACTGAGTTATCCTGTGCATGAAGACTGCTCCGAAATCATCCCGTGAGATTATCCTGTGACAGATGAACCGTTTTGAGAAGCAATTGTCTTTGTTTTCTGTGGATTGTTGTGACCACGCAGTGCTGGACTGCATGAGGCTTGTTGGCCTGTGAATGACTCCTCCAGGTAAGAGAGTGTGCAGAGGGAGAAGAGAACTTCTGGAAGGAACCCTGTAGCTGCCATAGAGCCTGGAGAATTCTGGTCTGGTCTGTTCCTGTAACCCAAGGTAAGGGAGACTGGCAGCCGAAGGACTTTCTAGGTGACAAAGAAGGTGCACTCTCCTAGGGTGGAACAGGCATGTGGGGAATGAGGGTATGTGGGCAGTGAGCGTGGGAGATTCCTGGGAGAGCTTCTTCCTGGTGAATGTGTATGTGCTATCTTCCCTGTAACCTCAGCCTAGCCTAGGATTCCTTGCCTTGGGGTGGAGCTCGATCCCAGCTCGGGGGTGTCCCACTGTTGAGCTGATGAATAGTGTGGTCTAAGGCTGGGAGGTTCGTGGAAGGCCTGCACTTGGTTGGTGAATTCTACAGTTGTTCAAAGATAAGTACCTGAATTATGTTATTTTCCCATTTGGCATGACTATGTTGTTCATGTATCATGTTTTACGTTGTGTAAATGAGTTACTGTCGAATGCTATGGAATGTTTAATTATAGAAGTAACCAGATATGTTTCACTCTGTAATTTAAATTTGTTTAATTATGTTAAATGCATGTGCTTATAAGGTCTATACAAATTATGTAATCATTCATGTATAGAATGGTAACTGAGAGGTTTGGAAACCTCGGTAGTGAGAGGGTACACTACAGAGTGGTATCAGAGCTAAGGTTTCGACATTGAGCCTAGATGGGCCAATTGAGTGGTCGTTGGACCAAGGGTGAGAGGAGAAATTGTGTTTGGAGGACCAATTTCGGACCCTGGTTTGCTCCGAAGTGTCAAGGAGACACTCGATGAGTTTTTATTAATCTCAAGAGGTATAGCGGTACTATGAAACCGCAGTTGGTATGGTCTATGACCACAGGAAGACAGGTCTCTACACCAATGGTGTTAGAACCGTCGGATATGTTCAGGAGGGAAGGAAAACCCTTGTAATTGTCAGATCTGGAGAATTTGCACAAGGTTTAAAGACTTTGGATACTACATAGGAGGTTACGACCACACCGAGAGTTTAAACTCGGGAGGATCGTGAGTCGTAAGATCCCTGTGGGATTAACCGTCAACCGTCTGAGTTGACAGAAGTTGCGTAGGATTTAAGTCCTCATGGGTAGAGGAGAAGTCCCGGAGAGGCATTGGGATATTAGAGTCATCGGTGTTTTACTAAGGCAGAGAACCCAGACCTTGTAATTCTCGAAATCCTGAGGAGGGATCATAGCCGTAGGTTCTCAAGGAGGACACGTGTCAGAATCCTGCACAGAGTCGAAAATCGTAGAATCAGAGTTCTCGAGCACCTAGAAATCTCGTCACATGGAATTGCGATCTGCGATTTCGCGACAAGATCTGGACCATTCATATTAGGGAACACGTGGCAGATATCTACCATCGGGGAAAGTCTTGACAAGGAGTAAGTTCATCGGTGTTTGAGGTTCATAAGGAAATCGGGAACCTCGGTGACAAGTGATTCATACACTTTGAAACTCCGAAACACAAAACCCTGATGAGCGGTTGAGTACGGTCACGGAGTAGAGGTCACATGGACCTTACGTAATCGTGAAGGGCTAAATCAAAAGGCACATTGGCATATCGGGAATCGGGATATCGGAGATCCCAGAAGCAAAGGATTCGTGCATTGGAAAATCGTGATACACGATTTCCCGATAAGGCCTAGGAGCGTGGGGCCACATCAACTGTCAAGAGGACAGGTAGCAGATTTTTAGCGACAAGCGAAAGGACTGTTGACAAGTCAATGATTGGGACCCATCGGGGATCCCGTGAGCGTATGAGCATTGACATTGAAACTGCTGAAACGTGATGGGGTAAAGTGGAGGTCATATAGTATGGTCATGTGGACCAGAGGCTGAGTCGGGAGAGCTAGCCAGTGTAAAAGCACATCGGGAATTGGAGGATCGAAGGTTGTGAATCCATGTGCATCGCGACATCACAAATTCCGAAACCCCGATAAGAGGATTGATCACAGTCATGGGCAGTGGTCGTATGGTGAGGATATAGCCCGGAGGGCTAGCATGAACAGAGTCCATCGGAAATCAGGAAATCGAGGATTCCGCTGTCCAGAGTTTTAGCACATTTCGATTTGTGAAACCCCAAACCCCGATAAGGAAAAGACCAGGATCATGAGTCCACTGTCACATGATGTAGAGGCCATAGCTGAGGCTACCGTGTAAAGGTAGCGCATCGGGAAATCAAAAATCGAGGATTCAACCCACCAAAACAATGTCGGTTTCAAAACTCCGATAGAGGTAACCCCGATAGAAGGAAGGGAGACCCAGAAGAGTTTACTGTGGGAGGAAAACTTCCTGATAGGGAAATAGGAGAATTTCAAGAAAACCTAAAAAACACAGAGCCAGACAGAGTTCAGGAAACTTGTGAAGTTGAAATGTCTTTCACTCTTGTTCGTATTAGTTATAAATTTTGTGGATTAATCATGAAGTTTAATGCCTTGACAATTTTGACTTGGATTGCACAGTGCGTGTTCAGAATACAACAGAGGCCAAAACTCCAAGTTAATCAATGCCGAGTATGGAGTGGGGAAGAGTGCAAACTACCCCTGATTTGGAAGACGAACGGGAAGGAAAGGATGTTAACTTATGAGTCAGAGGATCGAACTCTAATGGGCATGGAAAGGAGATGGATAAGGAAGGACATATAATGAAAATCCTCGAAGGATTGTAGAGAGAGGCCAAGGAGCATCGAGCTGATAGCCAAAAGCTCATGAAAGTCAAGGATCGACAAGGGAAATTAAACTTAAAATTCTTGCAGGGCCTGGAAAGAATAGAGAAGAAACTTGAGAAGCGAAGAGACTCAAGTACAACGGAGAGTCGCATAACTACCAGTAGTTCAAGCCCGTCACCTACCAGAAAACATATTGATTTCTCCCAAAGACGTTCTGACAGTAAGACACATAGTAGTTCAAGCCCGTCACCTACCAGAAAACATTGGAAATCTGGAAGGGAGGAATTGAAAGGGGAGATGAATAAAATTAAGCCTCCAACCTTCGATGGAGAGAATAACAATGAGGAAGATGTTGAAACTTGGTTGTTGGGCATGAAGAAATACTTCCAGCAGTAGAATTATTCTGCCCATGCAGAGGGAAGAATTGCAATGTACCAGCTGAAAGGAAAAGCGTCCATGTGGTTGGATCAATTTGTGCAGATGAAGCACATTCAAGAGAAATAGGTCACTTGGAAGGAATTCAATACGTATTTCGAGAAGAAATACCTGACTAAAAGATACTATGACAGAAAGATGAAGGAGTTCTTCGAACTCAAGCTAGGCAGCATGACCATTGATGAGTATGAACAAAGTTTTCTGGAATTGTTGAAGTATGTTCCATTCATCAAGGAAGAGGTTGTCAAAATTCAAAGGTATCTGAGTGGACTGCCACCTTCCATTGGTGACAAGATTCAATATGATGATCCTAAGACCATGGAAGAAACCATAAGAATGGAAAAATGCCTATACGAACAACAGAGATAAAAGCCTACCTTTCGGAAGGCTTGGGATAACCAGAAGAGGTTTAAGAAAGAACAGAGGCAGAAGGGAATCAAGCCTTCCTTTTTTAGAAATAGTCCTTGGGTACAGTCATCTTTTAAAGAGCCCAGGAAAGTTGAAGGGAGTGAACAAATGCCAAGGCCTCCAACCATGGAGTGTTGGGGCTGTAAAGAGAATCATAGGTACAGAGACTGCCCCCATAGGAAAGACAAAGCAATAACTATACATGTTGTTCAGCAAGCTAAAACAGTGGAGGATATGGGCAGCAGAATGTTGAGGATCTACATAGCCCTGGACAACAAGCAAGCAAAATTTAAATCACACATTATTGAAGTGGAAGGTATGATCAACAACCGACCACTTGTTATTTTGATTGATTCATGGGCTAGCCATAGTTATGTAGATCCTAGGGTGGTGGAAATTTTTAATCTAACGAAGAGCAAACATGAGAAGTCTTGGTTAGTGCAGTTAGCCACAGGGACCAAGAGGAAGGTCACTGAATTGGTTAAGTCATGTTCAGTGGACATGAAAGAAATGAGCACTGGGGATGAATTGAACATTTTTCCTTTAGGCTCATATGATTGCTTAATTGGGATGGACTGGTTGGACTAGCACCATGCCCTTCTGGATTGCCGAAACAAGAGATTTACATGTTTGGACGAAGAAGGAAATCAAGTAGCACTCCAAGGAATTCCCAAAGCTGTGGCTGT
Organism: Picea engelmannii; assembly: GCA_009831015.1. NCBI lineage: Eukaryota > Viridiplantae > Streptophyta > Pinopsida > Pinales > Pinaceae > Picea > Picea engelmannii. Next base: position 132,076 of record ML781174.1, on the reverse strand, counting down.
GAGGGAAATCTCAGCTATGCAGTGAAGAAATTTTACCGGAAAGGCTTTCAATTATTTGCAGCTCGGGTCAAAGAAGAATTCCAAGATGTGGTCTCGAATCTGGAAGACCACAGGGTACTCAAAGAGTTTGAGGACATGTTTCAGGAGGTGCCTGGACTACCTCCGAAGAGGGACATTGATTTTTCCATAAATCTGATGCCTGGAGCAGCTCCAGTTTCAAAAGCTCCTTATAGGATGAGCACACCAGATTTGAAAGAGTTGCAACTGCAGCTCGAAGAGCTATTAAAGAAAGGATACATTTGTCCCAGCATGTCACCATGGGGAGCCCCAGTCCTATTTGTGAAGAAGAAATATGGGACGATGAGGTTGTGCATTGACTTCCGACAGTTGAATAAAGTCACTGTCAAGAACAAATATCCTCTGCCAAGGATTGATGATCTTTTTGATCAGTTGAAGGATGCGAAAGTATTTTCAAAAATAGATCTTCGATATGGATATCATCAAGTGAGGATAAAAGATGAAGACATCATCAAGACCTCCTTCAGAACAAGGTACAGTTCACTATGAGTTTACAATGGTGTCGTTTGGACTGTCCAATGCGCCTATTGTCTTTATGTGCCTAATGAATGGAGTGTTGAGAAATTATCTGGACAAGTTTGTCATAGTATTCTTGGATGATATCTTGGTGTACTCCAAGACAAAGGAAGAACACGAACAACATCTTAGAATGGTGTTGCAGGTGTTGAGAGAACACCAACTATACGCAAAATTAAGCAAGTGCTCATTTTACCAAAAGCTGATCCATTATCTGGGACACATTATTTCTGAAAAAGGGATCCCTGTGGATCCTAAGAAGGTACAGGCCATTCAAGAGTGGCCAGTGCCAAGAAATGTCACAGAAGTTAGATCCTTTATGGGTCTGGAAGGTTATTATAGGAGGTTTATAGCAGGATTTTCAAGGGTAGCTCATGCTATCACTTCTTTGCAAAGGAAGGAGAAGAATTTCCAGTGGACTGATGTATGTGAGAGCAGCTTCCAGCAATTGAAGCAGCTGCTCACTAGTTCTCCAATCCTAAAGATTGTTGATCCAAGTAAGGATTACGTAGTGTGCACAGATGCGTGTAAGGAAGGGCTGGGAGGAGTTCTCAGCCAAGAGGGATCTATAATTTTTTATGAATCCCGAAAGCTGAAAGAGCATGAAAAGAATTATTCCATTCATGATTTAGAGTTAGCAGCAGTTGTCCATGCATTGAGGAAATGGAGACATTACCTCATGGGCAAGAAATTCGAATTAAGAACAGACCACAACGGTCTGAAGTATTTATTTGATCAGCCAACCTTAAATGTCAGGCAAATTAGATGGATGGAATTTCTGTGCAAATATGACTTTGATATTAGACATATCAAAGGGAAAGACAATAAGGTGGCTAATGCACTCAGCAGAAAAGTGCATGAATTGCATGCTACAACCATTAGCATGCAGAAAACTGAGTTGAAAGACATAATTCTTGAAGCTGCAAATGTTGATTTGTAGTACAAAAGACTTGTAGAAAAGCTACAGCAGCATGAGAGACCATAGACGGAGGAAGGCTATACCTTAGGAACTGAGGGTCTACTTTTGTATAAAAACAGAGTGTATGTACCTAATGACCAAGAATTGAAGCTGACAATTCTAAAGGAAATGCATAATGTGACTTATGTTGGTCATCCTGTATATCAAAAGACTGTGGCAGCAGTCAAAAGCCATTATTTTTGGCCAGGTATGAAAAAGGAAATTGATGAATACATCACCAGATGTATGGAATGCCAGAAGGTCAAGGCCGAGCACAGACACCCAGCAGGGTTGTTGCAGCCTTTACCTATTCCTGAGTGGAAATGGGATGTGGTAACCATGGATTTTATCACAGGATTGCCCAGAACAAGCAAGCAGCATGATTCAATCATGGTGGTGGTGGAAAAGCTTACTAAAGCTGCCCATTTTATTCCACTAAAAACCACCCACAGAGCAGCAAATGTTGCTGATATCTTTTTAAAGGAAGTTGCACTCTTGCATGGAATTCCTAAGACAATTGTGTCTGATAGGGACCGGAAATTCACTTCAAATTTCTGGAGAGGACTGTTCAAGGGATTTGAAATGAATCTGAACTTCAGTACAACATATCATCCCGAGTCTGATGGAAAGACAGAGAGAGTAAACAGAGTAATAGAAGACATGTTGAGAATGTATGTGATGGATAAACCATCAAGGTGGGAAGACTACCTGCATTTGGTAGAATTCGCTTACAATAATGGGTACCATGCATCTCTGAAGATGAGCCCATTCGAAGCACTTTATGGAAGAAAGTGGCACACTCCAGTGAGCTAGGATAATTTAGCTGACAGAATAGTAGTTGGACCTGAACTACTCAAAGAGATGGAAGATCAAATGATCAAAATCAAACAGAATCTGAAAGCTACCCAGGACAGGCAGAAAAGTTACGCTGATAGTAACAGAACCCATAGAGAATTTAAAGTGGGTGACCATGTTTTCCTGAAAGTGAAAGCTAACATGAGTTCCCTGAAATTGGGAAGTTGCGCCAAGTTAGCAGCAAGATTTTGTGGGCCATTTGAAATCCTGGAAAGGATTGGGCCAATTGCATACATGCTTGCATTACCTGCATCTATGACTATACATAATGTATTTCATGTTTCACTGCTTAAGAAATATGTACCTGATGTTACTCATGTTATCGATTGGACTGTGATTTGATGCAGGAGCATCGCAACTACCAAAGAAAGCATGGAGCTAGCGCATGTGTTTTGAACACATGACATATAAGCCTGATGACTTTTTGAATTTTCATTAAGGATGAAGCACCATATCCTTCAATGAAACATTTATGAAGGAGCGCCTATTGTATTATATCGGACCTCGAGCTTTATGCTCTTGTCTGGAATAGATAGGAAGGCATTTAATAGATTTAATGCTATTAGATAGGAATTAATTCTAGATTAGATAGTTTTAGATATCGAGAGGGAAAACGGATATAGACACCCTCCTTTGTATCATTGTATTATTATCATTCAGAATCAAACAGGAGCAAGAAGAGAGAGCAAGTAGAGAACTTGTGGAGAACACCCATGTACAGATTGAATTAATAGAAAGGAGTCTTTGATTCAATTTCATGTCTGGTGTTGTTTCTCTGAGGATATGTTGTTCATGTGCTCTTGACTGAATGTTTTCCTTGTATGCATTTGCTTGTATATGTTGTGCATGTGATTTTAGAGGTTTTAATTGAAGTCTGAGAGAGAGCAGAATAAGTTTCAATTGTTTCTCTGTTCGAGCCAGGAGATTCCTGCATAGAGTGCACTCAAATTCATCCGCATAGAGTGCATTGATGAGGCTAGATAGTTAAACTCTTATTCTCATCTGCCCAGAAGTTGATTTGGGTTGGTAGAGCCATGCAAGAGAAGTGCAGGCTGAATTTTAAGCCTCAGTAGCTAGTCTGAGCATAGGAAGGCAAAGATTATTGTGGCTGCAAGTGAACAGGATCTGAAGGACTCAACACTTTGGGATTTGTTGAGGATCGGGCACGAGAAGTGTGTGAAAAGTCTCTGAAGGAATCAGATTCAACAAGCTCAGGAGGAATAGGCCTATAGTTCATTCAGGGTGAATTGCAGGGTTGTTGTGGAAAGATGGAGAGAAGTTCCACAGGTTGGTGAGTGGTTGAACAAGCTTTCATAGAGGAAGTGTTTAATTCATTTCGCAAGAAATATCAATAGAGGGATGGACAGTTGAAATCTCCTGGAGAGATTCCACAAGTATCTGAGGACTATTAGATCTTGTGAAGCTGCAAGGAGTTAAAGGCATGAACATTCACAGGTTCGAAGCCCAGGAGGAAGTGGAGCCGTCGATCTGGAGTCACAGGGAACGTCAAATCACATGTGACATCGCATATCGGCATATCGCGAGTTGGAGTGCCAAGTTGCTGGAGCGGGAGTAGCGATATCGCAAAGAGAAATACTTCGATAAGCTCTGAGCCATTGATCGTGGGAACACATGTCAAAGAATCCAAATATCTTGGGGTTCGGAGAATCGGGGTTCTCGACGATAGCGAATACTTGCATGTCGGATTCGCGATTTGCGATATCCTGACGGTGACGTGGTAGTGTGCGACCACAAGGACAAGTGGAGTACAGGTGGCACCATATCGGGAATCGGGGAAAGGTAAGTCCCGAGTCCATTAACATCCGGATTCGCGATCCCGCGAGTTCCAAGATTCCGATAGAAGGATAGGAGGTGGATGATTCAAGTCCACACGTGCATCGGAGAATAGACACATTGGGGTTCGGGGAATGTAGTTCCAATTTTTTGACATCGCGGTTAGTGATTTCCCGATGAGGAGAACTCCGATAGAAAGGGGAGGAGAAAGTCAGCGATTGACCCATATCGGAATTCAGGAAATCGCAAGGCATAAAGTGCATGACTACAGAATTCGCGAAATCGCGAATTCCGATTTCCCGATTTGGAAGGGAGATTAGTAGAGAGTTACTGTGGGTAAAGAACTTCCAACGAGGGAGTTGAAGGGCATTTTATCTCTTCGGGCCAAAGTTAGAGAAGTTCCTGGTGGAAGCGGTTGGACTGCGAGGGTCATGACTGCGCCAAGTGGTATCAGAGCTTGAAAATCTTTGCTTGCAGTAACAGAGAGAAGAGAAGACATCATTCCTCCGAGAAGAGAAAGGAAATCGCTTGATCGGGAGGACAGGGATGCGCAAAGAAGAGGTAGGCCAGCAGGAAATCTAGAAATGGAGTGGCAGATGAGAGATCTTCAAGAAAGACTCAAGGAGATGGAGACAGCACAAAGACATGGAGCTGGTGCTGGGGATCTTAGTGATTCCGAGGTTGAAGAGGAAGCTGGACATGAAGAAGAGGTCACAACAGAGGATGCGTCAATAGAGTGATTGATAAAAGCTATCGCCAGGATGAGTTCCAAGACCAAAATGGATATTCCAGCATATGAAGGAAGCCTGGATGTAGAAGAGTTGCTAGACTGGATCAGATCTCTTGATACCTACTTCGACTATGAAGATATCGAAGCGGATAAGAAGGTAAGAAATGTTGTTACCAAGTTGAAAGGACATGCAACATTATGGTGGGACGAGCTACAGGCAGATAGATGTTCCAAAGGCAAACATAAAATTAAATGCTGGGATAGGATGAGTGCTAAGATGAAAGAAAAGTTCATCCCGAGAGATTATCAGATCACGCTATTCAGGTGAATGCAGAATCTAAGATAGAAGATGATGATGGTGAAGGAGTACACCGAAGAGTTTTACAGACTCAATATCAGAGCAGGTCATCGGGAGAGCGATGATGAGAAGGTGGCAAGATACCTGAATGGTCTAAGATATGACATTCAGGATGAATTAAGTATGGAAATTATTAGGACAGTTGAGGATGCTTATCAGATGGCTCTGAAAGCTGAGGAGAAGCTGAGCCATAAGCAGGAACAGAGAGGGTGAGGTATAAGTCAACCCAGAGGCAAGGCCGTTGCCCAAGAAAGAACTCAGAAGCCCAAGGAAGAATGGAGGAAACCTCAGGGTAAGTTTGAGAGAGGTGGAACCTCACAGCGAGGACCACAGGCTGAACAGAGGGCGCAACATGCCGAGAAGAGTGGCGATTATGCTGATGCAAACACCCTTCCTCGTACTAGAGGTCGAGGTAGAGGAAGAGGAGGAGTTATCACATGTTTTACATGTGGGAAGAATGGGCATAAGTCATTTGAGTGTCCATAGAAAAATAATGACGCTGGGGAAGCTCACATCACTGAGGCGCAGAGGCGTGATGTCGAGAACGAAGATGCAGACAGCGGAATATCGCTTGGGATGCATAAAGTCCTTTTGACACCTGAGAAGGAGGTGGAGGACACATCTCAGAGAAGCAGAATGTTCAGAACCGCATGCACAACCAAGAACAGAAAATGCAAGGTCATTGTGGACAGCGGGAGCACAAACAATCTCGTTTCGATCGAGATGGTGGAAAAGTTGGAGCTGGAGACGACCAATCACCTGAGTCCATATAAGGTTTCATGGCTACAAAACGGACATCAGGTGATTGTTACTAAACAATGCTTGGTTGAATTCAAAATAGGTGGGTATAAGGATAAAATTCTGTGTGATGTTATTCCCATGGATGTATGTCATGTATTGTTGGGTAGACCATGGCAGTATGACCGAAATGTGGTTCATGACGGGAGGATGAACACATACACTTTAGAGAAGGATGGGAGGACACACATATTGCTTCCAATGAAGGATAAAGAAGTGAAGACGGAAGTTAGTAGTACCATACTTCTCATGAGTGGGAAGGAGCTTCTCACAGAGATGGAGAAGAACGAAGATCCACAATTCTTTGTGGTCAGGAAACCAAGAATTGTCCTGACTAGCACAAGACTGGACGACTTACCAGAAGAGATTCAGGAACTACTGGGAGAGTTCGCTGACATCATCATGGACGAACTACCTCGTTCGTTACCACCGATGCGGAGTGTGATTCATCACATCGATCTCATACCTGGAGCTAGTTTTCTGAATAAGGATACGTACAGATTGACGCCACAAGAGAATGAGGAGGTCAAGAAGCAGGTCCAGGATTTGCTGGATAAAGGACTGGTTAGGGAGAGCCTAAGTCCATGTGCTGTTCCAATGGTGCTTAGTCCGAAGAAGGATGGGGGTTGGAGAATGTGCACTGATTCAAGAGTGATTAAAAAAATCACCATCAGGTATAGATTTCCCCTGCCGAGAATGGATGATCTGATGGATTGCTTGAGTGGGGAAAATTATTTTTCGAAAATTGATCTGAAAAGCGGATATCACCAGATTCGTATGAGAGAGGGTGATGAATGGAAAAAACCATTCAAGACAAATGAAGGTTTGTACGAATGGCTGGTCATGCCATTTGGTTTGAAAAACGCGCCGAGAACATTCATGAGACTGATGAATGAAGTCCTAAGGGAGTTCATCGGGAATTTTGTAGTCGTATATCTGGATGATATGTTGATCTACAATAAGACAAAGACCGAACATTTGAAACATTTGGCCATTGTGATGAGGAATCTACAACAAGAGAAGTTGTTGATCAATATGAAGAAGTCTTCATTTATGCAGACAAAACTCATTTATTTGGGTTTTGTTATTTCGGTTAATGAGTTGAAAATGGATCCGGAAAAGGTAGAAGTGATTAAGAATTGGCCATCACCAAGAAATGTTTTCGAGGTGAGAAGTTTCCATGGTTTGGCTAGTTTTTACAGAAAATTCATTAGGAATTTCAGTGGAATTAGCGCAGCGATGATGGACACAGTAAAGAAACAACACAAAACTTTTCATTGGATAGCAGAGGCTGAGAAGAGCTTCAATCTGTTGAAGTGAAAGATCACAGAGCAACCAATTCTGGTGTTGTCGGACTTCAAGAAGACATTTCAGGTGAAATGTGATGCGAGCGGGTATGCTATAGGAGCGGTCTTGAGTCAGGAAGACAGGCCAGTTGCATATTTCAGCGAGAAGATGGATGACGCAAAACTGAAATACTCCACATATGATAAAGAATTTTATGCCATCATATAGGCATTAAAGAAGTGGAGGCATTACTTGATACCCAAAGAGTTTGTATTATACAGCGATAATCATGCATTGTAGTTTGTGAGTCAACAAGAGAAGTTGGATCAGAAACATGCAAAATGGGTAGAATACATACATAATTTTACATTTGTCATTAAACACATTTCAGGAACTGCTAACAAAGTGGTTGATGCTTTGAGCAGGAAATGTTTGCTGTTGCAGGAGTTCCGAGTCAAGACACTGGGGTTTGAAAACCTGAGGGACATGTATGCTGGGGATGCAGATTCCGGGGAAGCATATGAAGCAGCTGAGAATCCAGTTCTCAGGGATCGGAGCCCCTAGGTAGATTTCATAATCCAGGAAGGATTGTTGTTCAGAGGCAATCAACTATGTATTCCAATTTTCTCCATGAGGGAGAATTTGGTGAAGGAAAAACATAGTGGTGGTTTAGCAGGTCACTTTGGTCACAATAAGACATTCGCAAAGTTTAGCGAATCATATTTTTGGCCGGGCATGTAGGCATATGTAAAAAGGTTTGTTGACAAGTGTAGAATTTGTCAGCATTCCAAAGGCCAGAAGCAGAACGCGGGTTTTTATCAGCCAATGCCCATACCTGAGAGGCCATGGGAGGCAATTAGCATGGACTTCATATTGGGATTGTCAAGGACATAGAGAGGAGTTGATTCCATCTTTGTGGTGGTGGACAGGTTTTCGAAGATGGCACATTTTATTCTGTGTCAGAAGACCAGCGATGCGACCCACATCGCAAACTTATTTTTCAAAGAGATTGTTAGACTTCATGGATTGCCGAGAAGCATAGTCTCGGACAGGGATACCAAATTCATAGGACATTTTTGGAGGACTCTATGGAAGAATCTAGGAACTGACTTGGCATTTATTTCTTCTTATCATCCACAGACAGACGGAAAAATGGAGGTTGTGAATAGAAGTCTGAGGGATTTGTTAAGAAGCCTGGTGACAGAGCACCATAGTACCTGGGACAACATATTGCCACAAGCAGAATTTGCGTACAACGATTCGGTGAATCGGAGTACAGGGAAAATCCCATTCTAGATTGTGTATGGAACACAACCGAGGGGAGTTTCTGAACTCAGGGAGTCAGAATAGGTTGCAACTAGCAGTGCTAGCGCTGAAGAGTTCACTGAAGCGATGCATTAACTTCACAGTCAGGTGAAGCAGCGACTGATGAAATCAAATCAGGAATACAAACGTAGAGCAGATTAGCATCGGAGACAACTTCAGTTCGAAGTTGGCGATCTGGTTCTAGCGCACTTGAGGAAAGAAAGGTTCCCAAGAGGAACATATAACAAGCTCAAAATGAAGAAAATCGGACCCTGTAAAATTATGAAGAAATTTGGAGAGAATGCATACGAAATTGAGTTGTCGGATGGCATCGAAATATATACGATATTCAATGTTTCAGATTTATACCGATAGAGGGCTGGAGAAGCAGAGACTGGAACGGAAGAACCAACGGTCCAGTGGAAGAAGCAATTACCAGTAGCAGAAAAGCCGCAGATGGAGTACATACTGGACAAGAGAGTGGGAAAGAATACCAGGCGGAAGCAGTATTTTGAATATCTGGTCAAATGGAAGAACCACCCAGTGGAAGATGCCAGCTGGGAGACATAAGCAATGATTCAGAAGCATTGACGGACTGTGCAGGAGCTCATGGACAGGAGCCCATGAAATCTTTCAAGCCAGGGAGTATGATGCAGGAGCATCGCAACTACCAAAGCAAGCATGGAGCCAGCGCATGTGTTTTGAACACATGACATATAAGCCTGATGACTTTTTGAATTTTCATTAAAGATGAAGTGCCATATCCTTCAATGAAACATTTATGAAGGAGCACCTATTGTATTATATCATACCTCGAGCTTTACGCTCTTGTCTGAAATAGATAGGAAGGCATTTAATATATTTAATGCTGTTAGATAGGAATTAATTATAGATTAGACAGTTTTAGAGATCGAGAGGGAAAACGGACATAGACACCCTCCTTTGTATCATTGTATTATTATCATTCAGAATCAACCAGGAGCAAGAAGAGAGAGAAAGCAGAGAACTTGTGGAGAACACCCATGTACAGATTGAATTAATAGAAAGGAGTCTTTGATTCAATTTCATGTCTGGTGTTATTTCTCTGAGGATATGTTATTCATGTGCTCTTGACTGAATGTTTTCCTTGTATGCATTTGCTTGTATATGTTGTGCATGTGATTTCATAGGTTTTAATTGAAGTCTGAGAGAGAGGAGAATAATTTTCAATTGTTTCTCTGTCTGAGCCAGGAGATTCCTGCATAGAGTGCAGTCGAATTCATCCGCATAGAGTGCGTTGATGAGGCTAGACAGTTAAACTCTTATTCTCATCTGCCCAGAAGTTGATTTGGGTTGGTAGAGATGTGCAGGAGAAGTGCAGGCTAAATTTTAAGCCTCAGTAGCTAGTCTGAGCATAGGAAGGCAGGGATTACTGCGGCTTCAAGTGCATAGGATATGAAGGACTCAACACTTGGGGAGTGGTTGAGGATCGAGCACGAGAAGTGTGTGAAAAGTCTCTGAAGGAATTAGAGTCGACAAGCTCAAGAGGAATAGGCTTATAGTTCATTCAGGGAGAATTGCAGGGTTGCTGTGGAAAGCTCGAGAGAAGCTCCACAGGTTGGTGAGTGGTTGAACAAGCTTTCACAGAGGAAGCGTTTAATTCATTTCGCAAGAAATATCAATGGAGGGATGGACGGTTGAAATCTCCTGGAGAGATTCCACGAGGATCTGAGGACCGTTAGATCTTGCGAAGCTGCAAGGAGTTTAAGGCGTGAACATTCACAAGTTCGAAGCCTAGGAGGAAGTGGAGCCATCAATCTGGAGTCACAGGGAACTTCAGATCACATGCGACATCGCATATCAGCATATCGCGAGTTGGAGTGCCAAGTTGCTGGAGCGGGAGTAGCGATATCGCGAAGAGCGATACTTCAATAAGCTCTAAGTTGTTGATCGTGGGAACATGTGTCAACGAATCCAAATATCTCGGGGTTTGGAGAATAGGGGTTCTCGATGACAGCGAACACTTGCATGTCGGATTCGCGATTTGCGATATCCCGACGGTGACGTGGTAGTGTTGGACCACGAGGACAAGTGGAGTACAGGTGGAACCATATCGGGAATCGGGGGAAAGGTAAGTCCTAAGTCCATTAACATCCGGATTCGTGGTCCCGCGAGTTCCGAGATCCTAATAGAAGGATAGGAGGTGGATGATTCAAGTCCAGACGTGCATCAGAGAATCGACACATCGGGGTTCGGGGATTGTAATTCCAATTTGTTGACATCGCGGGTAGCGATTTCCCGACGAGGAGAAATCCGATAGAAAGGGGAGGAGAAAGTCAATGATTGACCCGAATCAGAATTCGGGAAATCGCAAGGCATAAAGCGCGTGACTACAGAATTCGCGAAATCATGAATTCTGATTTCCCAATTTGGAAGGGAGATCAGTAGAGAGTTGTTGTGAGTAAAGAACTTCCGATGAGGGAGTTGAAGGGCATTTTAGCTCTTCGGGCCAAAGTTAGAGGAGGTCCTGGTGGAAGAGGTTGGACTGCGAGGGTCACGAATGCACCATGATTCAGGTGGAACCAGAAAATGTCCTGCAAGTGCATCCTGTGTGCATATTGGACAGGAAAAACTAGCAGCTCTGGAATCGAGCTATAGGGCTTGTAAAGGTCCAGTGGACCTGGTACGGTCCTGAGGACATGACATGGGAGCATGAAGAAGTAATGCAAGAAGAGCACCCACATCTTTTTGAAAATTTTGAAAGACTTGCAGAGACAGTGTGAGTTGCACTGAGGACAGTGCAAAAATAAGGGGAGGGGGATTGTAGTGTCCCCAAGGCCAAGCCCCGTCACAGATCATGTTTTATGCAAAGAATTGTAAATGTGTTCTATAGGCTGGTGAGCCAAGTGTTGTATAAGTTGTAGGCTTAGGTGTTTTGTTAGGCCAGGGAGCCTAAGTGTTGAAGGCCAGGAGCCTGTTGATGTACTTATATGTATGCAGATCAATTAATAAAATATAAACATCGCCAGTGCAGACCGACCACGATGAATGAGTGATGGGGTACCGAGCGTCCACAGAATGGGCAAGGAACTAGGGGCTAAAAGGTGGGAAAGGGGCTAAGTGCTAAGCCTAGGGGCTTAATCCTGGGAAATAATATTTTAATATTATTTTAAAAAGAGACATGTGCATTTATGTTTATCGTAAGTTCCTGGCAAGGGAGGTAACGTGCAAAGGGGATGCACGTTGTGGTATGCATGCAGTTCCCAGGGTGACAAGTTTCAACCCTAGTGCATGAAAATATAAGCCCTGAACTGAACCCTGGGTGGGGATCTTCCTCCATTCTAAACCGAACCTATGAGCATAGAACTGGTACACCATCTTCCAGAATACCCTGGTTTATCTCTGAAAAGCCGAAAATCCTGTTTTGTCCTGGGAAAACCATGTATGCCCTGTCTAGAGGCTGTGAGTCTGTGTCTGTTCCAGGCAATCCCGAGAGCGCATTTCCTGAACCGGAATTCCCTGTGTTGAACTCGAGTGGAAGAATCCCTGGTTGTTCGGGGAAAACTGAGCAAGCCTGTGCGTGAAGCCTACTCCGAAATAATCCCATGAGATTATCCTATGACAGCTGAACCGTTTTGAGAAGCAATTGTCTCTGTTTTATGTGGATTGTTGTGACCATGTAGTGTTGGACTGCATGAGGCTTGTTGGCCTATGAACCACTCCTCCAGGTGAGAGAGTGCGTAGAGGGAGAAGAGAACTCCTGGAAGGAACTTTGTAGCTGCCATAGAGCCCAGAGAATTTTGGTCCGGTCTATTCCTATAACCCAAGGTAAGGAAGACTGGCAGTCGAAGGACTGTCTAGGTGACAAAGAAGGTGCACTCTCCTGGGGTGGAACAGGCATGTGGGGAATGAGGGTCTGTGGGTAGTGAGCATGGGAGATTCCTGGGAGAGCTTCTTCCTGGTGCATGTGTATGTGTTATCTTCCCTGTAACCTCAACCTAGCCTAGGATTCCTTGCCTTGGGGTGGAGCTCAGTCCCAGCTCTGGGGTGACCCACTGTTGAGCTGATGAACAATGTGGTCTAAGGATGGGAGGTTCGTGGAAGGCCTACACTTGGTTGGTGAATTCTACAGTTGTTCAAAGATAAGTACCTCAATTTTGTTATTTTCCCATTTGGCATGACTGTGTTGTTCATGTATCATGTTTTCCGCTGTGTAAATGAGTTACTGTCGAATGCTATGGAATGTTTAATTATAGAAGTAACCAGATATGTTTCACTCTGTAATTTAAATGTGTTTAATTATGTTAAATGCATGTGCTTATAAGGTCTGTACAAATTATGTAATCATTCATGTATAGAATGGTAACTGAGAGGTTTGTAAACCTCGGTAGTGAAAGGGTACACTACATTTAAGGTCACCAAGGAGAAGATACGTGGTCTCCTAGTCAAGGCATCTGCGACCACATTTTCCTTTCCCTTTATATATGAAATACCAAAATCATATTGACTCATAAACTCACTCCATCACCTTTTCCTGGCATTTAGATCTCTTTGGGTGAAGAGATGTTTTAAGCTTTGATGGTCTATTTTGAGTTCAAAATTTTGCCCCACAAGATAGTGCCTCCAAAGTTTCAGAGCTAGTATTACAACTGCCAACTCTAAATCATGAGTTATGTATAACTCTTCGTTCTTCTTCAACTTTCTTGATGCATAAGCTATCACCCCTCCATCTAGCATTAGCACGGCCCCCGATCCTTGTTTTGAGGCATCCGTGCAGACCATGAAGTCCTTTTTCATATCTGGCACTCGTAGAATTGGTGCACTAGTTAGTAATCTCTTAAGCTCCCTGAATGCACTATCACATTCTTTTGTCCATTCATACCTGACCCCCTTGCGTTGCAAAGTGGTGATGGGTTTCACTATTTTTGAGAATCCTTCCACAAATCTCCGGTCATAACCTGCTAGCCCCATGAAGCTTCTCACCTCATGTGCATTTTCGGCACTCGCCATTCCAGAATGGCCTTTACCTTTTATAGGTCCACCGAGATTCCTTCACCTGAAATGATATGAACTAAATAGTGGATCTCTATTTGGAAGAAGGAACACTTCAACAACTTCCCATACAATTTGTTCTCCCTAAGGCAAGGCAACATTATTCGCAAGTGTTCCTCGTGTTCTCTTTCATTCCTGGAGTAGATGAGAATGTCATCCAGAAAAACTTGTACAAAATGGTCTAAGTACTTCCGGAATACACCGTTCATGATGCTCATGAATACTCCTGGCGCATTGGTCAATCTGAAAGGTACTACAACAAACTCGTAATGTCCAAACCGAGTTCAAAAGGCAATTTTTGGGATATCACCTTCCTTAATCCTTAACTGATGATATCCAGATCGCAAATCGATCTTTGAGAATACCGCTGCTCCTTTCATCTGATCGAAGAGGTCATCTATTCGTGGCATTGGGTACCTATTTTTCACTCTAGCACGGTTGAAGTCCCTGTAGTCTATACACAGTCGTAAGGATCCATCCTTCTTCTTTACAAAAATTATCGGTGCGCCCCAAGGTGAGACACTGGGCCTTACTAGCCCTAAGTCTAGTAACTCCTTCAACTGCATTTGCAATTCACAAAGTTCCGGTGCCGTCATCCGATACAGAGTCTTGGATATTGGTTCTGCATCAGGTTTTAGCTCAATAGTAAAATCAAGCTCCCTCTCAGGAGGTAACCCTGGTAGCTCGTTCAGGAAAACATCTGGAAATTCTGACAATACCGGATATTGATCTAATGAGGGTCCTTTCCTTTCACCCACTTCTTCCACTACATATAGTCAATACCCTTGCCTCAAGCATCATTTGACCTTCATAGTTGATATAAAGCGTAATGACACATTTCTCTGTACACCTTGGATCTCTATTGGTCTTCCTTCATCATTGATACAAAGCACCCTTTTTGCGAAACAATCTACCAAAGCTCAGTGAGTTGCTAACCAATACATTCCAATGATTAAGTCATATGCTCCAAGAGCAGTGACGTATACCTTCAACCTGGTAGTGCACACTCCTAGGTCTATTATACAATTATCGACACTAGGTCCTACAACTTGTTTTTCCCCCGAAGCCATCTCGACTTGTTTAAAGTCATCATGCTCGTAGGCTGCCAACCCACTCCTTTTTAATGCAGATGGTGAAATGAAACTATTTGTTGCACCAGAATCAAACAAAATCTTAACATTAACATGATTTAGCGTACCTGAGGATTCTACTACTGTGGATTGATGTTCGGCCTGACGGTTGTTAACCACTGCGTAAATCGGATGGTTGCTACTTTCTCTCCCCATCGGTGCCTTTCCTTCTCTATGCATGAATACTGATTGTAACTCCAAGCAGTCACGTTGGTAATGGGGTCCCCCGCACCCCCAACAGGTGACACCAGGTTGAACCTGTGCACTGTTATGTGTCTTTCCTTGAAATGAGTTCCTTCCCCTGGAACCCCTGCCCCTACTAGTTGTTCCCCGAGATGGTCATGGACCTGTCTGTACCATTGGAGATGAACGATATGTTGCACTAGATGCCATTGAAATCCCTGCAGGTACTGTCTCTGGCACGACTCTCTTACCATAAGGTGGTGGCCTTGAGCCCCCTCCTCTAGGAAATGTCCTCAGGGTCTTTCCTACGAATCCTGGGCGATGCGGAAATGTTGATCTTGCACCCCCTGTTAAGTTCATGTGTTCTTCCGCATAACGCGCACTTTCTACCACCTCCGCTACTGAAGACGGTTTCCACATCCGCACCATAGCTCTTATATTTGGGTTCAATCCATAAACGAAGCGCTCTGTCTGTCGCTGGTCATTGTCCATATATGAAACGTATGTGACCAATTCCATAAACCTGATCTCATACTCTTACATAGTTCTATTTCCTTGTACTAGGGCATGAAATGCCCCTACCTGTTGCTCCTCATAGTATGCTGGTAGATATTTCCTTTGGAACCTCTCCTCGAAAAGTTCCCAAGATACTGTGTCTGGGGTAAGGTGTAGTTGTCTTTCCAACTTGCCCCACCAGTTCAAGGCACTATCTCTTAACTGGAAAATTGCGATCTTTGCCTTCGAGTTGGACGCATAGTCTCTTAAGGAAAAACATCTTGTCATGCCTTCCAACCATGCTTCCGTGCATTCACTGGCGCGACCTCCGACAAACTCCGGAAGTTTGATCTTTTGCAATTCTCGCGTGATGTCTTCAGGTGGAAATTCTCCCCTTGAGTTCATTGATGCTTCTGGATTACCTATCCCATACGGTGGGAGTTCCACTTCAGTCCTTGCTGGTTGGAACCCCTTTAAAGTCTCGTTAATGGGTTCCAATGAGCGCAATGTGAGGGCTAGTTTGGGCGATGGTGGTGGCAGTGCTGGTGGTGTCGGTGGTGTTGATGGTGTGGGTGGTGTGGGTGGCATCAGTGGTGCCCGTGAAGACACTCCCCTGCCTCGACCCCTTCGAGTCCTGACCATATTGTATGACTTAGCCTGCATCACCCCAAAGTTATCAGGGTGAGTTCCAGGACATTTCAAATTGGTGCTACTTAAACTTAGAAACAGGGTTGGGCGTAAGTTTTCTTTACTTGTCTGTAAACAAACATTACTCCATCAAGGGAATTGTCTAGGTTTGGGTTAGGATTAAGCATCTAAGCTTGGTTAACATCGAATTTTAAGGTAGATTAACCTTACACTAAATAAAATAATTAATTTTAAAATTATTATTACACTAATTTAACTCAAATTATCTTTACTTTAAATTTAAACTAATTCGACCTTATTTATATATAAATCATTTATACTAAATTATTTAATTTATTTTAAATTATATATATTTTTTTACACTCTATACTATATATATAATAATTGAACGTATAACCAAGGGTTCGGGCACACATGAGTTCCACGTACTCGTCTGGCTTTCATAAGCTCCCTCGTATCTAACTGCCAATTTCTACACCTGTCAACCTTTCAACTCTCTTCACGTTCTTCCTCTGTCCCACTTTCTCATCCGCTGGGACTTTCCCCACATCATTTTTCGTCCACCACAGGTCTACCTCTACTCTGCTCAGAGGTCTACGTAATCTCCCTTGCCATGGCTCACATCGACACTGCTG
The DNA here is from genome assembly GCA_009831015.1 of Picea engelmannii. Lineage (NCBI taxonomy): Eukaryota > Viridiplantae > Streptophyta > Pinopsida > Pinales > Pinaceae > Picea > Picea engelmannii. The sequence continues at coordinate 115,275 of ML781174.1, read as the reverse complement.
TTCTGAGCACTTTACCAATTCATTTTACAAAAACATAGTATATTGGTATGGTCCCTGATAAGATCCAGGACCTGGAGTCCAGTCTCCTTGAAATGTTGGGAACCAATCCCTTGTCTATACATTTTGCAGAGCTCGCCATCAGCTATAGTAAGAGATACGATTCAGTCTGCATGTTGTGCATAGTTTCGGTACCTTCATGAAGAACGCTGAGTTAATTGAGTCAAGAATCTGCATAAGCCTTCCTTATGTGGTGGTAATGAATGGTAATTTCCTCTTTTGAACAAAATGATTTGCTTGTAATTCCCATTCTGTACGAATTTTTGTATTCTTCTTTTAATTTAATTCATTTATATTTATAATTTTATTCGTCTGTGGATATGCTTGTAGTTAGATGCATATACCTTGTCTTCTGTATTACTCACGACCCTTGGCTCCTAACTGTAAAATTCCCCACTTAAATTTCGGGTTTTGGGGTTTCCTTATGCCTGATGCCGAGAGCTTCTGCCTCCACGGATTCTCGATATCCGATATGTTCCTAGCGCTTTAGCCACTAATCTATGCTCATGATCCACATGACCTTGCCTTGTGACCGCAGCCTTATTCCTTATCAGGATTTCGAATATCGCGCTATTGATTTGCATAAATCTCATGCTTATGAAATTCCCGATATCCTGAGAATCAATGCGCCTCTTCCTTGCGTGTTATCCCTTTTGGCTACACTGAGGTCCATGTGACCTGCACCTATGTGACCATAGTCCTAATTCCTATCGGGATTCGGGGTTTCCCATAATAAAGATTCGGCGCATATTGAATCCCGAAACCCCGATATCCAATTTTGCGATATATTTAGGTCTCAATTAAACTGTCATTAATTAATTCTTTTAATCAAGCGTTAAGAGTTAAGTTAACTACATCGGCTTTTGGGGTTTGCAATTTCGTAGTGCGTGGACACCTTGTCCACGAAACTCACGATATCCCGATACCCGATGCCACCTGTCCACCGTTGACTCTTCCGTGGGCTCCATTGTCCTTTGGCTTATCGGGAAATTGCATTTCGTGATTTCACAATCCTTGTTGCCATGTTCCGGGACTCCCGATATCCCGATGCCTGATGAAGCCCTCTTGTGGAGCTTTCACCGATGGCGCTAGATGATTTCCATGCATCCTCGGAATGAACGGATGAGATCTCATCGGTGTTCCTTGCTTTTATCGAGAATTTTCCCGTCGGGAAATCGACACTTGCGCTGTCGTTATCCTCGTTCTTCACAAATCCTCGACTCCTGATCCCCGATGGTACTTGGAATTGACCCCCGTGAGAGTTGACCTTTGACACCTGTCCTTCCTCAGTGTATCGGAGTTCGCGAGTTTGCGAATCCGAAACCTACGAGTTCCGGGACTTGTGTTTTCCCGAAGCCCGATCTGCAATTTCGGTGTGGCGCAACACCTGTCCACCACTCTAACTCTGGTGGTCTTCGCTCTGTCCTTGTGCCCGTCTAGAAATCGCGTTTCGGGATATCGCGATTCCCGTTGTCATGTGCACAGGACTTTCAATTCCCCGATCTCTGACTCTGTGGGATCTCCTGACACGTGTCCCCGCTGTTTGGACAGCTCCGATTCTATCGGGAAATCGCGGATCGCGATTTCAACACGCACGAATTCCACACTCCTGAAATCTCTGATGGGTAAAATCCTGATTCCTCCCTAGAACGCTGACGCATGTCCTACCGAGATCAACGGCTAGGATCCGTTCTCGGGATTTCGAGAACCTCAAGGTCTCAATTCTTTGGCTTTACAAAACCCTGATGACTCTGATATCCCGATGACTCTTCCGGGACTCCTCCTCTGCGTGCTAAGACTTAAACCCCACGCAAATTTTCGAGATCTAACGGTTGACGGTATTTCACCCGAGATCTGACGACTCAGATCCGTCCTCATGCGTAACAGACATCTCTCCTTCGAGATAATTGATTTGTTGCATAAAACATTACGTAGTGTTAAAATTGCTTTCTTGACAAGGTTAAAATTTGTATGGGTCTATAGTTCCTGAGATTCTTCATTATTTTAAAATTTCACTGAGGCTAGTACAAGCAACTGGCTTACACTGTTCCCGCATGATACAAGTCTTCTAAATTTCCTTTGTCCGACTGCGCATTGGCAGTTCCTCATTTAGGTAAGTTCGGAATGAAGTAGGCCTTTTCAAGGTCCTGCAAATGTCCTTTTATATTTTATTTGGTATATTTCGTGTAGTTATTAATTCTTACCAACTTCAAGCCTTAGACAAAAGTTTCCCTCAACATTTTTATCGATTTCAGGTGTCTATTCTACCCGAAACTTCATTGACAAGCATTGCTCAAATAAAATTAAGTTATCAGTTCTCATTTCATGCTTAATAGCTTTATTGGGCTACTTTAATGGTACCCATTTCGTGGGAAGTGATCCTTCAACCTATCTGGTTTACCGCCACTTAATTTAAAGGGCGTTCCATTAAATATTCAGACTAAAACTATAGTAACCATACATAATCCAGTTACAGGATATTGCCTAAAGCAGTTGTTTGTGATACATCTATGAGATCATTTGCTTGTATAATGAAGGGATACTACCTGAGTATATTTTCGGGTATTGTATCAGTCATATTGGGTCAAACTGAACGTGTTTTGTTTGTAGTTTAAGCGTGGCTGGAGTTAACACTCAGGGTTTTGTCCCTTAGGCCCAGATTTCGAACTAAGACGCTCTGATACCATATGTAACAACCTAATATTTCTAAACATCATTAAATTTCATAAACCTTTTATTTAGTAAACTGAAACAATAACTTTCTAGCATAATATTGATTTTCATAACAACAACTTCAGTAACTTAGATTTATCCACAATACTAATTACATGGCAGAAAGAAATAAATACATAACTTAACAAAGTACCTGGTTCTGATGCTAATTGTTATTGTCTCCGTGCCTTCCTGCTGCCTTCCTGCTACCTGCTCCTCAGATCAATCCTGCCACAAACAGGAAAATAACTGCCCAAAACTACTGTCCTCCCTACCAACTAGGAAAACTAACTAGCTCCAGGATATCTATGGATATCCTGGCCATCCGTGCCCAAAACCTCCAGCAACTCAATGCCTCCCTTGATCAAAAGCCACAGTGCCCAAAACTCTGTGCTCACAGCAAGTCCAAAAGTCCTCAGAAAATCTCTCCTCTGTCCAATGCTCCTCCCGCCAACCTTCCCCTTTCCCTTATCCCTCCTTTGCCGACTCATGCAGTTACTCCTCCAACCACCCTCCATGCATGTCCCTTCTCCCTTCTTAAATGTTTTTATCTTCTCGGGATTCATAGGCTCCCTCTCTACATACGCAACAATTTTAAAACATTTTTCATTGATCTTTTAATATTTATTTCTCAGGTCATTAAATGTGATCTTGTAATTAAAGTATTATTTATTTAACCACAATTATTTTCTTTACTTGATTTTACTTTATAATCTTTAAATATTTATTTAATTAGGGTCGTTACAGTTGAGGATCATAAAAGAAGGATACGATATCCTATTAACATTCATTTAGACCAATTTGGCATGTCAAAAATGTGTTAAGCACCTTTGATGGTGGAGGGTAACCAACTTCCTTCTTCATCTTCCCTTTGAAATTCAATCTGACCATCACACTAATTAGACATCGATGGAGAGTTTAACAATGTGAATTTATTTTAATCGTCTGGTGATATTGAATGGATTGATTCTTTTTTCTTATTTGAATTATCTAATGCATGCCTCCTCTTCATCCCCTTGATGGAGTTGTTGGGTAAGGAGAATATTGACAAATAGTTTGATTCATGAGTTATTGTATCCATGTCTACACCACCACCCCCTTGTGTATTCGTTAAAGTCCTTTACAATACCACATGCTTGGCTATAATATTTTTTTTTAATGGCACCCAAAATACATTCTTTGATTTTTCCTTTTTCGAGTCTTTCCAACAATAATGTTTGTTATTATTCTTTCTATTCGATTGAAAATCCTTTTCCTTCAGAGAGGAAGTTGCTACATGCCCATGCTAAATAAATACTCTACAACAAAAGCCAATATGTTCATAGTCTAGTCAATGTGTCCAACTACAATTCTTGTACTCCAATACGATTTGGCCATGAATAACTTTGCACAAATCTATGTAAATGTAGATTTGGGCATAAGTTAAGGATGTCACCCTCCCAAATTTTGAATAGTGTACCCAAAGTCTTATTGATGGTCACAACAGATTTAATGCCCTTGTATTCTAGAATGACACTAAAAAATCTTATCCAAATTACGACCTTTGAAAATTACCCCAAATGTAAGTTGAATTCAAGAAAACATAGCTTTATAAAGATCCCTACATTATACATGAACCAATTAGATCCATTGTCTATAACATGTGCAAAATTCAACTCAATGATAAATCCTAGGAAGGAAAACCCTTTATAATATATGGATCCTAATCAATGGCATCAAAAAAGAAGCCCAAGAAGTATATATCCACTTATGAAGATTGTTTGGTGATGTACATAAGCCATAAAGTCTATAGACTAGTGAGTGATTTAGATTATAGTCTTCTCCCGTATTGGCCCATATAGGATCGTGTTTAAAAATCATAACCAAGGTTTCCTTATCCACAAAAAAGGATGTGATAGGAGATTTCTTAGAAAGAAGGGGAAAACTATCATTTTTTTTTAAACCTACAAGAGTCGTCGCAATAGCGACGTAATTTCGTCACAAGTATGGCATCTGTGTCGCAAGCCATTGTTGGGTTTTTTACTCTGCCATGCTTCTTTGTCTCTATTTCCATGCTCCTTCGTCAATATAGCGATGCATGTTCATCGCAATAAGGTATATATCTCTTATTCTTTCCACAAACTTGCGTCCCTATAGCGACGGATGCTCATGGAAAGAAGTTAAATATTTCTTTGGGATTTCATATTTCCGAGGTATGTTAGTCGGTCTACTAACGATAGTTTGTTGTAATTACGATGATGTGAACAAAAAAAATTAACATAAAATATTTAGTATTATGACACGTGGTGGCTTGATTTCGTCGTTGTTTCCACGAATACCTAGTGCATGGATATAGCGATGAAAAAATTTCCATGAAAAATATTGTTTTCCTTCGTGAAAAGGGTGACGGATATGTGTGGCATTAGCAACAAAAAATATTTTCAAATTTGGTCATATGTAATAGTGCTTTAATTGAATTAAATATAGTATAACCTAGAACTTGTTCAATATTGTGATTTACAAATTAATGAAAATGTTTACTATCAACTTGATATGTATTTCTTCCTAGTACTCACACTATCATGTCCAATATTATGATTTACAAAACAGTGAAAATATTTACTTTTAAAAATAATTCTTAAAATAATTCTTACAAGTTGATTTATATCAAACATATATTCCTTAAAAGAATAATCCTTTAATTAAATTAAAAATATTATTTAGTACCTTAAAAGTATAATCTAATGTCTCCAATATTGTGATTTGAAAAAGATTTTTGATATTATATATTAGAGTTGACCACCTACTGAATTAAGTAGTTCATTTGGTCAATAGTTCGGGAAAGCCTATACTATGTGAGTAATAATGCTTTCTTTCCGGCCGGTCTGGCTCGTATCACGGGGTCGCTGGTGCCAGAAGTAAGTGGCTTGCTGATCACTTTCTCACTCGGGTCGGAGGGGAACCAAACTGAATCAATCTCTCCGGGTGGAGCTTCTCTCGATCGATCTAACTCAAAGCGGTGACGCCCTCTTACGCTTCTGGGTCGAAAGCAGTTGATGACCTGCCTGCTTGCTCTCTTTCCGTGTGGGTCAAAACTAACCTGCAGAGGCGCTTCAGGACCCGAGAGCAGCTTAAGTGCCACCACCTCCTTATAATATCTTAGAAGAAAATAGTAGTAATCCTTTTTTTAATTAAAACTAAACTAATTGTTATTTAGAGAAAAGCAATGTTTTTAAAATAAAATTTTGATGAATACAAATTTATAATTTATTAATCTAAGGTATTTATCATTACCAAGTAGTTGAAAAAAGATATGTAAAAATATAAACAAAGAAAACAAAGCATACCTATATCTTAAGTAAGAAGAAATAAAAAATATATATAATTTATTAATTTAACGTAGTTATCACTACCTAATAATTGAAAAAGAGATATGTAAAAATATAAAAATAAATATATCTATATTTTAAATAAAAATAAATAAAAGATAAAATATATGTAATCTTGCATTCTTATATATAAACAAGTGAGATAAAAACATTTAATTCAAAATAAAGAAAATTAAATAACTTATTTATTAAATTTATCAAAAAAAATAATCATTATATTATCAATGTTTTAAAATATCTTATAACATTAAAATTATAAAAATAAAACTTTTATATATACTTATGAGGTTACAAGTTCAAATCTAAACGGGTATAATATAACATTAAAATTATTACTTATGAAGTTACAAGTTCAAATTCAATCTAATAGAATATATATACCTTCATAAACTTTATTATTATAATCTTATAAATATAAATAATGTATTTTTTTTCTATAAAATTTTCAAATATTCACTTTTAATAATTAAAATTAATATTCATTTACTGAGCAAACTAGTGAAAATAAACCAAACTACCATCATGAGGTAATGTTTTCACATGTACAATATTTATTTTTAACCATTTAAATTCATATTTTATTTGTACTGTAACATAATTTATTCATATTTTATTTGTGTTGTAACATAATATATAATTATTTTGATTATTAAAATAACGTTTATATTAAAATTAATTTTAATTATTAACTAAATTTTTTAAATAAAATAATATATTTAAACAAAATATATAATTTGGTTATTTAATAACGTTTATATTATAATTAAGTATAATTATTAAATTATTTTTTAAATAAAATAGTATTTTTGAGACAATGTATATAATTTGATAATTTAGTAAAGATTTTGTGTCATTACAAACCGAATGATATAAACCGTAAGTAACAATAAGTTTGAGAGATTTTGTATTTAGCAAGTGGGAACAATTTTATGGATTTCGAACAACTTATAAATTATGATCAAATAATGATTTATATATTAACCTTTATTAAAGGTCAAAATTATCTATTATTGAAATGAGTAAAATATAATAGACTGTATAGGGAGTATAAACATAATGGAGTAGCAACAAATCTTAGTTTAACAAAAATTAAACAAAAGAAACCCATCAAATGGGAAGTATCAAAGAGATTATTGAAGAAAAAAGTCTAACAGAAATTGAACAATCATGTTGTATTAGAGAAACACTTCTAACATGTAAGAGAATGAAAGAAGTGTGTGATGGGCGTAAGGTTAAGGGTATTTTTATATTTGCAATGCTTTATGATGTTAATCCTTATACAAAGTTTCATATTAAGTATAAAACCTCTTATTAATCTCTAGATATTGAATTATTATATTTCTAGCATTATATTTGTATATAGCCTAGAACCCTTCATTGTACCTTTTCATTATAATTGTACCGTTTGTCTCTTATATATACACCAAGGAGACCTAGTCTTAGGATCATGATATCTCATCTTGTAAATTCAATATATTTTAAAAGGAGGTTTCCCCCTTCGACTGGACTATTATTCATTGAATCTTTTTATCATTATCAAGGTGTTAGTGCATAGCATTTGGTTTTAGAACATCGATCATAGGTTTTACTGCCACAAGCGAGTCATCTTGGTGTTTTCTCTATAATTTTGTTTTTGGGATGTTTTAGGCTACGAAATTTTGAGGATACTAAGAAATACTGAGTTACACATGGTGAAAATTTTAGGTTATGTTTTGTTGTAGTTTAGGAAATATAATTTGTGGAAGTTACGGTTTGTGGCTAGTCCTGAAATTAGTCACAAACGAGTCATCTTTTTATTTTCAGTATAAATGAATTTCAGAAAAGTATCAGACTCTGGAATTTTCATAAACCCGAGGAGACATTGTGAATTACATGTGGGAAACATTTCATATTTTGAATCATTATACTTTGTGAGATATATCTTGTGGAAGTTGGTGTTATTTACTAATCTTGAAATTAGTCTTAAATACGACCTTTTGGTGTTTTTTCTATAACCTTTTATCAAAGAAGGTTAAGGCTGTGAATTTTTTACAAGTTTAAGAAGTCATATCATAGTACTACAAGACAACATTTCAAACTCAAAAGGATTTAAATTTCAAATATATATTAGGACAAAGGTCAGCCATCCATACATTCTCCAAATTAGGGTTTGAAATATAGGTAAGTTACAATTGACATAATTTTTACTAGAAGATCTATTTTTTGGTGATTCAAAATTTGTGATAAAGAGAAAATAGAGGAGTATTATTATTTTTAACCCACATGTCTCCAAAAAATAATTCAACATGTTATCCATCGAAATGTTCCATGTTGTCAATGGAAAAATGTCAAGGCACCCTAGGGGCCAAGACTCAAGATAAATCTTAAAGCCATGTTTGCAATAAGAAAAAATGTGCAAGATTTGGTAGTTCTCTCTCTCTCTCTCTCTCTCTCTCTCTCTCTCTCTCAAAACTCTGGGCCCTCAAACAATCTTAGCTCAGATATTAAAAAGTCTCAGCTCCAAGAGGCATATGTCCATTTTTGATTCAAGAAATTTACATTTAGAGGCGAGTTGAGTGGTGAATTACAAGAAAAACATATAAGGCATTACCTAGAATGAATATGCTAACTTATGAAAATAAAATAATGTGCTAAGAAATTAAGAATTTAGTAGTTCTAACACATGCATATAAATCAATAAAACATGCTTCAAACAATTATACAACTTCAAATATTCAAATACATGGAGGTACCCTCTGCATATCATTTAAACATATGAATAATTGAAAATATGTGGTAATTTGTTAACAAGAAATCACTTATATGCCTTCGCTATACATCACATAGTAACATTGAATATGTTGCATTACTTTTTTCTTGATCTTTATTAATACGATATGACACAAGAATCTAGATGAGAGGGATGGATTTTACAGGAACACATACACAAACGGAGAAATGATTATAGATTGAAACATAACGTAGGGTATCAATCTCTTGAATCATGTTTCCTTTAATATCTAATTGTGCTTGAGGCTTGTGATGAAACATATTTAGTTGTAAGATCCTCTTAAACTCCCCAAAGTGTCAATCACTACAATGAGTGCCTTATTTTTATTTATAGACAATTTCATTTGTAAGAAACCATTCATTTAGTCCAATACTACTTCTTGAAAGTCGATACAAATCTTTAGTTTCTTGATACCACCTATGGTTTTCCAGCTAATTTTACATAGTAAAAGTTATTTTTACCACCAGAGTTAACTTGTTAATTTTGTTGTGGGGTGTTTTCTCTTTGTCTAATTGAGATTCTATTTGGATTATTATAGTTGAATCAATTGGATATTTGTTTGTTACGTTGGACATGCTCAACATTTGAACAGTTGAGGTCCTTGTCTAGCCGAAAGAACATTTATTTGTTTCCTCTCATCCACCACTATTCCTCAATGAAGAGTACCATTGGCCAACGCTTTCAAGATTCCACCTCAAGCTTCGACAAAGGGTTGGATGAATGGTGCAATTACATTTTAGGGTAGACTACCGAATGTCCCACTACTCTGAAATTAGGATCAATAATATTAGAGAGGGGAATTATTTCCTTTGTGAATTGTAGAACAAACTCTTCATATGTTTGTAGCTAGTATTGTTGGAAGTTCTCTCATGAGAGGAGATACTAGGCAGGTGGGTCTTCTTCTATGACATCTGGAATCTGAGTAACTCACCTTTAGAAGCTAAATTACTCACAAATTGGTTCCTTTTGTTCGTTAGGAATTCTCTTATAAGGGATCAACACGTGCTTATTTGAGACAATTGATGGAATGAAGTGATTCACTACACCTGACATGATATTATGAGATTTGTGGCTTGTGCATGTGTGTGTGTGGAGGAAATGATATTTTTCCTTTATCAACTATAAGTAACGATATAATGATTGGTAAGGACACCAAGACGTGGGGCCAAATGTCATGATGTGTTTTATCTTACGAATCATTTGATTTGGTGCATAATCGTTGTATCTTGCACCTAGTTTAAATATCCTTCCTCGTGCCTTTTATGAACACATGTCGCCTTTCCAGTGGCTTGGTTCCTTTGAAAGTTTAGGGAGGGAGTGAAATTTTGAGTGACAACATGATGACCTTATCATGGTCCCATGGACACATGGTAGCTTTATATTGGTCCATTTTGGTCATTATGTGGCATTAGACTATACTACATGTCGATGTGATCTATATGTTGATAGGAGTCCCTGATGGGACCCTTTATATACACGGCAAAATCAAACTTTCTCTGATGAAAAAAATGTTAACATGATATGTTGTATGGGATCCTTTCAAGTGTCCCTAATGCACTATTGAGTCAGCTTCCGGTTTCTCTATGTGAGAGAATAGGTGTGAACTTTATCACGAGTAGATAGGTGGTTGGGAAAAACTAGAATACCACTATCACAAACTAATGAAGGTGACTTTTCCTTCCATTCTCTTGTCAGGAAATTCCATTCAATTTGTGACAAGTGTCTACCCAAACCATTGGTGCACCCATTACTCTTGTTATATCTCGTGTATATATAAGGTGTGACATTTATCCTCCACCATAGATATTCCTCTCTTGTAGTCATCTGATGATCAAACCTCACACGTCTACTAGTGCTTGGTTCCCAAACTCTACTCCCATGATACAATATTTTACTAGAATAGTTTAAGTCCTCTGGGAGAATTATTAGTCATGTTATAGATTCAGATAAGAACCAAGGACCTTAAACTATACCTTAGCCCTCGAGTGCATGATTTTTCTGCTAGTCACATTAGGGTGCCTCATAGTATGTTAGCTATTTTGGTCCATGATCTTTGGAAGCTCACTTTATGTTACTATGATGTCCATTTTTGGCCTTATAACCGTGACCAACTTCCATATTGGTTTTAGGATCGAATATGGTACAAACATCAACTCCAATGGAGGCAACATAGTGATGCAACTGCACCCGCAGGCACGCCCACTCACACAGGATCTTCTCTTACCTCTGAGCCCGAAGAACACCAAGGTCCTTTTATTTTCTTGTCAGGAAACCTACTCCCACAGATCTATCGCTCGATCCCCCTTATTTTCTTATCGGGGAATCAGACTTCGCGACTTCGTGATGTCAAAGGTCGATCACTGGGTTCTCGAATCCCCGAGACCCGATGGCCATTCAACGCTGACTTCCTCCTGTCAGAACTTACCTTATTGTGATTTCGCTACTCACGATATCGAACCACTTGATTTACCGACTTTCGAACCCTGATGCGTTGAAACTCTGATGCGCTCTCAGGTTGACTTTTCAACATTCCCGTCACCTCTATCGGGATTTCGGACTTCGCGGGATCGTGAATCCTGATGTCAATGGTTTCGGGACTTTACTTTTCCCGAACTTCGATATGGTGTGCCACCTGTCCTCCACTAACTTCTTGTGGCCCCTCACACTATCCTTCGACTTGTCAGGATATCGCGTATCGCAATATCGTGATTCCTGATGCAATATTTTGGAGCTTCGACTCACGAAACCCCGATACACGATTTCATGTGTAAATTTGACGGCCCTTGTGGCTCGAATCAATGACTCTTCCCGTTCTGAGCTTGAATACTTCCCACACTTGCGCTGTAACTTCTCCACACCTCTGCAAGATCCAACGACTCATGGTGATTCATGAAATCTCCTCGCAAATTTCATCCGTCCATTCCTTCCTGGTGAATCCTACGAAATGAATCAAGTGCTTCCTCCACAAAGACTTGTTCACCTGTGTGCAAACTTACAACGCCTACTTGGATACTTCAACCATACTTATCTGTGCAATCCATCGACGAATTCGAAGACCTATCCTTCCTGAACTTTCTACGATCTCCAAGTTCTTCAGGAACTCCCTTGCGCGCACTCCTTGCGGCAACCCTTCAACACGTCCAAGTGATGAAATCACTTCAACTCTGCACACTCTTGCAGCAGTAGTCTTTTACCTCCTTACTCAGGTTCGCAACCCTGAAACTTTTACCCATCCTGCACACTCCTTGCATGGCCCTGTGCCCAACTGCACCTTGGGGTGAACGAGAAAAAAAGATGCCTCTATCTAAACCCGTTGTCAACACACTCCTTGTGGACACTTCAACTGCACTGCTTGCAGGAATCTCTGGCTCGAAAGAGAAACAATTGAAACTCATTCCTTCACCCTCTCAGACTTCTATTCAACCATGAAATCATATACACAGCACATAAAAGCAAATTTATAACAGGAAGCAAACATTCATGAGCATATCAACATCAAATACACAGAGAACAACACAAACCATGAATTTGAATCAGAACTCTTCTATTAATTCAAATATCAATACATGGGTGTTCTTTACACAACTCTCTGCATGCTCTTGCTCTCCTGCTCTTCCAGAATAATGTTACAATGCACAATGAGGGTGTCTATATTCGTTCTCCCTCCTGCACTCTCAAACAGTCTAATCTAGAATTAAAATCCTATCTACTTGCATTAACTATATTAAATGTCGGTTATATACTAAAGGACGTGAGCTATCTGCTCAAGGTCCATTACACTATACAAGGTGCGCCTCATCTTAATGGTTCGTTTAAGATCACACAACAATTCCAAAGTTTCTTTTCAAAATTTGGTGCTGGCTTGTCAAACTGTCCTCCGCTTCCGCGCTGGCTCGCTTGATTTGGTGATGCTTTTGCATCATACTCCCTTGCTAGAAAATTTTCATGGGCTCATGTCCATGAGCTCCTTCATGGTCTATCCATGCTTCTGTATCTCTGCTTCAGTCTCCCAGCTGGCATCTTCCACTGGATGGTTCTTCCACTTGACCAAATACTCGAAGTATTGCTTCTTCCTGGTTTTCTTGCTGACCCTCTTGTCTAGTATGCACTCCATCTGTGGCTTCTCTACAACTAGAAATTGTTTCATCCACTGGATCATTGGATGCTCAGCTCGAGTCTTTACTTCTCCAACCCTGTATGGGTATAAATCTACAACATTGAATATCAGAGATATTTCGATCCCATCCGGCAACTCGATCTCATAAGCATTTCCCCCGAATTTCTTCAAGACCTTACATGGCCTGATTTTCTTCATCTTTAACTTATTGTATGTTCCTCTCAGGAACCTTTCTTTCCTCAAATGTGCCAGAACTATATCACCAACTTCAAACTGAAATTATCTCCTGTGTTGATCTGCCCTGCGCTTATATTCCTGGCTTGATTTCAGCAACCGCTCCTTCACCCTGCTGTGAAGTTCTTTCATTGCCTCAATGAATTCTTCTGCACTAGCATTGCTAGTAGCAGTCTGTTCTGAATCTCTCAATTCAAAAACTCCTCTTGGCTACATCCCATAGACAACCTAAAATGGACTTTTCCCTGTGCTCCAGTTCACTGAGTCATTGTATGCAAACTCTGCCTGTGGAAATATATGGTCCCAACTGTTGTGGTGTTCTATTACCAAGCTTCTCAGCAAGTATCCCAGAATTTTGTTCACCACTTCTGTTTTCCCATCCGTCTGAGGATGATAAGCAGAACTAAACATCAAATTAGTCCCCATCTTCTTCCATAAGGTCCTCCAAAAATGCCCTATGAATTTCGTGTCCCTGTCCGAAACTATGCTTTTCGACAACCCATGAAGTCGAATGACCTCTTTGAAAAACAGATTTGCGATGTGAGTCTCATCGATGGTCTTCTGGCATGGGATGAAGTGTGCAATATTAGAAAACCTATCCACTATCAGAAAGATTGGATCAACACCTCTTTGTGTCTTTGGCAACCCAAATACAAAATCCATGCTAATTTCCTCCCACGGCCTCTCTGGTATGGGAAATGGATGATAAAACCCTACATTCTTCTTCCTCCCCTTCGAATGCTAGCAAATTCGATATCTGTCAATGAATCTCCTGACATATGCTCGCATTCCCGGAAAAAATATGACTCATTCAGTTTTGCGAACATCTTGTCATGGCCAAAATGTTCTGCCAATCCTCCACTGTGTTTCTCCTTCAACAGATTCTCCCTCATGGAGCATTTTGGAATACATAGTTGATTTCTTCTGAACAACAATCCTTCCTGGATCATATAGTCTATCCAAGGGCTCCTATCTCTGAGAACTATATTCTTAGCTGCTTCATATGCTTCTCCAAAATCTAGATCACCTGCGTACATGTCCCTGAGATCATCAAAACCCAACGTTTTGACTCGAAACTCCTGCAACAACAAACACTTCCTGCTGAAAGCATCAACCACTTTGTTAGCAGTACCCAAAATGTGTTTAATCACAAATGTGAAATTCTGCATATACTCTACCCATTTGGCATGTTTCTGATTCAACTTCTCCTGTTGAGTCACAAACTGTAATGCGTGGTTATCACTGTACAATACAAATTGTTTTGGGATCAAGTAATGCCTCCACTTCTTCAGTGCCTGGATGATGGCATAAAATTCCTTTTCGTACGTGGAGTATTTCACCTTTTCCTCATTCAGTTTCTCACTGAAATATGCAATCGGTCTATCTTCCTGACTCAAGACCGCTCCTGTGGAAAACCTGCTTGTGTCACATTTCACTTGAAACATCTTTAGGAAATCCAGCAACACCAAAACCGGTTGTTTCGTGATCTTCCGCTTCAAAAGATTGAAGCTTTTTTCAGCCTCTGTTGTCCAGTGAAAATATTTATGCCGCTTCTTCACTGTATCCATCATCGCTGAACTGATTCCACTAAAATTCCTAATGAACTTCCGGTAGAAACTAGATAACCCGTGAAAAATTCTCACCTCAAATATATTTCTCAGTGATGGCCAATTCTTGATCACTTCCACCTTATCCGGATCCATCCTCAACTCAATTGTTGAAATAACAAATCCCAAGTAAATGAGCTCTGTCTCCATGAATGAGGACTTCTTCATATTTATCAACAACTTCTCCTGCTTTAGCTTCTTCATCACTATAGCCAAATGATTCAAGTGTTCTACCACTGATTTACTGTAAATCAGTATGTCATCCAAATACACAATGATGAACTTCCCGATGAACTCCCTCAGGACTTCATTCATCAATATCATCAAGGTACTTGGTGTGTTTGTTAAGCCAAACGACATAACAAGACATTCATACAAACCTTCATTTGTCTTGAATGCTATCTTCCATTCATCGCCTTCTCTCATGAGAATCTGGTGATATCTTCTTTTCAAATCAATCTTTGAAAAATACTTTGCCGCACTTAAGCAATCCATCAGATCATCCATTCTCGAAAATGGAAACCTGTACCTGATGGTTATCTTATTGATCGCCCTCGAGTCGGTACACATCCTCCAGCCTCTGTCTTTCTTCAGACTGAGTATTGTTGGAACAACACACGGACTCAAGATTTCCCTGACTAACCCTTTGTCCAATAACTCCTGGACTTGCCTTTTAACCTCCTCATTCTCTTGCGGCGTCAATCTATACGTGGCTTTATTTGGAAAACTGGCTCCTGGTATGAGATCAATGTGATGACTCACACTCCTCATCGGTGGCAATGAACGAGGTAGTTCATCCACTATAATGTCAGCGAACTCTTCCAGCAGTTCCTGAACTTCATCTGGTAAATCATCCACTCTTGTACTAGTTAGAACAATCCTCGGTTTCCTGACCACGAAGAATTGTGGATATTCTTTCTTCTTAACCTCGGTAAGAAGTTCCTTCCCACTCATGAGAAGTATTATGCTTCTTACTTCCGGCTTCACCTCCTTATCCTTTATCGGAAGCAACATATGGGTTCTCTCGTTCTTCTCCAAGGTATATGTGTTCATTCTCCCATCATGAATCACATTTCTATCATATTTCCATGGTCTACCCAGCAATAAATGACATACATCCATAGGAATGACATCACATAATATCTTATCATTATATCCCCCTATCTTGAATTCAACTAAGCATTGTTCAGTAACAGTTACCTGGTGTCCTTTCTGTAGCCATGAAACTCTGTATGGGCTTGGATGATCAGTCGTCTCCAGCTCCAGCTTCTCTACCATCTCCATAGATACAAGATTATCCATGCTACCACTATCTACAATGACCTTACACACCCTGTCCTTGGTCTTGCAAGTAGTCCTAAAGAGTCTGGTCCTTTGGACTGAACTTTCCACCTCTTTCTCAGGTGTCAAAAGGAATTTTCGCATCATAAGCGATCTTCCACCTTCAGAGTCTTCAACCTCAACATCCTGCCTCTGCGCTTCGGTGATGTGAGCTTCTCCAATGTCCTTCTTTTTCTCTGGACACTCATAAGACTTGTGCCCATTCTTTCCACATGTGAATCATGTGATTACTCCACCTCTTCCTCTTCCTCTACCCCTGGTATGAGGAAAAGTGTTGTTGTCAACATATCCTCCGCTCTGCTCTGTATGTTGCCCTCTTTGTTCTGCATGCTGGCCTCGTTGTGAGGTTCCACCTCTCTCAGTATGAGTTTGAGGTTTCTTCCATTCCTCCTTGGGCTTCTGATATTTATCCTGGGAAACTACTTTTCCTTTCGGCTGGCTTCTACCTCGGCCCCTCTGACTCTGCTTTCAGTTTAGCTTCTCTTGAGCTTTCAGAGCCATCTGATAAGCATATTCCACCGTTCGGATGGTTACCATGCTCATCTCGTCCTAGATATCATATCTCAGGCCATTCATATACCTGACAAACTTTTCATCATTGCTCTTCTGATGACCTGCCCTAGTGTTCAGTCGATATAATTCCTCAGTGTATTCTTTCACTGTCATCAGCTTCTGTCTCAGGCTCTACGTCCTCCTGAAAAGAGTAATTTGGTAATCTCTCGAGATGAATTTCACTTTCATCTTCACGATCATTCTATCCCAGATCTTGATCTTCTTCTTGCCTTTGCAGTGTCTGTCAACTTGTAACTCATCCCACCACAATGTTGCATGTCCTTTCAAGCATGTAACAACATGCTTGAATTTCTTGTCTTCTTCGACGTCTTCGTAGTCGAAGTAAGTATCTAAATCTCTAATCTAATCTAGAAGCTCCTCTGCATCCAGATTTCCCTCGTAAATTGGAATGTCCATCTTCTCTCTTGCACCCATCCTGGCAATAGCTTTGATCAAACGCTCATTTGATGCATCTTCAACTGCAACTTTGTCCTCTTGTTCAGCCTCTATCTCGCTCTTGGAATCACTGAGATCCCCTACACTAGCTGTGTGTCTTTGCACTATCTCCATGTCTTCAAGTCTTGCTCGGAGATCACGCATCTATGTCTCCATTTCTAGATTTGTTACCTGCCTGCCTCTTCGTCGCACCTCCCTATCCTTTGGATCGGGTGACTGTCTATCTCTCCTCGGCAGCATGGTGAATTTCCTTCTTCTCTGCTACAAAAAGAAAAGAACAATCTGTCTTAGCTCTGATACCACTCTGACACAGCTGCACCCGTAGGCACGCTCGCTCACACAGGATCTTCTCTTACCTCTCGACCCGAAGAACACCAAGGTCCTTCTATTTCCCTATCAGGAAACCTGCTCCCACAGATCTATCGCTCGATCCCACTTATTTGCTTATCGGGGAATCGGACTTCGCGACTTCATGATGTCAAAGGTCGATCAATGGGTTCTCGAATCCCCGAGACCCGATGGCCAGTCAACACTGACTTCCTCCTGTCGAAACTTACCTTATCGCGATTTCGCTACTCGTGATATCAAACCACTTGATTTACTAACTTCCGAACCCCAATGCACTGAAACTTGGATGCACTCTCGGGTTGGATTTTCAACAATCACGTCACCTCTATCGGGATTTCGGACTTCGCAGGATCACGAATCTTGATGTGAATGGTTTCGGGAATTTACTTTTCCCGAACTCCGATACGGTGTGCCACCTGTCCTCCACTAACTTCCTGTGTCCCCACACACTATCCTTCTACTTGTGGGGATATCGCGTATCACAATATCATGATTCCTGATGCAATATTTTGGAGCTTCGACTCATGAAACCATGATACACAATTTCACGTGTAAATTCGACGACCCTTGTGGCTCAGATCAATGACTCTGCCCGTTCTGAGATTGAATACTTCTCACACTTGCGTTGTAACTTCTCCACACCTCTGCGAGATCCAACGGCTCATGGTGATTCATGAAATCTCCTCAGAAATTTTTTCCGTCTGTTCCTTCCTGGTGAATCCTGCGAAATGAATCAAGTGCTTCCTCCACAAAGACTTGTTCACCTGCACACAAACTTGCAGCGCCTGCTTGGATACTTCAACCACACTTCTCGGTGCAATCCGTCAACGAATTCGAAGACCTATCCTTCCTGAACTTTCTACGATTTCCAAGTTCTTCAGGAACTCCCTTGCATGCACTCCTTGCGGCAACCCTTCAACACGTCCAAATGATGAAATCCCTTCAACTTTGCACACTCCTGTAGTAGCAGTCTTTTAGCTCCTTACTTAGGTTCGCAACCCTGAAACTTCCACCCAGCCTGCGCATTCCTTGCATGGCCCCGTGCCCAACTGCACCTTGGGGTGAATGAGAACAAAAGATTCCTCTATCTGAACCTACTGTCAACGCACTCCTTACAGACACTTCAACTGCACTCCTTCCAGGAATCTCCGGCTCAAATAGAGAAACAATTGAAACTCATTCCTTCACCCTCTCAGACTTCTATTCAACCATGAAATCATATACACAACACATAAAAGAAAATGTATAACAGGGAGAAAACATTCATGAGAATATCAACATCAAATACACAGAGAACAACACAAACCATGAATTTGAATCAAAACTCTTCTATTAATTCAAATATCAATACATGGGTGTTCTTTACACAACTCTCTGCATGCTCTTTCTCTCCTACTCTTCCGAAATATTGTTACAATGCACAATGAGGGTGTCTATATCCATTCTCCCTCCTGCGCTCTCAAACAGTCTAATCTAGAATTAAAATCCTATCTACCTGCATTAACTATATTAAATGTCCGTTATCTACTAAAGGAGGTGAGCTATCCGCTCAAGGTCCATTACAATATACAAGGTGTGCCTCATATTAATGGTTCATTTAGGATTGTGCAACAATTCCAAAGTGTCTTTTCAAAATTTGGTCCTGGCTTGTCCAGCTATCCTCCGCTTCCACGCTGGCTCGCTTGATTTGGTGATGCTACTGCATCACATAGCCCTGTGGTCTACTAAGAAATTTAGACCAAGTGCCTTCCTCTGATGGGTTATTGAGTCTACTTTGGAATGATAGGCCTCCCTTATACCTGAAAATTGATCTGATAGGTGAAACAAAAATGATCAAAATCTTATCATGTTATAACCCTATTGACTTGCTTGTGTAATAAATGGTAAATGGAGTAAAATTAAAAATTCGTGGAAAGGAATGGAAAAATATTTATTTGAGTATAGAGTAAAATATTTTGTAGTATTGAATAACAAAAGAAGTGATTGAGGAACCTCCCATTTACATGATTCCCAAAACACTATCCATGATACAAGTGGATATCGTTGGCCACCCACCTCTTCCAACTAGCTCACATTCAGTTTTCATCTTGGCAGTTTTTTTCTAGCTTTTCGGGTCCTAAACATTTGCAGTTGTTTTGATGCCCTAAAAAACATTTATTTCTCCCACCATAGTCACATTATAGATGGATTTAGAGTGTGATGTAATAATGTATAGTCCTCATATAGACCTTTTCAATGGGGTATCATGCGCCTAAAACAAAGATCATATGCAAAAGTTACTACCCCAGAAAGTTGATGTACCAACTTACCCCATTAGGGCCCACATGAATTTTGGTGCTTCATATCCTAGGGTTAGGTTTTTGGATGTCTAGGGTTTTATGATTACTTCTTGATGCTAAAAAATTCCTGTATGTCTCATTGTAATGGGCTCAAACATCTCTTCTCAAAGATTGGATACCACCATTCGAGCAAGATTGTTTCATTCTGCATTTTAGACTTTCAGAAGATTTATTTATTGAATAGAATTTAAGTTTTATTGTATCTCGGTTATTGTTCTCTCTATATCTTTGTTAATGTTATAGATTTTTTTCATTATGTTCTTCTCATAAATACGGATTAGTGGTCTCAAAGTGGTATGCTCTTCATTTGTTTCTATTTGCATGTCCTCAATGAGGTCAATGTATAAGAAGTTGGGACTTGAACCAATTGAAGCTTTTCAATATTGCCCTCGCCAAACCCGATGACTTCCCATGGCGGAAGAAAAGAGAGATGATGGGGAAAGATATCCCTTTAAACTATTGCTTGAGGAATCCCTCTCATGATAGAGGAAAAAGATCATGGATAAGTTTGTACAAATCCTTCGACAACTACCAACATGCAACACATATTCCTTTGGCGGAGGAGCTACCCCCTTCAAGGTATAAATAATTTTTTATATTCCTATATTTGAAGGTCAAATAGATGAAGATGTTGTAGATAAATGGTTAAACCTTTTATAAGGGTACTTTTATGTCCATAACATTTTCAATAGAGAAAATATTACATTTTCACTCCTTAAGGTCGTCCCCAATGTCAAATATTGGTGGTAGACTCTCTATGAGAAAAAGGAAACAAAGGGATCACGATCGCTCCCACTTGGGGTTCTTTCAGGGATGTTATTACGGAACACTACTACCCTATTGGAATTTATGAAAAAATGTATATAATATGTATAACGATGTGGCAATAAAGGGAACAAACAGTGCCAGAGTTCACCAATGTCTTCTATACCTTCTGCACCAAATTGGGTATCAAATACTCTGAGCATCATGTGGTGCTCAAGTATTGTGTTGAGATGCATAGATACATCTAGACATAAACTAATTTTCTGGACATCTTGTCCTTGGTCTTTTCCTATCGATATGGTGTCAAAATCAAGTAGAATCTTAAACAACAAATGCGACAGTTTGGGTTTGTAAACCCCTCACAGAAGAAGCAGGGAAAAATCAGCCCCAACCCATAAAAAATGTGCGTAGCAAGGATGGTCATCCTTAGAACAACCAATCTAAACCAAAAACAAAGAAATGCAATGGGAAGACAAAGAAAGACACTAGGAAGTGGTGCAATTTCCATAATATCCCCTGGCATAACATCGATGAATTCCACTCAAAGTGGTCATTAGTGGTTGAGGTGAAAGCATCTAAATAAGATGCAGGATCTGACTCTAAGTTAGAACCAGAAAAAGGGAGACAGATCATTGATGCAGAACCTAGTTTCGTCGTTGCTACTACCAAGGTCCAGCCCAGTGAACCAGATGAACAAGAGAAAGCTGAGTACCCCTTTCATTCACAAATATGGGTGAAGAGTACTCCACTACACTTCATTGTTGACAGTGGCATCCAGAATAACCTCATATCAGTGGAGGTTTTCAAGCGGTTGGCTTTGCCGAAAACACCACAACCATACTTGTACTCCATCGGATGTCTTCACTAAGGGAGTGATCTCCACGTAAAAAAAAATCTCGCCTTCCCTACGACATCAAGCCCTTCCACGATGAGGTATTGTGTGATGTCTATCTCCTTGAAGTTTTTTATGTTCTTTTGGGCCAACATTATTTATGGAAATGTAATGTTGTATATGATTCTAGGCCTCATAGTGTTATTATTACTTTGGACATGAAATTGTACAAGATACTTGAGGTAGTCCCACCTACTGGTATTTCCTTGCTCTTTGCCAAGAAATGTTGGAAGGTCATCTCTCAGACCAAGAAGTTTGTCTTCTTCGTGGTTCATTCTCAAAGTGAGAAAAAGGTTGCAACCACATCCATGGCCTTTGTGGCATGTATCTCCATGGAGTATAATAAAGTGGATAAGGTCGTGGAAGAATACAAAGAAATCTTCTCCTCACCCACTAGGGTATCTCTCCACTATCGGGACAAACACTCAATCGATAGTGGAGATACACCCAACACACCACTACCCAATGGGAAAGTATATCACTGATCTCTGTGAAAAAATGGGGAAATCAATTGCCAGATTCAATAACTTCTCAAAAAGAGGCACATCTGACCAAGTTCATCACCTTGTGGAAGCCCAATCATGTTGGTATAGAAGAAAGACAGGACCTAATAACTATGTATTGATTGTCAGTCCCTAAATAAAATCATAGTTAGGAACTGGTACCCAATTCCCGAAATTGACGTTCTCCTTGACCAACTCAAGGGTGTAGATTTAAACGTGTACAATATTTACTCCAAACAAATTTTCAGTAAAAGAATAGAAAAGATATAATGAAAAATACACACATTACACAAAGATTTTTTCCCCTGGAAACACAAACTAGGAAAACCAACATACTCTATATCCATTCATAGTGTTACATTGTTTACAATACAATATAAATATAGGAGCCAAAACCCAAATCCAATGACCTGGATTAGTCAACAACCATAATTCCTTAACCTGAAATAGAAAACCATCGACAAAAATGATGTGCCAAAAAAATCCCAACAATGGACACAAAAATCGAGGAAACAATGAGACACATTTCCGTAGGAAAAAATAAATCTTGGGACACTGCCCCTGAACCCCCGCACGGGGGAATATCTCCCTCCTACACCCCCAAACAGGGGGCCTAGCAGCCCCCCTTTAAACCCCCCTGCATGCTCCGCACAACGTAGAAAACACTAGAGCTATTCATGCACATAATATAACATATACCAAACATTCTCCCACTTGTTCTTTTCTTTGCATACATGGGGTTACAAGGTTACATAGTCAACAATCCAAGGATACAATTCCCATGGATCCTCTACACTAAGATTACTTCTCAGTGCTCGCATATTTTGTTAATGAATCTACAACATTCTTCAAAGTGTCCACATTCATCAACAACACTTTATTTTCTTCAACCATGTCTCTCACAAAATGATATTAAATATCAATATGATTTTTCTTTGAATGATAATATGGGTTCTTCGCCAGAAACATTTCACTCTAACTGTCACAATATATCCTTACATCTTGTTGTACCAACCCAATACCTGAACAAAATATATGTAACCATATTTCTTCATTACATGCATGACTGGCTGCAATGTATTCAACTTTTGTAGTTGAAAGTGCCACTACAACCATTCTTTTGCTCATCCAAATGATTTCTCCTCCAAACAGGTTAAACACATACCTTCTTGTAGATCTCCTATGATCCAAAACTCCATCCTAGTCTGCATCCACAAAGACATGTATGTCCAACACTTTGTCCAATCCTGGTCTTCCTTGGTAACATAATACATAGCTAGCAGTGACATGCAAATACCTGAAAAAACAATTTTTACTACTATCCAATGCTCCTTCCCTGGTTTTGACATATACGTGATCAAAAATCCCACTGCATGTGCAATGTCCAATCTAGTACAAACCATTGCATACATCAAACTTCCAACTGCACTCGCATATGGAACATGAGACATGTCTGACTCCTTTTCCTATGTCTTGGCTCATTGATCCATAGATAAATTTCCACCAATAGGAATAGGGACCTTGACCATTTTACATTCCTACATATTAAACCTCTATAATATTGTCTTGACATATTTTCTTTTATTTAACCAGAGTTTCCTTTTTTTCTGATCTCTTTTAATTTCCATGTCGAAAATTAAATTTGAAGCACTGAGATCCTTCATGTCAAATTTAGAGGAAAAATGAGTTTTCACATCCTCGATAATCTCCTTTTTGTTTCCTACCAGCAACATGTCATCCACATACAAGACCAAATAAATCGAATGATCACCAACTAATTTAAAATACCCCCTCTTTGTTTCTTGTGAAGCCAAGTCCCAACATATAAGTATCAAATTTTTGATAACACATCCTTGGTGATTTTTTAAAACCATATAGGGACTTTTTCATCTTGCATACCAGTGCCTTCTTTCCCTTCACAACAAATCCTTTTGGTTTCTTCATATAGATTTCTTCTTCTAGATCCCCATGTAGGAATTTTGTCCTCACATCCATCTGTTCTACTTCAAAATCAAATGCAACAACAAAATATAACATAAATATTATTGAATTTAACTTGGCAACAATAGAAAAAATCTCACCCAAATCAATTCCTTCAACCTCCGAATAGTCGTTTGCTACTAACTGAGCTTTTTATTTCTCCACTTTTCCTTCTACATTCAACTTCTTTATAAATACTTATTTGTTTCAAATGGGATTTCTTCCAGTCAAAAACTCCACTAGAACCCAAGCCTCATTCTTATCCTAGGCTTCCATTTCTTCATCCATGGTCATTTTCCAGAGATTTCCATTATCTAAATCTACTACCTCCATGATAGTTCTAGAATCATCATCAGTAATAGAAAAAACAAAATTTGAATGAAAATTTGATGGAGTATACCTTTCTTGTAACCTTATCTCTCGAACCGATCTCCTCAATATTGAAGTATGAGGATTTTTTTCTTTTGATTCATGTTCTTCTGTAGAGTTTGATTCATCATCCTTTAAATTAAACTTTATTTTCTCTAGTTCTTCCTTACTTGGTAGGACTTCTTGTTTAATAACATCCTTCATTTCTCTAAATACCACATCTCAACTATACAGAACCTTCATATTTTCTGGGTTCTGAATCTTATAACCTTTGAGACCATCTTTATACCCAATAAATATACATTTTTCATCCCTCTTTTCTAGCTTACTTGTCTTTTTCTTTGGAACTTGAACATAGGCCTCAGCCAAATACCTTAACATGTGTGAGGGAAGTTTTCTTACCATTCCATACCTCTTGTGGAGTCCTTTCATCTAGTGTTGATGAGGGTGATCTGTTTACTATGTAACATGCAATACCCACTGCCTCTGCCCAAAAAAATTTCCCTAACCTTGCACCACTGAGCATGCACCTTTCATTTTGCATCAACATCATATTCATCCTTTCTACAACTCCATTCTTCTAAGGTGTATATGGAGTAGGATTCTTCCTTCATATACTGAACTTCTTAAAGAATTATTCAAATTCATTCCCGCATAACTCTCTGCCATTATCTTTCCTCAACACCTTCATTATTTTTCTTGTTTGACTCTCAACAAGATCCTTAAACTCTTTAAATCTGTCAAAGAATTTAGATTTCTTCCCGAGGAAATATATCCAAGTATTCCTCGATAAGTCATCCATAAATGAGACAGAGCACACAAATTTTCCAAATGATGGAGCCAACATACGTCCAAACGCATCAATGTGAACTACCTGTAAAATTCCTTCTACCCTTGTTCCACCAGAGGGGAATATTACTCAATTTTTCTTCCCATATACACAATGTTCACAGAAATCAAAATATAGAGAGAACTTATACATACCTTCAATAATACCTTTACCATGTAGTAGTCGAAAACCCTTCTCTCCCATATGCCCCATTCTTTGATTCCCTAACATAACCTTTTCTCCAGAGACTGTAGGAGTTATTTCTTTTTCAACTCCAATATCAATAACAATGGAACTATTACAACAATCACTAATAGTGCTTAATTGAAAATTATGCATATTTCCAAACTGAACTCCCTTTAGAAACACCATTGCTCCTCGACCCATCCTACAAGTTTCCTTTTGAAATATTGTTTTTACCCATGCATCGTCCATTTTTCTTACAAAAATCAAATTTATGGCCAAACCTAGGATGTGCAGAACACTAGGTAGTGTTATAATCCTTCCATATATGAACCTCAACTTAACGTTTTTTGCATCCTATTATTCTAGTTGTCGAATAATCACCTAGGAAAAAATTACCTCCATCATACCTTTCATATTCATAGAACCACTTCCCGTGGGGAGTCATACGAAATATGCACCTAATTCAACCAACCATTGCTCATGATCTGCATGTGTGCTTGAAGAATCCAAGTACGCATCCCCTCCTTCTTCCTTGCAGGTCTTTTCTTCTGTAGGAGGAGCTTCTTCATATCCCTTCTTTTTCTCATTTTTTCATCTACACTTCTTCTTGTAGTTCCCTTCTTTTCCACATCTCCAACATACCTTTACAAAATTGTTGGGAGATTTAGATCTACCCTTAGACTTATATCTCCCACTTGAGGAATTAGATATATTTCTTTCTTGGGGGAATCCTATTGAAAATAATTTTTTTGTGCTCTATAATTCCATGTTCTTCAATCTCATTTCCTCTGACAACAAGGATGAGACCACTTCATCAAATTTCAAGGCAGTTGTATTACTACCTATGGCCACAAAAAACATATCCCACGAGTCTGGTAAAGAGAACAGTAAACGAATACACTTATATTCATCTGAAATTTTAATCTCAACAGATACTAATTGACTTACCAAAGTATTGAAGGCATTCAAAGGCTCTTCCAGTGAGTCTCCATCTCTCATCCTCAGGTTATACAACTTCTTTCTCAGAAAAACTTTATTTACTAGGGACATAGACTGATACAACTTTCCCAAGTTATCCCATAAATTTTTGGTTATAGATTCCTCTGACACATTCAGTACAACTGAATCTAAGAGACACAGTCAGATTGCACTCTTCGCCTTCCAATCCAACTTTTTCCAGTCATCTGTTGAAGTTCATGTAGGTGTAGTACCTGGATCCACTGTGACCAACTGGCCTCTATCCACCAATAGATATTCCATATTGAGCTTCCACAACTCAAAACCTTTCCCATTAAACTTCTCAATCTCCATTTTCGAATTGCTTGTCATTTATTTTCCCCTAAAAAATCAATACCATAGATCTCCCATTGTAACAAGGATTATCGAATCCCTGAGCCAAATCATTGACCACAGAGGCGTCCCCCTAAAGCCAAAAAACTTCTAATACCAAATGTAGACTTTACCCTTGTACAATATTTACTGCAAATAGATTTTTAGTAAAAGAACAAAAAACATATAATGGAAAATACATACATTACACATAGATTTTTCCCCTCGGAACCCAAACCGAGAAAACCATCATATTCTATATTCATTCATATTGTTACATTGTTTACAATAAAATATGCATATATGATCCAATGACATCCAAAACCCTAACCTAATGACCTGTATTAGTCAACAACCCTAATTCCTTAACCGAAAATAGAAAACCATTGGAAAAAACCTGGTGTCGAAAAACCACCCAACAATGGACATGAAAATCGAGGTGACATAAAAATCGAGGGAAAAATGTGATACATTTACCTAATGCCCCCCCCCTCAAACCCCCTACATGTTTGATGCAACGTAGTGGACACTACACCTATTTTTGCAAAGAATATAACATATACCCAACATGAATTATAATTCGAATATTTTCAATATATCAACTAGACAAGAAAATAGTATTTCTATTAAAATAATCAATAGAAGGACATATGTGAAATTTTTTTGTAACGACACATATCATAACTAAGAAACTAAGTCCCTCCAGCTGGGCCTCCACCACTTCAATCCTCCACTAAAGGAAAGCTCGTATATAGGATTCCATGAGGTTATCCATCACAAAGAAGGAACAACTTGGGGATTGAACAATGAGTTCACACTTTCAAGGAAAAAGGGATGCAAACTCAATATGAAGTGAAATTTCTCCAGAGTTTATTTGCTATAAAAGTTGAATTGTTTCTTTTTTTCAAGGCTTGGATATGGCTCAATTTGTAGCCTTCAAATGGAACTGAAGGGTTGATTCATAGAATTTCTATTATATGGAAGGTCAACGATCATGGATCTCATGACATGGCATGGAAACCTGACATAATTTTTAATTTTGAGCACCAAAACCGATGTACACGGGCTTTAGTGGAGCAACTATGTATACACTTGTTGTATAAATGATAGGGCACGTATATGTGGAAAAATATGTTTTTTTGGCTTTGTAATGCACAAAAAGGGAAATTCAAGTCTACATAAGGAAATGGAAGGCCATCCAAGCAAGTTAAATGGAGCGAGGAAAAATTTGATGTAACAAATTCCCCCTAATGTGTGAGGTTAGAGGACTATCTGCGATGGAAAAAATACATTATAATTCCCAGAAGTGGAGTAATGAAGACTCAACTAGAAGTACTAGTTGCTCACGGGAATATTAGAATCCATAAGGACTTTGTACACATGGTTGTCAATCTGAATTACAGTGCAGATTCATGTGGAAATATATCAAATAGTTTTTCATGGCCATGAATAAGGAATACAAAGCCTACATATTCCATATGTTTTCATAGTCACGAACAAGGCACACTAGAATCCAGTCTCAAAATCAATCTGAATGTATATGTATATAATGGAGTAAAATCTGATTCCCATGAAAACTTAAGTCATATACGTACTGGTCCAATGAAAAAAAATATCATATGAGGAATGTTGTTATTGTAAGTTGGATATCTTCTACACTATCCATCGAAGGTGCAATTCTACATCATGTGAATAGAGGAGTTGGCGTTGAACACAATAATACCTTTTTTTATTATTGGTCATTAAGGTATATTATTAACCAATGTGATACAACCCTATTAAGCCCTAATATTGGCTCATTACCTCTTAATTGGGGCATATTATATTAGTAATGTTATTTGATTTATGTCAGCTTTAGGCCATTAGTTGTAATTATTCCTCCTAGTCTCCTATATATACCAAGGAGACATTTTCATTTTGAATCATCTTGTACTTGAACATTTAAGCGGGGTAAAAGGAAGTTTCCCCCTCGAAGATGCTTATTATTTGAAATTATCTCTTTTTCAAGGTGTTGAGTACTTTTCCTGAAGTTTTTCTATGCTATATTGATGTTTGGTTCTTAACATATGGTATCAGAGCTCAAGGTCTTGGGGTTTCGCTGCTACATCTGAGACACCATGGAATTTTTGCTATAACGTTTTTTCTACAATGTTTAAGAAGGAACAGCTTGGAGGATATTTAGTAGCCAGATCAGGGTACGTTGGGTTCAAAATTCAGCTCCTTAGGACTTATACGTTTGGAGATACAACCTTTACAAGATAGGGTTCTGAAATCATCCTGAAATGCGTCATTGCGGAATTGTCGCTATAATTTTTTTTATGTAATGTTTCAGACCCCAAAATCCGGAGGCCATTTACATAAATTAGTAAGGTATCTGTGGTAAACATTTAAGCTTTTGGGTCATCTTAAATTTGTATATACACCTTGTGTAAGATAGGGTATCTAACTAGTCCTATTGACTAGTCTCGAGAAGGTGTTCCAGGTAAAACAATCATAACTTCTTGCTAGAGTATCCAAATTGAGTGGGACTAGTTTCATTGGATCGTGGAAAGTCTTTAGTATTTTGGGTGTGAGTTTCAGAATTTGATATCAATTATTTTTTGCGAGGCATGCTATACAAGTGAGATCTCCTGGAAAGGCCAAAAATTGGCAAACTGTGAGGAAGTTACCGTAAATTCCACTTGGCACATCCAATTTTGATCAAACTTGTGGCATTACAGAGAAGAAATATCAGAGAACTACCTAAAAGAAAGTTTCATACCCAGAAGGGCCGAAATGTGGGAGATAGAACAAAATAAATATTGTCTAGAAGAATCGCCTCAAAATCAAGATTCAAAAGTGATACTTGGCCAACATGCCACCAAAAAAGGGACCTTCTACACCAAATAAGCCTCCAGAAAATCCTAATTGGACTTTTGATGAAGGTGAAGAAATGTGTAGGGACATAAATGAACTACAAAAGAAGATGGATTCAATGGAAGCTAAGTTGGATACTAAGATGGATTCAATGGAAGCTAAGTTGGATACTAAGATGGATTCAATGGAAGCTAAGATCATGGAAGTATTGAAAAAATTTGTAACAGAGAAGACACCCAAAATTGAAAATGCATCCCATGAAATTCATGATGAGGACACAAGGAAGGTGAAACAAGAATGGAGAAACTCCAACTTTGGTTTGAAGACCAACCACATTCCTAATATTGATATGAGGAAGTTTGATGGCAAGGACCCAATCACATGGATACTTCAGATGGTGCAATTCTATAATCACATGGATACTGATAATGAAAGTGGGTATCAAGGCACCAAGTACATTCTATAAGTGTGAAAAAGGGTGTTGAGTTTGAACACTCAAAGATTCCATCGATCATGAGACATTGATGTATTCCCAACTATTGATGGAAAGAGAACCTTCAACTAATGATTGCGAGCCTCTAGGTACTTACAGGACTCTATGTCTCATTTCCATAATAAACGAGTTGAAGTTTATAGAAGGAGACCCGTTGAAAGGAGAGCATTAGGGCATATCTCATCATTCAACATGAGGTATAAATAAATAACTTAATAGTTAGGATGAGCTTAGATGAATATGATTTTTACAAACCAATGACCCTATGTGTCCCTCGCATGCATCAGATGCAAGTAGTGCAGAAAAGAGACCCTTTTAATAGCATCCAATAAGGAAACTTATAGACAAAGGTGAGGAAACCACCAATAAGGCTAATGGAATCCAATAAATTGCATGAATCCCAATGTGTGAATATATTTATTTCCTTCGAACATAAGGGAAACCCCCCAGTCAACGACTGAGATGAAAAAAGTTCTCTCACACAAGAATAATCCAAAATATCTGGAATATATTAATCAAATCCATATGGACAAATACATATGTAATAAGAATGAATAATAAGATATAGATAATGATTACAATTGAGAATGAGGACCTGCTTATATACCCACGCAGGGGTGCCCTTTACCAATAGTCATGTCCTTTGAGACATGACCTTTCATTATTAATAATTATTATTTATTAACTATTATTATGTGATGAATATCTATTTATGTATATTTTATGTTCATAACAATGACCAATGAGTAAATGTCATCTACTAGGTTCAAGGTTATCTACTCATAACGAAAGTAGGACTAGGGTGCATGGTAGGACTATATCTTCATGTGACTCTCAGATACAATGATGGTATGGAAGACATGAAAAGTAAAGAGTTCTGAGAAATGGTCGACATAGTCTTATAAACTTCCTTTGAAAAAGAGCATGAGACATATATATAACTCAGGCAACATAGAATTGATTATCAAACTTTGTGATGCAGGAAGCATCGACAAAATTTCTCTAGGGACTTGAAGAATAAACAATCATAGGAGTAAACTATAAGTAACGAGATCAACTTACTAAGGTCATGCTAAAACCAAACTTTTGATGAAAGTCGACTCAAAATTTTGTTCTCTATTCAAAGGAGACATGATGGTTTCCGAAATGAGATAATATTCTCTTCCCTCCCATCTTTTTGCTTTTTGATAGGTAAAGAAATGCTATGATATAGGAGAAAAAATGAGTGTCATGAGTAAGAAACTAGTTCCAAGTAGTGGAAAATACCTATTCTCAATGAAAGGAAGTTTATGCAGGGCATGGAAACATGGGGGAATGTTTTTGTTAACAGTACAAGGTGTCAAGATGAAAAGGATATACAAAATTGATTTCTTGGCTCGTTATGAAAATTGATGATATAAAGGGCTTATATTGAGAAAGAGGGAAGCGACAATAGGCTCAATAATGCAAGCAGGATGATGGAATGAAATTACAACATAATGCGAAAACTGTCCTTTTTCATATATTTAGTCCCCTAGGCCTTAAAAAGTATAAAAAATAATACTCAAGAGAACTCTTCTAGCCAATGGTGACTAGAGTATTCCTTTTTCGTTAGTCTACTTGGTCTAGAAAATGGTTAAACTTATACAAAATAGTTGTTCGTTCAAATCCATTTAACGAGTGTGAAAGAGACAAGTTCACTTGGAAATATTTTCAATTTTTCGAGACTGAGAAAATATCTTAACCAAGACTTGGGGGGAGTCACATAGGTAATGATCAAAATGATTGTGGGTAAGAAAATGGGGTTAGAATGAAAATTCATGTCAGGACTATAAGGAAACCTTGGTGTTATGGAATAAATTCTGTATGGGCACCAAATGACATAAAGTTTATAAATAGGGCACCCATGTTTGGTAATCCTCTACCACTTACTAATGACACTTATAGTAGTAGTGAGATAGTTCTGTGTTGTTGATTAATGGGTTTGTACCTAGGGTATATGAATCACTGACATAGGATCAAAATGCGGTGGTAACTTCAACAAATGGAGACACTGGTGAGGATTTGTGTATTTCTCCAGGATGACTCAAGAATTGAGATAAAAAACAAAATCTTAGGCCAACTAATAATCATAGAACACATCGAAATAAAGAAAAAAGGCCAATGCACACAAACATGATATATGGATGAAAAGGGGCCTCCCTCACTAGAGTGTTAGGACCACACAATGTACCCTTTTTTCCCATACTTTTTGCCATTATTATACCCTTGATCACTTGTATTTAGACTCATACTATCACTTCATCTGATCATTCCGAGGTATACAACGTCCTTTCTCATTACTATATGCTTAATCTGTTTTGCATAATATTTTACATCACTTTTGTACTTAACCATTGATTAGACTGTAGACTAGCATTCAAAGCCTGTTGCTAAAACACAGTCCAGGATGCAGATGCTGAAACACGGAGCCATTACACAGTCTGAAGTCCCTGCTGATGAAACACAGTTCAGGTCGCAGATGCTGAAATGCGGATTTGTTACACAGACCAAAGACCCCGTTGCTGAAACACAGTCCGAGGTCCCTGTTGCTGAAACACAGTCCGAGACCCCTGGTGCTGCAACACAGAACTGTCATACAGTCTAGAGTCGCAGAGGCTGAGACACAGAGCTTCTACAAAGCTTAGATATACAGATGCTGAAACACAGAGGAGACCGCCAGAACCAACGATGCTGAAACACAAGCCGTTACAGTTAGCGGTCAAGGACGACACAGTCAAGAGCGCAATTCACGTGGCTGAAATAGCCCGTGAATTGCGATGCTGAAACAACATCAGCAATGATGAGAAGAAGCTGTTACACTAGCCGTAACAGTAATACCTCGTTCAGTTCCTGTATTAGCATTCGGTTGCGTGAGAATAGGACATCCTATGCTGATTTAGAAAGAAGATCCGATTTAGGATAGGATTCAGATATGCATTGTAACAATTGTATCGAAGGGATTTCCTCTTTAAATCAAAGGAATTCACCATTCGAGATATCCAAGTTTTGATGTATTGAAGCAACTCCAGAGAAGCGAGACGTATTCTATTCTTTCAATTTGTAATGTGATATTTCGACAGATGAATATAAGACTGCTTTGAGTACCCTGCTTTAGCTTTTCGTTCAGGGGAATTTTGTGAGAAGGGAGGGCCCACCTTCTTCACAAGATTCACCCATTAGTTAGGAGTGTGTTAAGTATAATTTATGTTCATGCTTTGTTTAACTGTCGTTTGCTAAAACACTGCTTTTAATGGATTTCGCTTTGCTGAAACACTACTGACTCTGTCTTAGTTTAATTGAGTGGAATTTGTAATTCTTTTTATCAGCAATCTCGTGTGATGATTTTATGAGGCTAGTAGAGATTTGGTTAAATATCCCTGCTTAGAAAAAAAGGGATCAAAATATCATACCCTTTGTAGAATTCAATTACTACTGCAAGTGTGCTAGCCAGAGGTCCGATTAAAAGGTTCCTTCTCAGACAGGAAGGAATCCAAATATCTCGACTTCTGTAGATTTCATTTACTGCTACAAGAGTGCTAGCCAGAGATTTGGTTAAAGGGTTCCTGCTCAGACAGGAAGGAATCACAACACCTTGTCTTCTGTAGATTTCATTTACTGCTGCAAGTGTGCTAGCCAGAGATTTGGTTAAAGGGTTCCTGCTCAGA
>ML781174.1:38374-75895 GCA_009831015.1 Picea engelmannii | reverse complement strand
TCAGCAGAGAATGACTACAACATACCACCCCCAAGCCAATGGATAGGTGGAAAGCACAAACAAAGTAATAGAATCCATTCTCACAAAAATAGTGAAGGAAAGTAGAAAGGATTGGTCCTACATGCTCCTTGAAGCACTATGGGCCTACAAAACTATCTGGAGAAATACTACAGGATTTTCTCCCTATGAATTTGTGTATGGAAAGAGTGTTGTCTTTCCTGTGGAATTTGAGATAAAAACCTTAAGGACTGCTTTAGCTGCCAACCTTGATCTAACCGATGCACAGTCAGCCAGGCTGCAGCAACTTAATGAACTAGAGGAGAAAAGATTAGATGTCATTCAGCAAACAACCATAATTCAACAACAAAGATTACAATGGCATGACAAAAATATCAAGAACAAGCAGTTCCAAAAAGGTAATTGGGCTCTACTGTATGATTCCCGGTTCAAAGAATTTCAAGGGAAACTACGCACAAGATGGTTAGGACCTTACGAAGTAGACACAGTTTTTCCTAATGGAAAAGTAAGGCTCCTCACAATCGATGACTCCAGAACTCCGTTACTTGTAAATGGTCATCGGCTCCGTCTGTACCAGAAGCCTATTTCTAAAGAAGATTTTAAGGCCACATGCATGGCAGACACTCATTTTCTTTTCGTTGAGGGGGATTCTACCCCTAATAGCAATTAATTCTTTCAAGATTGATTTTCTTTAGTATTAGATTAGATTAGATTTTGTTTTCTAATAATCCATGTCAAAGAAATACCATGCTACAGATGTTTTGTAGATTCTCGATCAAAGCACAGCCACCAAAAGAGGATGATTACATTTCAGAGAGACGAGCCTTCACGATGATGAAACACCATTGTTCAACACTATTAACTTTCACGATGCTGAAACACCATTATTCAGCACTGATGACCTTCATGCTGCTAAAACACCATTGGTCAACCCTCTCGACTTGTTTCTGAGGCCGAATAACCACGATTCTCCACTTCCTACTTTTCTCTGTTGCCGCAACACCACTGTCAGAAATTTGCCCTTCTTCTCCATTACTAAAACACCAAACTCACACTACCTTTTTCATTTCCTCACCATTCCTCACCAACGAAACAACTCCGTCCAGCAATTGTTTCGCCTTTCCCCTTCCGACGCTGCAACACCATTGCTCAACACTGTTGACCTTTTCCCCCGATGCTGAAACACCACTATTCGGCACTTTTTCTTCCCACTCCTAGAACACTACAATCCACCATTTCCTCACCATACTTCATTGATGAAACAACTTCGTCCAACAATTGTTTCGCCTTTTCATTTTCCGTTGCTAAAACACCATTGTCAGCAACCCTTCATCATTTTTTTTTACGATGCTGAAACACCATTGTTCAGCATGTTCGACTTCTTCTCGATGCTGAAACACCACCGTTCAACACTTTTTGACTTTCTTCCGATACTGGAACACCATTTCTCAGCAGTTCTTCACCCACAGCACTTGTTTCATCTTTCGCTGTTGCCGAAACACCAGTCTTTCACCATCGTCCGTCAGCAAGCTTTTATGTTCATCCCTCTAAACAGCAGGCCCTTGACACAATCAAAAGCCACCACCACAACAGCATCACCACGAACAAGCATGATATCTGGTTGGCTGAACAAACCAAATGGTAAGGCGAGGTATGTAAATTTTATGTAATTCAGTTAGGATATAGTTAATGAGAAAGACTTTAAGCCATTAAGACCATTTCAGTGCAATTATTACTAATCGCACTCAACGGGAGGGGAAGTACACGTCAAATCCGTGCTACCATCATTTCCCCGACTTTATCTCCGCCATCCCCATTTCATCACCTTTTTGCGCATTTTACCACTATTCCTGCATATAACCCCTCGGAAAACTTACTCTGTGCCAGGGCTGATACACAAACTCTCGACGTTGTATCTTACTAAGCTAGTAGCCATGGGAGGAGCTGTCGTCCACAAAGAACTTGCCACGACAGCGCTGCTCGAACACTATCCAACAACATATCAAATCTTCGAGCAAGCAGGCTGGTTTAATTACTTCCGCAGGCTTCAAGGATATAATGAACGGCAAGTACTACAGTTCGCCCGAAATCTTCAGGAGAACCATTCTGTCGTCGCAGGCATCTGAATCTCTGTGACAGAGCAAGACATATCAGAGGTCCCAGGCCTCCCCATTTATGGCACTCGACAGTTCAGCCGGAAGCATATCATCGGGGATGTCTAGCAGAGCTTCTTCATGGCTGAGGAAAGAATTGTATTAAAGGGCAAAGGTGTTCATCTCAGTTCACTACCACCCCCGTGGCCAGAGGTCGCCAGATTCATCAAGTCGGAGGTCTCTATCAGGTAGTCTATCAACACGACTTCATTTTGCTTTCTCATTTAAGGCATAACAGGTGGGTCAATCTTGCCTACTATTTGCTGGGCTGTATAAAGAATATGGCACATTACTGTCGAAAGGAAAAAGATCCAACCCAATCACTTACCCACCACCGTCTTTTTCAATTACTCATCAACAAGGGTTTTGAACAACAAAACCGTCCACTAAATAACCCGCCCATAAACCCTCAACCAACTGTTGAAATTCCCCAGGAACAGCAGCAACAAAACCCCCCAGATGTCCCTGAAGTACCCCATATTCCGCCCACAGAACCAACCAGTCCAGTCATTTCCCCTACCCCACCTAATCCACCACATACCCTACCAGAGTCATCCACCCCCGCCCTTCATATTCTCAGTGATGACTCTGAACCAGAAAATGTCCCCTGCCCTATCATTTAGGAAACACCTCCACGAAAATGAAAACAGATTGCCCCCTTTCCACCTTTCTTGCGCAAAAAGCGAACGAGATCCTCAATGAGGCCACCCTGGATGCCCACTACCCTAGATCCCCCACCTATTCGACTGATACACCGTACATCTTCCAAAACCCCGGGATCTTTGCCTATTCCAGCCCCGGTGGCTGCAACACAAGAACCAGCCACCGATAGCGAGTTGCAGGAATTAGAGGCCCATACATCATCTGTTTTTGAAGTAGCTCAAACACAACCAGCTACCCATCCAGTGGCTGAAACACAAGAACCAGCCACTGACATTGAAGTTGAATTACAGGAATCTGAGACCCCGGATGCTCCAACACAACATCCAGTGGCTGAAACACAAGAACCAACCACTGATTTTGAAATGGAGGAAATTGAGACCCCGGATGCTACAACACAACATCCAGTGGCTGAAACACAAGAACCAGCCACTAATATTGACATTGAGATTCAGGAATACGAGGTTGAGGGTGTTGAAACACTACTCTCCTTACATCAGGAGGCTGAAACACAAGCATCAGTTGCCATACTTGTAGCTGCTCCATAAGCATCAGTTCACGAGGCTATGACTGCCACACAAGAACCAGTCACCTCTCAATCCAAACAAACAATGGATGATGTCTTGGAAGAAAACAACTTTTTAAAGTCTCAATTGGAAGCATATCAACAAGAATTAGCCAGAGCCAAGGAATAATTTGAAAATGAACTCAGTTCGTACACCTCAAGCCGTATAACAACCCTGGCAGAACAAACTACAGAAAGCATATGCAAGGAATATATGTGCTGCCAATGCAGAGATATTTATTATCAGGCAGGGTATAAGGTGGTTCAAGTGCCACTACCAGGAGCAGTACCTACTCCTTCCCCTTTTGAAGTCAAAACCAAACCTGTTGCAACACAAGAACCAGCAGGTTCCACCAAGCTCAAAACCAAACTTGTTGCAACACAAGAACCAACAGGCCCTAGCAAAATCAAGACTGAACCTGCTGCAACACAAGAACCAACAAGCCCTTCCAGGATCAAGAAAGAAGTCCCTCATGTTGTCAACAAGGCTGTGCAAACAGTGCCCATCGAAGAAGCTACACCTCCCAGTCAAATCAATCTCTCCACTTCCAAGGAACAGTCTACTCAAACCCTGCCTAATCCCACTACTTCAGATGCTGAAACACAAACTCAGCTGTGGGATGAGCATGCAGAGATACAAAAGTGGAAGAAGGAGTATGCTGAGACACAGGCCCAACATCTACAAGTACACAGACAAACCTGGATGAATCACACCTTCTCAAATTGGGAAGCATTGGACCTGACACGCCAGGAAGTTCGTGAACTCAAAAAGAAGAACAAAGATTTAAAAGGTAGACTGGTCCTGATCTTTGATTTGATGCAGACACTAATGGCCACAAAGAAACCTTCTTGTAACTATTCTTTATTTCTCATAGAGAGACTCACATGGTTCCAAATTAAATCAATCATAGAAGGAAAATCCCATGAAGTAATACAACCAACAGATTTTGTCAAGACCTTTCTAGCAGCCTCCACCAGGGATCAACACCTCTTATGTGAAGCATACTTCCATAATGAGGCTATTCCTGAAAACAGGCTGCTCAATATAAATCCTTTTGTTGGATATGTTCAACTTCAAGCATTCACTTCTTTTATTCATAATCAAATTTTGTGGCAGAGTGACTTTTTGGCTGCCAAGCACAATGAGGACAATAAACTCCTCTGGATTAGACCAGAACCACAAAGGGCAGCCAGATTCATTTCAGAATATTATGAGGTCTTAAAGAAACCAGGGGTGACTGAGCATGTTCAACAGCTATAGTCAGTAGTGCTCCAAGAGTGTCAGCACAACATTAGTGCCATAGAGATTCCTACCCTGCAGGCCAATAACCTGTTCTGGCAGCCATCCACAGAAAAGAGGAAACAACATAATCCTTTTGGTCCTGCCAACTTAGAAGCAACAATTTCCAGGGTACCCAGTTATATCCAGTGTGTTAGACATTGTGCTGAGAATTGGATAGGGTACAGGTTTTATTTTCCCATTCTCTGGCTACCAATAGAAAGATATCAAACCAGTTATAAGCTGCCTAAGAAGGCAGAAACAACAGCATGGCAAAGATTGCAGGAAGTGCAAGGGTTCATAACGTTGACAGACAATACCTCCCAGAGTTACATCTTGAGTAACTTACATGATCAGAGTAGGTATCAAGACTCTGATTCAGAGTGAGTTTCCTGAGGACATGCAACACCTTGAGCTGGGGGGGATGTTAGGACCACACAATGTACCCTTTGTGCCCATACTTTTTGCCATTATTATACCCTTGATCACCTGTATTTAGACTCATACTATCACTTCATTTGATCATTCCGAGGTATACAACGTCCTTTCTCATTACTATATGC
Source organism: Picea engelmannii (assembly GCA_009831015.1). Classification (NCBI taxonomy): domain Eukaryota; kingdom Viridiplantae; phylum Streptophyta; class Pinopsida; order Pinales; family Pinaceae; genus Picea; species Picea engelmannii. Next base: position 70,657 of record ML781174.1, on the reverse strand, counting down.
TTAATCTGTTTTGCATAATATTTTACATCACTTTTGTACTTAACCATTGATTAAACTGCAGACTAGCATTCAAAGCCTATTGCTGAAACACAGTCCAGGATGCAGATGTTGAAACACGGAGCCGTTACACAGTCTGAAGTCCCTGCTGCTGAAACACAGTTCAGGTCGCAGATGCTGAAACGCGGAGTTGTTACACAGACCAAAGCCCTCATTGTTAAAACATAGTCCGAGGTCCCTGTTGCTGAAACACAGTCAGAGACCCCTGGTGCTGCAACACAGAATTGTCATACATTCTGGAGTCGCAGAGGCTGAGACATAGAGCTGCTACAAATATTAGAGCTACAGATGTTGAAACAAAGAGGAGACCGCCAGAACCAACGATGCTGAAACATAAGCCGTTACAGTTAGCGGTCAAGGATGACACAGTCAAGAGCACAATTCACGTGGCTGAAACAACCCGTGAATTGCGATGCTGAAACAACATCAGCAACGATGAGAAGAAGTTGTTACACTTGCCGTAACAACAATACCTCGTTCAGTTCCTGTATTAGCATTCAGTTGCGTGAGAATAGGACATCCTATGCTGATTTAGAAAGAAGATCCGATTTAGGATAGGATTCAGATATGCATTGTAACGATTGTATCGAAGGGATTTCCTCTTTAAATTAGAGGAATTCACCATTCGATATATCCAAGTTTTGATGTATTGAAGCAACTCCAGAGAAGCGAGACGTATTCTATTCTTTCAATTTGTAATGTGATATTTCGATAGATGAATATAAGACTGCTTTAGGAACCCTTCTTTAGCTTTTTGTTCAGGGGAATCTTGTGAGAAGGGAGGGCACACCTTCTTCACAAGATTCACCCATTAGTCAGGAGTATGTTAAGTATAATTTTTGTTCATGCTTTGTTTAACTGTCGTTTGCTGAAACACTGCTTTTAATGGATTCCGCTTTGCTGAAACACTACTGACTCTGTCTTAGTTTAATTGAGTGGAATTTGTAATTATTTTTATCAGCAATCTCGTGTGATGATTTTATGAGGCTAGCAGAGATTTGGTTAAAGATCCCTGCTCAGACAGAAAGGGATCGAAATATCATACCCTCTGTAGAATTCAATTACTACTGCAAGTGTGCTAGCCAGAGGTCCGGTTAAAAGGTTCCTGCTCAGACAGGAAGGAATCCAAATATCTCGACTTCTGTAGATTTCATTTACTGCTGCAAGAGTGCTAGCCATAGATTTGGTTAAAGGGTTCCTGCTCATACAGGAAGGAATCACAACACTTTGTCTTCTGTAGATTTCATTTACTGCTGCAAGTGTTCTAGCCAGAGATTTGGTTAAAGGGTTCCTGCACAGATAGGAAGGAATCACAACACCTTGTCTTCTGTAGATTTCATTTACTGCTGCAAGTGTGCTACCCAGAGATTTGGTTAAAGGGTTCCTGCTCAGACAGGAAGGAATCACAACACCTTGTCTCCTGTAGATTTCATTTACCTCTGCAAGTGTGTTAGCCAGGGATTGGGTTAAGGGTTCCTGCTCAGAAAGGAAAGAAACCAAAAACACCCTGTTCTCTGTAGACTTTTATTGATGCTGGGTTAGGAATTCCTACTCAGAAAGGAAGGGATCAAGACTGCCCTGTTCTCTATAAACCTCAACCTCACAAGTGTGTTAAAACAGAAATAAGGCTCAAGGCTCCTGCTTAGAAAGAAAGGAACTAGGTGGCCTTGTTCTCTGTTAGATAGAGTTAATTGTTTTCTGCATTACTGTTTTCATGAAAGAGTGTTAGTACTGAGTCTTTGTTTGAGAGTAAGGGTCCTATTCTCTTATTGCAGAATAGTTGTTCTTTCCCATTGTAGTGTTATTTTAATGTAATCCAAGATTCTTATATTGAACTTTAAAGAATTGCAATAGGGGGATTACTTTCCTGTGATTTAATTCAGAGCTTCAGTTCAGTATAAATAGTATGAATTTCTTTACTACAACACTAAGTTGCCTTTGGAATTGAGCATATACAGTGCGTGGCTATCTTTGAAATAAAAGACTTCCCTGGGTTGATAATTTATGTATCACTTGATTGTTTAAATCAATTAAGCAATTATAGTGACCAACATAGAGTAGGTATGTATCGCCCAAGAGGGGCCTGAGTTTCCCTTCAAAATATTGGAGGTATCAGAATCAATTATAAGGGCCCTCATGGGATTAACAACACAGTCAGTCAGATCCCCCAAGAGAGATAATCCTCCATAAAGTTTGTGTGATGCCCGAACCTTATCCGACTCAGGATACCTGCAGAATAACCTGTGAAAGTAACCTATGTGGCTACCTATGTCAAGAAACTAGAGTCACCACAATATAACCAATGCATAGGTGAACAATCACAAGTCTGGTCCACCATCTTGGTAGGGTAGCAAAGCCCAAAATATTGAACTCATTGCCTCTCACAGAAGTAAAGGTACTAGCAATACCCCCAAATACAAATATAACCCCATAAATATCTCTGATGCTAAGAATGTATTAGTGGGATATCTTTGTAGCCAACTTTGTGTGACCTTGTGATTAACTATGGTGTGAGTGGAGCCTCTTGACGTCATTGATTACACAATGGGTTTCACCACTCCCTTGTCAGACACATATGTTTAATTTAATATCCTTGGAGAATATTACTCACAATATCCTATTCCAATGTCGTATGTCCTATACTTATGTGTGTACCCTGAAAAATAAAATAATTTCTAATAAATTTTGATTAATTAGCATTAATTTTAATTGCTTATTTTTAATCAAGAGGTGATATCATGAAACTAATGGTATTTCAACTCATCGTATAAAAATAAGAAAATATAAAAACACTTCTAAGTAATAGCCTTGAATTTTAAATATATGGTATGCTTCCAAATGAAATATTTCCAATGCAATCTCTACAATTTCAATGAAATGCAATCTCTCCACACTTGTCAAACTTAATGCAATTTAATCAAAAGTGAAAATGCCATAATGTAAATAAGCAAATATTTTTTTATTTTCGATATAAAGAAAAGAAAATGCAAGGACTGAATAGCAACATCCCAGGAAGACCCTACTGTAAGAGAAAAAAAACAAGCCAAGTAGGAGACCAATAAGAGAACACTCATACTAATGTGTGAGGACAACCAATGAAAAATATGATAAGAAAGAAATATTCCAAAAAATTCAACAATAAAAAGTTTTCATATCACTCTCGAGGCACTTAGCAGTAAGAACAGGGACCCAAGAAGACTCAACAACCAACCAAACTCACCCAAAAAACACCAAACTCACCCAAAAAACACCAAACTCATCTAGCAGGAATAACAAAATGATGTGACTATTTGAATAGAAATAATGTATATGCGCTCCGAAAAGAAAGACATCTGACATATATACATGTCTTTCAAGGCAAAAACTGTGTATATGAAGAAAAATATTGCCAAGGAAAGGGTTAAGCCAAGAAAATCAAATGCAAGGTAAAAAAACAAGTGACAAGGAAACTCAAACTAATAGAGAGAAAGTCAAGGAGAAAAACACTCCAAACCCCCAAAAATGAGATCAATCCCTAGTATGGTCGCCAATTTTTCTACGAGTAAAATCTCTCTATGGAAAGGGGTAAACCACAAAAGATGAAATGACATGCAAAAATCAACTCTAATACCAAGTATGCTATATAAATGAAATGCTAACAAGAGAAGGCTAAGATCCTACCTCGTCCAGACATTTGAACATGACCACTATTGACCACATGACCCAAATATTTATACCTGCAACTTGTCCTTAACAACCAAGATACACAAGAATATGGTTATACTATATAATGTTAGCATATAGATTAGGATAATCCATTAGCATACATGACAAATATGCCCATGGAATAATAATTCAAATATTTGCAACATATCAATTGGATGAAAAAAGACTGTTTATATTGAAATAATCAGCAGAAGTACATATGCGACAAACTTCTGTAATGACACATATTAGAACCGAGAAACTAAGTCCCTCGAGTTGGGCCTCCACCACTTCAATCCTCCAGCAAAGGAAAGCTAATATATATGAGTCCATGAGTTTATTCATCATAAATAAGGAAGAGCTTTTGGGTTGAACAAGGAGTTCATACTTTCAAGGACGAAGGGATGCAAACTCAATATGAAGTGAAATTTCTCCAGAGTGTCTTTGCTCTCAAAGTTAAATTGTTTCTTTTTTTCAAGGCTTGGATATGGCTCAATTTATATCCTTCAAATGGAACTAAAGGGTGGATTCGTAGAATTTCTAGTATATGGAAGGTGAAGGACCATGGGTCTCATGGAATGGCATGGAAACCCGACAATTTTTTTTATTTTGAGGATGGAAATCAATGTACGTGGGATTTAGTGGAGCAACCTTAGTATACACTTGTTGTATAAATGATAGGACGTGTATATGTGGAAAAATATGCTTTTTTGTCTCTGGAATGCTCAAAAAGGGAAATTCAAGTCTGCATAGGGAAATGGAAGGTCATCCAAACAAGTTAAGTGGAGTGAGGAAAAATTTGTTGTAACAATGTGTTTATTTCCCACAGTGTACAATTGGTGTGCAACTGTTCTGGTGAATTTGAAGGATCAATTACTCAAGCGCAGGTTGGGACATCAAAAACTAGTTTTCTATGGTTCCATACTATTATCTTTATTTTTTGAGTGGGTTCCTACATCGTGTTCGTGGAATTTGGTGCCAAAAGATGTTTTCATGGATCCAACAATGAAGAAATGGAAATATATGCTATCACGACTCGGGGGGGGGGGTCACAATTTAATTTTGATGCCATTGTTTTTCGATGGTGGGACTGACAGATAATGGTGTTGGATGATTATGCATATCATGGAATCAACTATCGTAGTGATCCTGATATGCTTCTCCCCGAGGGGGAAGGGTTCAATGATGAGCTTGTTAAGAAAGGTATATTTGCACTGTTTTGGGGATTTTTTAAGAATATTTTGGATGTTTTTGTGATTTTGTTATATATAGATGTTTTTTTTCGTAACATAACAATTTTTTATTCATTTGTAGATTGTGCACTTTGCGTCCAGTAGGCATGTCATTGTTGCATAGGTGAGGAAAGAAACTAGATGTTTGCAGAGGACAACACGGTGGAGGAGTCAATGTAGATTTTCTAGAGGATATCGAGGAAAATATCATGTATTTGATTGTTGGGATCCCAGTGCCACATATGGGTGTCATAACTCTATGTATGCAAAGGCATGTAGTGGGTGCGGGGAATCAATTTGGGGGCCTTCTGCAGAAGGTTGCGAGGTTTGTAATTTTATATAATAATTATAGGGCCCCTTCTGATGATTAGTGCTTTTTAGTTTGATGGACTTTGGTGCATATCTATTTTGAGGATGTATGGGTGGATAGCCCAATTTTGTTATGTTCGGTTTTGGATGTTTTGTGAACACACCTTATATATATGGACATATTACTTCATTATTTCCTCTTATATGTATATGATGATCTATACAGTGAATGCTTGATGTGGTATTTTTTTAATGAAATAGATTCCAATTCAATACAAAATTTTCTAGAGAGTTAGATAAAGAATTTAATTGTCTTGGTATATGCTCATAAGATATAAAATGAAGCAATTGCTCCAAGAGTTGTACCCTCAAATATTTCTGAAAAAGGATATGATGTTGAATATAATAAGTCAATTTGATTTGTGAAACAACTAATGATGCTTAAAATCACAACGTTGTATACTATGCTCTCAAATGATTTCCAAGCTTTATTATTTAATTATATTAATAATATATTAGTAGGTGGGACCCCTTGTTTAAGTTATGGCATTATGATGGAGAAGTGACACTTATATTTTGTTTTCCTATGTAATGGTTGAAACACAGTTTCTACAACTCATTTGCTTCAAATCATGGTTAAAATGCTTATGATAATATGTTGTGGGAAAGGTGATTAAAACAAGGAAAAATGTGGTCTTGATTATCTCTCGCGAAACATGATTATGCTTCCTTTTTGGATGAAATAATTACACTCCAGTTTTAATTTTGATATTTTATATTGTCCATAGAAATGTTGGGCGATCACCTCGACCCTTGCTACTATTTTTATGCACATTGGTTTGAATATCAAATTGGTTGTGCTCCTAGCAAGTTTTCATATGAGAAATATGGATAGTGGCAAGGGGTGGTGCACTTTGGAATATCACGCACCTTTCAAATTATAACATGGAAAGTTTGGAATAGTTGGTTGTAATAATTGTTTCAAATGTTAATGGTGTGGTGAGATGATTAGTGGGCTTTGCTCGTACTAATCCATTAATGAAAATCTGGAAGAAGAAGTGATGTCCAGTAAATGCATGTCACTCAAACTCGCCTCGAGCCCACTACACTAGTCATTCTTGCATTTCTCCTTGTTAGTTTTTGTTGCTTTGCCTTTCTCGGTCATGGAGGAAGCATACAATGTTGGTCTTTTATCCTTAAACAATATTTTTTAGGTATGGGGTTTTCTTAATTTTCCATCCATGAGAGTCACTCTTCCCTTAAATCGAAAGGTTGGCTCTGGTTGCTAGTGGTCTATGTGATTCTGAAGATTTCATGATGTTTTTTTGGGACTGTGTATTTATGGTTGTGTTGAGCTCCATTTTTGTCATACTTTCCACCATACAAATACATTCATCATTACACCTTCTCCCTACATTTTGTTAATAATATATCTCTAATTACACCATAAACCCCCATTATCTCTTGTTATTCATCCTATGTGGTTAATACACAATTTTCCATATTTTTAGCGATTAAAAGGATAATTATACAATAGTTTTGTCGATGATGGTTTAATCCTATGTTTCTATGTCCAAGAAAAATCTTTTGTATTGTTCAGGTTCCTTTATATGCAACGTCCATATTCCGATACATGTATTGTTCTTGTTCTGGTACTCACATTGTAGGTCATCCAGTACTCCAAGTCATCTGGTACCAAAAGGTTCTACATTCAACCGGTACCTGCAAAGTCATATGGTACCCATAATCCATCTCATATGGTACCCATACTTCATTTCATCTAGTGCTCATTTCGTCCAGTACCAATATTGCGCTCATCCAGTACTCCAAGTCATCTGGTACCAAAAGGTTCTACAAGTCATCTGGTACTCACACTCCATGTCATCTGGTATACACACTCCATGTCATATGGTAATCACACTCCATATCAATGGGTACTTGCAATTCAACACATCCAGTACTAGAATTTTCCAGAAACCATCCGGTACTAGAATGCTCAAGGTCATCCGGTAGCAGCATCAACAACAATTTGGTACTAGAAATAATTTGAAATTTTGGAAAGCTTCTAGAGGAAAATCGGTACATGGGTTTTATCCTTAGCCATGTTTACATGCAGACATGTGGGAAAAAATTCACCCCTCTCACACGTGTGAACCTCTAGCTCAGGGGGAATGATTCTGCTAAAATTATTGAAAAACTCAAACTGCGAACTTGCGCCTCAATTTCCGTGCAGATGGCATCAAATCTAGAAATTATAAGAAATGGGATTTTTCTAGAATATGGAAAATTGAGTAAGATGTGGGTAGTTTTGCAAAATTAGAATTGGATAGGAAGATATGGGTGGGGGACTAACTCAAATCTGTCCAAATTGCAATAAAACCCAGATTTTTAAAGATTTTATCTAAAATTGTAAATTTTGAAATCAGATCTTTGGGATTCGGTCCCATCCACTCCTCAATGATTCTTCATGTATAAATAAGCCTCATGAGACAGAGGGAAAGGTAAGAATGATTATCATCATTATGTTAGTATGCTCTCATATGGAGAGATTTGGATCTGTAAGAAAGGTGTTGTAAATTTCTGAATTTGAATTGAATAAGAAAGTGTTGATGTTATGAGTCATTGAGCGTGATTACTCCTTGGTTATGTAAACCTCTCTATCCACACATGCTAGGTGAGGTAGGGCCCCCTCAACCTAGTATGTCTTGGTCTTTTTTATTATTTAATTTGCATAGTAATTAGGATTTACTTAATTGCATTTTTATCTTACTTACATTTTAATTTGAATTCATCCTTTATGTGATTGCAATTTGATTTAGTTTTATGAATTCAAGTTCATTAAATACTCATGATTGATTCTTCAAGTGTGTGAAATAATGTTCCATCTCTCCCATTGTATTTACCACTTCCTTCTTTCATTGCTCTGTTTCATGTTTATTACGTTCTAACACACTTATTTCCAACAGTATGTGCAATTTGATTTCAGAGTATGAGTACATGTTCAAGATCACCCCAAATTATGTCTCCACGTACGTTCAAATTGGGTTTCATATCTCTGTTCTAAATACTTTGTTTATGCTGATTGCATGTCCCAAATCATCATTGCAACTTATATCCATGTCATTTCTCCAAACTCACTACACTTTGACCATGATTCCTTCTTCCAATTCGCTGCTATCCCATTTCTATTCTCTGTCATAACCACGTCTCCATTTTCTTCATACAAATAGATTAAACCATACATCAACTTACATTCACAAGAACTCAATTCCATCATAGCCAACATTACATCCATAAACATAAACCCTCTCTAATCAATTGCACCCAGATTTGAGTTGTTTCGATATTGGTTACAGAGGTTGATCATTTCCATTCTAGCTCTCAATAATTGTTTGTGAATTGTTCTCATCAATCCAATAATATATAAAACACAAAGATTTAAAACCATTTTTCTTATATTCCTCTACTTTCACTCTAAAATTCTATTCTTGGAATTAATTAGAAGATTTTATCAAATCTGCAATCCATCGAACAAAAAAAGCAAAAAGTGCATTTCCTTCCATCTATTTCTCTTTATAAAGATCATTGTTACATATTTTCATTCATTCAGTAGATCTATTATTCCGTTAGGTATATTTCATCATTGTTGTTGTATCCATTTGAAGAATTGTCTTGGAGTTTTAGTTTCATTTGTTTACCAGTCATTTTCATATTTTCTTCATAATCTTTTAATCTAGTTTTCTTTGATTTAGTTTTCTTGTAGCTTAGCTAACCACTACTGAAATCCATTGAAGGAAAAGAAACTTAATTAATCTACCCATGATTAATCACACGAACATCACCCTGAGTGCATGAAAGACTGTGATCTAAGCCTTTATAGAACTAAGTATTCCTATGTCCCAACGATGAATCCTTCGTGTTAATTTGTTGCAGTGTGGGTTTGAATATTGTTTTGCTGATGAATCCATTGAAAGATAAGATAACTTGTGTGAATAGACAACTTGATGACAACAAGGTCCTAGTAGCATGGGGGTGCTTCGAGTATATAATCGTTTTGCTTACATTTTATTCTAGTTTTCTTATTTTTATTTATTTAGAATTTTTTAAAACTTTTTGGGAACTATAAGAACCCCCCCTCTACACTAATCCATGTGTGAAACAGGACCCATTAACCAACAACAAGAACTCAAAGATGATCAAGATTTTTACAGAACTCTCTCAAATCCTAACAATAGTTGGGATCTCTGCCTCTCAGGAAGAGAAAATCTTAACAATAGTCAAGAACCTATCTGCCTCTCCAAAAGTGATAAAAAAGAAGAGTTCCATGAGCTACATCCAGAAGAAGATATAAAATCCTTTTATAATCACTCCTTCCAACATATAGGAGAGACTAAAGAATCATGGACCACATTCGATGGAGAGCCACCATTACAACCTGAGATCGAGGAGTTCTTGACATACATATCGCCAGATCCATTATGCACCCAAGAGATAAACCATCTGAAAGAAGATGATCTACATGGAATGATAGAGGGAGACATGCAGAGTGGTCTAAATGAGGAAGTGAACCAAGTGTTAGCGATAAAAAACGCACCAACATTTTTGAAATAACGATGCCTAATATTGTAGGGAAATTTTTTATAGCTTCCCGAGATCCAAATGCAATTATGAAAGCACCATTGGAAATTTTAGGATTTGTAGATGTCGATCGACTATTTAAGCATGCAAAACGGACTCTCCATGACTGAGCAATTTGATTTTGAAAAAATCTGCGCTTTTACGAGCGCAGAAGGCAGAATTATAACTAGTTAAATGTTGAAAACTCCACCTTTCACCAGCTAAGGAGCAGATTTTCGGGTAAGTTAGCTGGTAAAAGCCTGTCATGGCCAGAATAGCCAAATGTTTTCCCAGATTAGGATTTTTTGGGTTTGAATGGTTTGAATTCTTCTTCATTAAGCTGGTTATGAATTATCAAATCAAAATCTGAAGGCCATTCTTGGAGATGAAAGTCAAAAAGGAATATTTTGACTAGATTTGGTGATTTTCAAGGGAAAAATGATAGGAATTTTTGGCACACATCATCAAATTCGAATTCCACTTTCAAAGGAACAGATCAAAGAGCCTTGGAAGGCTAGGCTACACTTCATCAACTTTCAACCAATGTTTGAAGACCAAAAGATAGAGGTTGACCTCATCTTGAGGATCTCTCCTTATCTTTTGTGAATCAGTTTTGACTTTCTATTTTTAGAATATCAGATCCATTGTTTTAGGATATGAAAACTGATTGTAATAGGCTATAAATGCCTCTTTTTGCTAAGAGACGAGGGTTCAATTTTGGATACTCTTTGGCTATTGTACTAAGACACTTATTTTTCAATACAGAATCAATCTTCTTTTGTTGTTAATGATAGATTTCTTCATCTATTCCATGTTCTGTACTTTATTTCAGTTTAGTTCAGCTATTAAGATCTGTCATCTTCTTATTTATCTCATAAACTTGAAATAAAGGAATTCTTGCTGACTTGTATAATCCTACACGTTGTTGTACTTGATTATCTAGATCGGTTTTCTCCATACCTTTTGATATTACTCTGTCTAGTCATTGATTCCTAAAAACACTGTTTCATTCAATTGCATTGTGAGTTGTCTTCCCATTAACTATTCTCAGTTATCCCATTGATCCACACTTTCATTATTCATGATTTCTTAAGTTACCAAGCATCCTTAGCCTACAACCCTAAGGAGTTTCTTGGAGTGATAACACCAAGAACATGAAGATTACATTGAACATTGGTTCCATACAACAACAAGATTGAAGCACCACTCTCTTCTTCAACAACTCTCCACATCATCATCAAAGAAGTTGGTTCTTCATATTTTGTTATACATTAAATCTTATCTTTCAAACCCGAGTATGAATGTGTTTCTACACCTGTTACGCACATGGTTACATTGGAAATATTCTTACATGTGAAATTTAATTTCTTGTTCTTAGATAGGATAGAGTAAAAGTTGCATGTTAGTTAACCTAGTTCTAAATAAATGAAACATTTTTTTTGTGTTTCTTTTCAAATAAATGAAATGAGATGAAGATAATATTGGTGATCTAACATCAAAAACCAATATTTCTTCTTATTATTACATGCAGATTTTAGACTATTAATAATAACAATTGCTCATAAGACTAATCTTTAAAATATTATTGGGATTTACAAAATATTTAAGGTCCTCATAATGATGCCCATTGGTAACTTGTACATCCTAGTTTCATATCAGAACTTGTTATTCAAGTATTCTTATCAAATAGTAGTAGGAGAGTGAATGAAAGTTCTACTTGTGCGCTAACACAATCTTATATGGAGAAGATGAACTTGGGGACTAGATGTACCTTTAGGTCATTCTCTCATGGCCTCATCCACCACACATTAAGTAAGTTTGAACATGATATGTCTTTCGATTAATCTTGATACATAAGTCTATTTTTCATACGAACAATCTTTTATGGGCAATCTATAAAATATATTCCAACTCAATACCACCCCATCCTGTAAAAAGGTTTTCAAAGATGCTCCCCCATTCACCCATGCGAAAGCAATCTATAAATTCTATGTTAAGGGTAAATATTGGGAAAATAGCCTTTGATGGAAAATAGGTGTAAGAAGCTAACCCATCGGGATACTGAATAGGTCTGCTGGCAGCGGGTACCGGCCTATGGTATAACTAGGAAAACCAATCAAGGTACTGAACAAGCTCATGGGCAATGGGGCATTCTGCCTGGGAAGGATATTTATTAGATGTCAAAATTACCCCATCGGAGTACTGAACAGGCTTGCTGGCAATGGGTTCTAATTTTGATGTCTTTCATTATGCCTAATATATATTTGTCTGTATGAATGATATACTTGTGTAAATCGTTAAGAAGAAGCATACCTGGTTGAACAAAAGGATAATGAACCTCATATAATTCTCATTTGAGAATGTCCATAAGATTGTATTAAGACCTCGTCATTCATACCTAGGATGTCATTTTCCTAGAGGTGGGACCCATAAGTGTAGGAGTCTAATAAACTCAAATGCAAACTTTATCAATATCACTTGAATGACATGGATTCTTTGAGAAATTAAACAGGGATGACTGGTTTCCTATCGGTTTCTAATTTATTAAAGACCATGTATATCCTCATGTTCTCTTGTTTAAGGATAAGAGGAAAAATCCTCCATCATAATTTACATGGTTTCTTGAGCATACAATTGTTAATGATTGATGAAATTGCATGTAATAAGTAATTTAGAAATTTCCTTTATGCTTGTAATATTTCAAAATAAATTTCATTTCTTAATTTACAAGCATGAATACAATTTAATTTTTGGTTGTTTCTTCATGCATGGCATCAATGTATATTTCTTCTCTCGTAATAATAGTATTGGTTTAGTTATTTTAGATTTTTCTATTCCGGTACTGCTGGTACAGGAACCAGTAGGTTCCTGTACCAATAGTACATAAATTTAAATTTTTTTCGAGGGTAATTTTTGTAGTATATTTTCAGCAGCGCTCATGTCTGGAATACTTCATTTCTCTCCTTCAGTCAACATGCTCCGTTTCCACATAGTCCACTTTCATCTTGCAGAAATTTTATGTGCTAATGAGAGTTTGCATGAGGACATGCAAACCAGCGGGTTTGGGGGTGAGAGAGAGTGAGACATGAGGAATCTCAGCATATCACCATTCATCAACTCTGTCCTATATATACATCAGTTCTCAACCTTGCTCCACTTCATCTTCAGATTTCAATAGTCTACGTCATGATTTTGCAGACATTTTATCTCATTCTGCATAGTTTACGCTTCAACATGCCTTAGAATTCAAGGCAAGGGTAACTTGAGGTAAAACTGGTATAAATCTTTTTCATTTACTAAGAACTTGGAAAACATGATGCATAACCACTATTACCCACTACACACTCCACTATGCATTATCACAACTACTCAGTAAACCCTCCATATTCACTCCACTTGTCGTAATGAACAATATACTCTGATGATAAGACGAGGTAATGAAAATGAAATATGCGGTATACAAATACAAAACAACATCTATAGTGTCATCTCTTAGTACATCATAAAACATTCTTAAGTCATCTCAAAGAGGATGAAGTCATTGTTGCCTATCCAAGCAAAGAACCAAAAAAATAAATATTGGTCTTCAAATTGATGTCCAAGTTCATACGGCCACCATCACCAACATTTTATAAACCAATATCCATATGCACATCATTCGCCATCACTCTGATACCTCATCCACTACTTGTCCTCCATTTTTATAATAATTTTTTTCCTCTATTTGAAATCAATCTATGGCAGTTTCCAAAGTGTCATTCCACAATAGCTAACGCCTACACAAAAGAAACAATGTCACATAAATCTATAAGCAAAGTATCATAAGTTCTTCACCTTATTTGCATGAGGACATGAAAATCCTTGGGTTTGGGGGTGTGTTGAGCTCCATTTTTTTCATACTTTCCACCATACAAATACACTCATCATTACACCTTCTCCCTGCATTTTGTTAATAATATATCACTAATTACACCATAAACCCCCATTATCTCTTGTTATTCATCCTATGTGGTTAATACATAATTTTCCATATTTTTAGTGATTAAAAGGATAATTATACAATAGTTATGTCGATGATGGTTTAATCATATGTTTTTGTTTCCAAGAAACATATTTTTTATTGTTCAAGTTCCTGTATATGCACCGTCCATATTCTGATACATGTATTGTTCTTGTTCTGGTACTCGCATTGTAGGTCATCCGGTACTCCAAGTCATCTTGTACCAGAAGGTTCTACAGTCAACCGGTACCTGCAAAGTCATATGGTACCCATAATCCATCTCATATTGTACCCATAATTCATGTCATCTGGTACTCATTTCATCGGGTACCAATACTGTGCTCATCTGGTACTCGAAGTCATCCCATACCAGAAGATTCTACAAGTCATCTGGTACTCGCACTCCATGTCATCCTGTACACAGACTCTATGTCATACAGTACTCACACTCCATATCATTAGGTACTCTCAATTAAACACATCCAATACTAGAATGTTCCATAAACCATCCGGTACCAGAATTCTCCAGGTCATCCGGTACCAACATCAACAACAATCTGGTACTAGAAATAATTCGAAATTTTGGAAAGCTTCTAGAGGAAAATTGGGTACATGGGTTTTATCCAGAATCACGTTTACATGCGGACATGTGAGACATAATTCACCCATATCAAACATGTGGACATCCATCTTAGGGGGAATGATCCTACTAAAATTATTGAAAAACTAAAACTGCCAAATTGCGCCTTGATTTTCGTACAGATGGCATCCGATCTAGAAATTCTACGAAATGGGTTTTTTCTAGAATATGGAAAATTGAGTAATACTCGAGAATTTTGGAAAAATCATAATTGTTTCGGAAGATATGGGTGGGGGACTAACTCAAATATGCCCAAATTGCAATAAAACCCATATTTTTGAGGATTTTATCTAAAATTGTAATTTTTGAAATCAGATCTTTGGGATTCGGTCCCATCCACTCCTCAAGGATTCTTCATGTATAAATAAGCCTCATGATACTGAGGGAAAGGGAAGAATTATTATCATCATTATGTTAGTATGCTCTCGTATGGAGAGATTTGGATCCGTAAGAAAGGTGTTGTAAATTTATGAATTTGAATTGAATAAGAAAGTGTTGATGTTATGAGTCGTTGAGCATGATTACTACTTGAATCTGTAAGAATCTCTATCCACACATGCTAGGTGAGGTAAGGCCCCATCAACCTGGTATGTGTTGGTCTTCTTTATTATTTAATTTTCATAGTAATTAGGATTTAGTTAATTGCATTTCTAGCTTACTTACATTTTAATTTCAATTCATCCTTTGTGTGATTGCAATTTGATTTAGTTTTATGAATTTAGGTTCATTAAATACTCATGATTGATTCTTCAAGTGTATGCAATAATGTTCCATCTCTCCCATTGTATTTACCACTTCCTTCTTTCGTTGCTTTGTTTCATGTTTATTAGGTTCTAACACACTTATTTCCAGCAGTATGTGCAATTTGATTTCAGAGTATG
Organism: Picea engelmannii; assembly: GCA_009831015.1. NCBI lineage: Eukaryota > Viridiplantae > Streptophyta > Pinopsida > Pinales > Pinaceae > Picea > Picea engelmannii. Next base: position 55,237 of record ML781174.1, on the reverse strand, counting down.
AGTACATGTTCAAGATCACCCAAAATTATGTATTCACGTACCTTCACATCGTGTTTCATATTTCTATTCTAAATACTTTGTTTCTGCTGATTGCATTTCCCAAATCATCATTGCAACTTACAACCATGTCATTTTTCCAAACTCACTACACTTTGACCATGATTCCCTTTTCCATTTTGCTGCTATCCGATTGCTATTCTCTCTCATAACCACGCCTCCATTTTATTCATACAATTCGATTAAACCATACATCAACTCAAATTCACAAGAACTCAATTCCATCATAGCCAACATTACATCCATAAACATAAACCCTCTCTAATCAATTGCACCCATATTTGAGTTGTTTCAAGATTGGTTACAGAGGTAGATCATTTCCATTCTAGATCTCAATAATTCTTTGTGAATTGTTCTCATTAGTCCAATAATATATAAAACATAGAGTTAAAACCATTCTTCTTATATTCCTCTACTTTCACTCTAAAATTAGGTTCTTGGAATTAATTAGAAGATTTTATCACATCTGCAATCCATCGAACACGGAAAACACAGAGTGCATTTCCTTCCATCTATTCCTCTTTATATAGATCATTGTTACATATTTTCATTCATTCAGTAGATCCATTATTATGTTAGGTAGATTTCATCATTGTTGTTGTATCCATTTGAAGAATTTTCTTGGAGTTTTAGTTTCATTTGTTTACAAGTAATTTTTAGATTTTCTTCATAATCTTTTAATCTAGTTTGCTTTGATTTAGTTTTCTTGTAGCTTAGCTAACCACTATTGGAACCTATTGAAGGACAAGAAAATTAAGTAATATACCCATGATTAATCAGACGAACATCACCCTGAGTGCATGAAAGACTGTGATCTAAGCCTTTATATCATTAAGTATTCCTACATCCCAGTGATGAATCCTTAGTGTTAATTTGCTACAGTGTGGGTTTGAAGATTGTTTTGTTGACTTTAGATTAGGATAAACTAGGTTGTGATCCTGCGTTTCCTATGCCTGCACTTCGAAGCTTACGAGCCCTAGTTGATAATTAAATGTGGGAATTAATAGTGCTAAAGGGATTAGAGCATAGGTAGGTTGCTTTTATTTTTCCAAAGCCTTGAGTGTTCCTTTCATGCAAGTGTGGTTCTTTTCATGCAAGTGTGTTTCTTTTCATGCAAGTGTGGTGTGATTTTACGGACGACCTAAGGGTGGAGAGAATATTGTAGGACGTGAGGGAAGAGCCTACACATCCACTTTAGTGGGGTTACTCAAAAGTTGGGTTGTCCTCTTCCTTTCAGTAGTTATAATTTTGGTTTTATTAGCATTAGCCATTTTTATATATATGAGAAGAGAATATAACTTGTGTGAACAAATAACTTGGTGACAACAAGGTCCTAGTAGCACAGTGGCGCTTCAAGTATATAATCGATTTGCTTACATTTTATTTTAGTTTTCTTCTTTTTATTTCTTTAGGGTTTTTAAAAACTTTTTGGGCACTCTAAGAACCCCCCCTCTACACTAATCCATGTGTGAATTAGGACCCATCAACCAACAAAAAGAACTCAAATATGATCAAGAGTTTAACAGAACTCTCTCAAATCCTAGCAGCAGTTGGGATCTCTGCCTCTCAGGAAGAGAAAATCTTGACAATAGTCAAGAACCTATCTGCCTCCGAAAGTGATAGAAGAAGAAGATTTCCATGAGCTACATCCCAAAGAAGATCTAAAAGCCTTTTGTAATCACTATTTCCAACCTATAGGAGAGACTAAAGAATCATGGACCACATTCGATGGAGAGCCACCATTAGAACCTGAGATTGAGGAGTTCTTGACATACATATCAACTGATCCAGTATGCATCCAGCAGTCAAACCATTCGAAAGAAGATGATCTACGTGGCATGATAGAGGGAGACATACAAAGTGGTATAAATGAGGAAGTGAACCAAGAACATGAAGATTACATTGAACATTGGTTCCAGATAACAACAAGATTGAAGCACCACTCTCTTCTTCAACAACTCTCCACATTATCATCAAAGAAGTTGGTTCTTCGCATTCTGGTATACATTAAAGATTATCTTTCAAACCCAAGTATGGATTTGTTTATACACTTGTTACACACATGGTTACATTGGAAATATTCTTACACGTGAAATTTAATTTCTTGTTCTTAGATAGGATAGAGTAAAAGTTGCATGTTAGTTAACCTAGTTCTAAATCAATGCAACATTTTTTTGTGTTTCTTTTCAAATAAATAAAATGAGATGAAGATAATATTGGTGATCTAACATCAAAAACCAAAATATGTTAAGATATTTCTTCTTCTTATTACATGCAGATTTCAGACTATTAATAATAACAGTTGCTCATAAGCCCAATATTTAAAATATTATGGGGATTTACAAAATATTTAAGGTCTACATAATGATGCCCATAGGTAACTTGTACATCCTAGTTTCATATCAGAACTTTTTATTAAAGAATTCTTATCAAATGGTAGCAGGAGAGTGAATGAAACTTCTACTTGTGAGGGAACACAATCTTATATGGAGAATATGAACTTGGGGACTAGAGGCACCTTTAGGTCATTCTCTCATGGCCTCATCCACCACACATTAAGTAAGTTTGACCATGATATGTATTTCAACTAATCTCGATACATAAGTCTATTTTTCATACGAACAATCTTTTATGGGCAATCTATAAAATATATTCCAACTCAATACCACCCCATCCTGGAAAAAGGTTTTCAAATATGCTCCCCCATTCACCCATGTGAAATCAATCTATAAATTCTATTTTAATGGTAAAGATTGGGACAAGAGACTTTGATGGAAAATGGGTGTAAGAGGCTAACCCGTCGGGATACTGAACAGGTCTGCTGGCAGTGGGTACCGGCCTGTGGTATAACTAGGCAAACCCATCAGGGTACTGAACATGCTCATGGGAAATGGGACATTCTGCCTGGGAAGGATATTTCTTAGATGTCAAAATTACCCCATCGGAGTACTCAACAGGCTTGTTGGCAATGGGTTCTGATTTTGATGTCTTTCATTATGCCTAATCTATATTTGTCTGTATGAACGATATACTTGTGTAAATTGTTAAGAAGAAGCATGCATGGTTGAACAAAAGTATAATGAACCTCATCTAATTCCCAATTGATAATGTCCGTAAGATGGTCTTAATACCCCATCATTCATATGTAGGATGTCATTTTCCTAGAGGTGGGACCCATAAGTGTAGGAGTCTAATAAGCTCAAATGTGAACTTTATCAATATCACTTGAATGACATAGATTCTTTGAGAAATTAAACAGGGATGATTGGTTTCCTATCAGTTTATCATTTATTAAAGACCATGTATCTCCTCATGTTCCCATGTTTAAGGATCAGAGGAAAAATCTTCCATCCTAATTTACATGGTTTCTTGATCATACAATTGTTAATGATTGATGAAATTGTATGTAATAAGTAATTTAGAAATTTCCTTTATGCTTGTACTATTTTAAAATAAATTTCATTTCTAAATTTACAAGCATGAATACAATTTAATTTTTGGTTGTTTCTTCAAGCATGGCATCAATGTATATTTCTTCTCTCATAATAATAGTATTGGTTTAGTTCTTTTAGATTTTTCTGTTCCGGTACTGTTGGTACAGGAACCAAAAGGTTTCGGTACTGTTGGTACATGAATTTAAATCTTTTTTGAGGGTATTTTTTGCACGATATTTTTAGTAGCGCTCATATCTGGCATACTTCATTTCTCTCCTTCAGTCAACATGCACATGTTTCACATAGTCCACTTTCAGCTTGTAGAAATTTTATGTGCTAATGAGAGTTTTCATGAGGACATGCAAACCACTGGGTTTGGGGGTGAGAGAGAGAGACATAAGGAATCTTAATAGATCACCATTCATCAACTCTCTCCTAGATATCCATCAGTTCTCAACCTTGCTCCACTTCATCTTCAGATTTCAATAGTCTAAATCATGATTTTGCAGACATTTTGTCCCGTTCTGCATAGTTTACGCTTCAACATGCATTAGAATTCAAAGCAAGGGTAACTTGAGGTAAAACTGGTATAAATATTTTTAATTTACTAAGAACTTGGAAAACATGATGCATAACCACTATTACCAACTACACACTCCACTATGCATTATCACAACTACTCAGTAAACCCTCCATATTCACTCCACTTGTCGTAATGAACAATATACTCTGATGATAAGACCAAGTAATGAAAATGAAATATGTGGTATAGAAATACAAAACAACATCTATAGTGTCTTCTCTTCGTACATCATAAATCATTCTAAGTCATCTCAAAGAGGATGAAGTCATTGTTTCCTATCCAAGCAAAGAACCAAAAAAATAAATATTGGTTTTAAAATTGATGTCCAAGTTCATACGGCCACCATCACCAACATTTTATAAACCATTCTCCATATGCACATCATTCACAATCACTCTGATACCTCATCCACTGCTTGTCCTCCATTTTTATGATAATTTTGTTCCTCTATTTGAAATCAATCTGTGGCATTTTTTAAAGTGTCATCCCACAAGAACTAACACCTACACAAAAGAAACAATGCCACATAAATCTATAAGCAGAGTATCATAAGTTATTCACCTTGCTTGCATGAGGACATGCAAATCCTTGGGTTTGGGGGTGTGTTGAGCTCCATTTTTTTCATACTTTCCACCATAAAAATACACTCATCATTACACCTTCTCCCTGCACGTTGTTAATAATATATCACTAATTAAGCCATAAACCTTCATTATCTCTTGTTATTCATCCTATGTGGTTAATACATAATCTTCCATATTTTTAGCAATTAAAAGGATAGTTATATAATAGTTTTGTCAATGATGGTTTAATCCTATGTTTCTATGTCCAAGAAACATCTTTTGTATTGTTCAGGTTCCTGTATATGCACCGTCCATGTTCCGATACATGTATTGTTCTTGTTCTGGTACTCACATTGTGGGTCATCCGATACTCCAAGTTATCTGGTACCAGAAGGTTCTACAGTCAATCGGTACCTACACAATCATATGGTACCCATACTCTACCTCATATGGTACCCATACTTCAGGTCATCAAGTACTCATTTCGTCTGGTACCAATATTGCGCTCATCCAGTACCAGAAGGTTCTACAAGTCATCTAGTACTCACACTCCATGTCATTCGGTACACACACTCCATGTCATATGGTACTCACAATCCATATCATCAGGTACTCAAAATTCAACACATACAATACTAGAATTTTCTAGAAACCATCCGGTACTAGAATGCTCTAGGTCATCCGGTACCAACATCAACAACAATCCGATACTAGAAATAATTCAAAATTTTGGAAAGCTTCTAGAGGAAAATCGGGTACATGGGTTTTATCCAGAGCCACGTTTACATGCGGACATGTGGGACAAAATTCACCCATCTCACACATGTTTACCTCCAGCTCAGGGGGAAAGATTTTGCTAAAATTATTGAAAAACTCAAACTGCCAAATTGCACCTCGATTTCTGTGCAGATAGCATTAGATCTGGAAATTCTACGAAATGGCATCAAATCTAGAAATTCTACGAAATGCGTTTTTTCTAGAATATGGAAAATTGAGTAATACGTAGGAATTTTTGCAAAATCATAATTGGTTAGGAAGATATGGGTGGGGGACTAACTCGAATCTGCCCAAATTGCAATAAAACCCAGATTTTTGAGGATTTTATCTAAAATTGTAAATTTTGAAATCAGAGCTTTAGGATTCGGTCCCATCCACTCCTCAATGATTCTTCATGTATAAATAAGCCTCATGAGACTGAGGGAAAGGGAAGAATGATTATCATCATTATGTTAGTATGTTCTCATATGGAGAGATTTGGATCCATAAGAAAGGTGTTGTAAATTTCTGAATTTGAATTGAATAAGAAAGTGTTGATGTTATGATTCATTGAGCGTGATTACTCCTTGGTTCTGTATGCCTCTCTAGCCACACATGCTAGGTGAGGTAGGGCCCCCTCAACCTGGTATGTGTTGTTCTTATTTATTATTTAATTTTCATAGTAATTAGGATTTAGTTAATTGCATTTCTAGCTTACTTACATTTTAATTTCAATTCATCCTTTGTGTGATTGCAATTTGATTTAGTTTTATGAATTCAGGTTCATTAAATACTCATGATTGATTCTTCAAGTGTATGCAATAATGTTCCATCTCTCCCATTGTATTTACCACTTCCTTCTTGCGTTGCTCTGTTTCATGTTTATTAGGTTATAACACACTTATTTCCAACAGTATGTGCAATTTGATTTCAGAGTATGAGTACATGTTCAAGATCACCCCAAATTATGTCTCCATGTACCTTCACATCTGGTTTCATATCTCTTTTCTAAATACTTTGTTTCTGTTGATTTTGTTTCTAAAATCATCATTGCAACTTACAACCATGTCATTTTTCCAAACTCGCCACACTTTGACCATGATTCCCTCTTCCAATTCGCTGCTATACCATTTCTATTCTCTCTCATAACCATGCCTCCATTTTCTTCATACAAATCAATTAAACCATACATCAACTTACATTCAAAAGAACTCAATTCCATCATAACCAACATTACATCCATAAACATAAACCCTCTCTAATCAATTGCGCCTAGATTTGAGTTGTTTCAAGATTGGTTACAGAGGTAGATCATTTCCATTCTAGCTCTCAATAATTCTTTTTGAATTGTTCTCATTAGTCCAATAATATATAAAACACAAAGAGTTAAAACCATTCTTCTTATATTCCTCTACTTTCACTCTAAAATTATTTTCTTGGAATTAATTAGAAGATTTTATCACATCTGCAATCCATCGAACACGGAAAACACATAGTTCATTTCCTTCCATCTATTCCTCTTTATACAGATCATTGTTACATATTTTCATTCATTTAGTAGATCCATTATTTCGTTAGGTAGATTTCTTCATTGTTGTTGTATCCATTTGAAGAATTGTCTTCAAGTTTTAGTTTCATTTGTTTACAAGTCATTTTCAGATTTTCTTCATAATCTTTTAATCTAGTTTGGTTTTATTTAGTTTTCTTGTAGCTTAGCTAAACACTACTGGAATCCATTGAAGGACAAGAAACGTAAGTAAGATACCCATGATTAATCAAACGAACATCACCTTGAGTGCATAAAAGATTGTGATCTAAGCTTTTATAGCACTAAGTATTCCTATGTCCCAGTGATGAATCCTTAGTGTTAATTTGCTGCAGTGTGGGCTTGAAGATTATTTTGTCGACTTTAGATTAGGCTAGACTAGGAAATAATCCTGCATTTCCTGTGCCTGCATCTCGAAGCTTACGAGCCCTGGTTGATAATTAAATGTGGGAATTAATAGTGCATATATTTAGCCCCAATAGGTTGCATCCTTGGTTTCCTATGCTGGTTGTTCTGAGACTGTTGGAATTAAAAAATGGTCATGGTGTCTTTATTGTGTGTTACTGTTCGCACAGATTTTCTGAGTAAAAGTTGAAGTTAGGCCTACCTTGTATATGGTTCTTTATTGTGGGTTTGGCCTCCCTGTTGAAATAGGTCATATATGCCTTACCTCTGGTTTTTTTCAATACTCCACATATAAATTTACATTGTTGGTCTCTGTGGTTAATATATCCATGCCATAACCTCAACCCTATGACTATTGAGGTGAATCACCTGTGGAGTGAGTGTTTTATGCTATGAAACTACCAAACCCTCTATTCAAATTTCCATGTTGTCTCTACCACTTACAATCAATGATATATATCGAACCCTATGCATTACAGTGAAGGCATTGATTACTCAAGTTTGGGTTTGATGACAATATTATTCTTTCTCAGTTACTTGGGCATGGATTTAATTGGTATCTTGCTTGGAAATTGTGGAAAAATTCTTTTACCCACCTATTCATTGGAAGTTACAGTCTGTTGAAGCTTGTGTTTTCGATAGAAAAATGTTAATTATCTTGGTTAAATCGTCATGTTTTATTATTTGCGAAAGAACTTGTGTTTGAAATGTTTGATGCTCAAATCGAATAATACTGCCCATAATGAAATTAAAAAGGGTTTCATTCAATGGTGCCTTGATTTAAATATAGATACGAGTTTTTTTTTGGGAGCACTATGCATGACCCTGTAAGATTTAAAGAACCATTATTGGGGTTGATGTTCTGGGCTCGTCCGCTCTAATATTATTGGTGTATTCATGTAGCGATTATGATGTTGTTCATCCATTTTATTGTATTATGACAGTATTTGTATCATGGTTACATTGGTTAATAAATTATGGGCATATAAAACATTTTATTCTGTAATAGATTTACGGGCCAACGAGCAACATTGTTAAATAAAGCATCAATTTTGGTTATTATTTTGGAAACAAAATATTGTTTAAAATCTGGGACATAGATATATTTTGATTGCATCAGAGATAACGTGTTTTGATTTTTCACTTGAACAGTATTCGTAAAGTTTCTCTTTCATTCTACCATTTTTCGCTAATACACTCCCTCCACGATCCCAATTTCACTTATTTCATCCATGTTCTATGATATAAATTTTAAGAGAGAAGTTTGTGTGGAAGAAAAAGTAAGATAACGTAGCAAGGGTTGAAGATTGATATTCCTCATATTTTTATATACACAGTTAATTGTTTGGTTAATTGTTGAATTGTATTTGTATATTGATTCACTCCATGATACCATTTTTCTATAATTACACTCCTTCCATATTTCCCATTAACCCTATAATTCCCTATTCACATGGAAATTAATGAATGATGTGTTATGGATGGATTTGCATGTATCTCGTGTCAATTTTGGAGCCAACTTTTGATTCATGTAAGAAGATTGTCATGTATGGTTTATTAATATATTCATTGCTAACAAACGGTTGCTACAGGATGAGGTTTTTCAGTAGAGGCATCAATGGTAAAAAAAAAAGAGGAAGTGGAAATTGGAATCGAGGCCATAGGAGGCCTAGACTTTTTATCCATTTTGATGTTGACCTGCAATAATTGAACCAACTGTTAAAACATGGGTTCTTTAATTGGGTTGGCCATGCAATAATTCACCCTTGACCAGAAAGACCCCCTTTCCAGCCTCCTCATAATATTCCCATCAATCTGGTTCTTCCACATGTGTCTTTGCAGCCCGAAGTCCCCACACATGATGGCTGGCAAGAAATTTTCCACTAGCATGCCTCTCACCATCGTGGTTGGTCCATTGTGTCATTTCCTTTACCACCACCTGTTAATCCCAATGTTAAATTTGTCTATGTTGTTTCACCAACTCAGTCTTCACACAATAGTAAGAGATTGAAAAGTGATATTCCCCAATTAGTGCAAGACAAAGGAAAAGCAGTTTCCTCCCCTTATTCTTCCTCCACTAATTCCTCTAAATCTTTGTCTTCCTGCCTTCATTCAAAGGATGAATGTTCACATGTGATCAACAAGATACAACCTCAAGGGTATAATTAACCATGGGATATTTCAGAAAATTCTAAGGGAGACAGTAGTGAAAAAATGAAAATTCCCTCACAAAGTGGAAAATATGGTTTTTAAATTATGTTTCAAGTGATTCAGGTTATGAGGACAATGTTTAATGGTTTTCAACATATTTAAAACAATAAGACTTATTTTTTATAATTTGTGGATAATGTGGATATATATTCTTTTTGGGTATGATATAAATTATTGTTGATATTTAAATATCTAGTTTAAAAGATATTCAATGGAGTTACAAGGATGGAATATGGTCAAAATGATTATATTTTGTGTGTTATATTTCATGATTTTAAGAGAAGAAATGGTGGGAGTCACAAGGGGTCCCACCAACTTAGTTTTTATTAATTAAGACCCTTAATTATATTATTATTATTTATTTCTCCTAAACTAATTAGTTAAGTTAAATCAGCTTAACTAAAGAAAGTAGTTGAACTACTTCAACTTATTGGGAAAGAATAAAATCCCAATGATAAGAAGAGACAAAGGAGATAGAAGGAGAAAAAGAGAATAAGGTTTTATCTTTAGTTACATGAGATAGTTTCATTTTTCATTCATTTACGAGTTTATTCGAAAGCCTAATTCTCTTGTTGACATTAGGGTCTTAGTGTAGATAGCAAAGTTAAAGACTAAACCACATTTTTCAACCACTTGTTTTAGAGATGTTGATTCATCCTTCATAGTCTGTGTATTCTTGTATGTTTGTGAATTAATTTTCATGTCCGATAAAGGATATCTTGTAGAGTCAAAATGGCAGCAATTTGTGGCAAGTTGATCCATATTATGAATGTAAGTTTTACTTTACTGTGAGAGTCTTTTTTTATGGTGTTCATCGAATATCTCTAACTAAAAATTTGGTCCATACCCTCACCTGTTTTTTTAAAGAGAAAACACTTTTGGTATCTCAGAATGAAATAAAATCAGATTTCTATTTTGTCTCATACAAGTGTTTTTGTGACTTGGTTACTTTTTCTCTTTTAATCTCCATGTCTACTTTATTGTAAAATTTGTGTACATTCCAGTAGATTTTATAAATTGTATTTTATATTGAACATATTTAAACCAGACTGAGTCCTTATAATTAATACTTGTAGGTTGAGTAAATATTTTGAGTCTATAAACCCCAGGTGATAATCCAAACTATCTTGTCCTAGCCAGGCAAGATCTGAAAATGATTGAGTAAGGTGTTCCGTACCTTTTCCTCAACATTTATTTGGTAACCATACTGGGGATATTTTCCATATCTCTACAACTAATTGTATTCACAATTATGTTTGAATATTTATGCCTTTTTTTTTAAGACTCCTTGACCGATTTTTCTCATGACAGTACCCTTTATAAAGAATCCCAATATTGAAGACGGTCTTAAAGACCAAACCAACATTTCCTTGAATTTATTCAATACTATATTAGAAACTCCTAATAATCAGGTTGAGATTAAATTCTCGTGGGAAGTAATTGAACAAGATATAAGCATCTGTGAATGATGGGAGTCTAGACAAAGGAAGCCTAGAAATCAGTCGTAGCCCTCCTTTTCCTATTTTTTTATCTTATTTTTTAATTTCCTCAAATCCTCTCATTTTCAGAAGAAGAAGAGTATTGTCCCCTGCAACTATTCCTATCATTGAAATAGGAAGAATAAAAGGTATTTTTTCGACCCAAGAAAGCACTCTAAGGAGGACCTTGTCTGAGTCTACCAATTTACCCTTTTCCCCCTTACCCATCACTCCCAAAATGACATTCATAGGTGGTTCTAGTGGTTCTAAAGGTTCTTCATCATCCCAACATTAAACCTCATCGGTAATTGGTAGTTTATATAGCCATCAGGTTCATATCCAGTCTGCTACCAACCCTACTAAGGTTATAAACATATATAGACTTTTTCATTTTGAAGAAGATGTTACTACTACCCCGTGTCACATATCTTCTCCCTTGAATCTATCACTTGCTACTCGTTCGTTTCCTAAATTTGAGGAGCATATTCCTAGGTTCTCGAGAAATAACACTATCTCTACAAATGAACATCTAGTAACATTTTCTAATGCTTGTCACAATATCAGAGATAATGATAATGATACTTGCATGCTCTTATTTGTCAACTCCCTTGAAGGGAAAGCAACAATTGATTTCTTTTATCTCCCTCCAAATATCCCTTCCACTTGGGAAGAGTTGGTTTATTGGTTCATGTCCACTTATGGACAATCTAAGAGCCCAACCAAACAATTAAGGGAATATAACAATAATTCTTACAAATATGGTGAAACTTTCGAATCCTTTAACCTTCGCTTCACCAAACTGTACAATCAAATCCCTAAACTAATTCACCCCAAAAAACAAGCCTCCTTCATGAATTACTATAATATGCTTCCCTCTTCTTATCATTATAGGATCGAAGAAAAGGATACTCACAATCTTGGCTCCACTCTCCACACTTGCCTGGAGTGCAAAGATAAACTTGAAAGAATAGTTCTCCCCAAAGGAGACTTTGTCAAACAAACATATATTTCTACCCTATTACAAGTTGTACAAGATATGAACAACCTAATGATAGAATATGAATGAAAAATGGAGTGCTCCCTTGCTTACTCCTAGGGAATCATCTTATTCTTCAACACCTTTTAGGAACACCAATGAAAGCAACTTTCATCCCAAAGCCATCATGTCTCATAGTTGGTGTAATTTTTGTGAGGAAAATCATGAAGAAAGTACTTGTGAGGTTAGGAAGAGTGCCATAGATAAAATCTTTGGCAAGAAGCCCTAAACCACCATTGTTGTTCTAGATTGGGTAGAACCAGAAGATTTCATGATTATACATACTAGGAACAAATCTTATGCTCCTAAAGGGAAACATGAGCCTCTTCATGCCTCTTCCACTCCATCCTCATCTTCACAAGGTACTAATGCATAAAATGTCAAGGTTCCTAAGAGTTATGGAGTTCCCTCCCATCTTCCCTCCTCCAAGTATAATATTCTTAACCAATTGGCTAATATCAAAGACAATGATATACTCTTATGGACATGGTTTTTGTCCCTGAACAACAAAAGCATCTCAAGAATTTTATGGAAGGAAAAGTGTCTACCATAGCCAATATTTCTAAAGAGGCAAAAGAAGAGGACTCCACTGTGAATAAAATAGGTGTAAATAATTTTAGACACCCTGTAAAAAATCATCCAATTGCATTTATGTAAAAATTATGGACAAGATAGCCCATTGTTTCCTAATTGATGGTGGTTCGGGTCCAAGTGTAACATCAAAAATCATTATGGAGGAGCTAGGATTATCATATACCAATGAAAATTCTAGAAGAATTCTCTCCTATAACAGTCTACAACATTCAACAATAGGACAAATCAAATACGTAGCTTTAGTTGTATGTGTGCATCCCAAAATAAGGACAACCCTTAGCATCCAAGTAATCGACATGATAGTAAGAAAATATTATATTATCCTAGGAAGAGACTGGCAAGACCTAACAGGTGGATATCTTTCACTCGCTGGAATAGGTTTATCCATTCCCTGGAATGGAAAGAATATTATAGTCCTAAGAGAAGGAATAATTTCACCATACATAGAGAGAACTCCTCAACCCAATGTAAATTATCTTGAGGAAGACTTAGGGGTATACTCTATATTTTCTCATGAGGGTGACACAAGTTTAGAACAAAATTATTTAGAGGATGGTATGTGACACATGCATTTTGATGGTTCATGCTCAAATGAAGGAAATGGAACTGGAATTATATTATACTTGCATGTAGGCAATATTCAAAACTTTTCTTCTAGGTGAGAGTTTGCTTGCACAAATAATGTCACTGAATTTGAGGCCTTATTGCTAGGCATCGAAAATTCTTATTACCTTGGTTGTGACCACCTTACAGTTTTTGGACATTCTAAACTTGTTGTAAACCTTGTGAATAAAATATATTCCCCTAGCAATAAGTTTATGAAATGCTATACCCAAGCTATTTGGGCGTTTATCTCAAATCTTATATCATTTAACATTACTCATGTTAAGAGGGAACTTAATTCAATGGATGATAGGTTAGTTGTATTTTCAACATCTCCTACTCGACAACTTCTACCTCAAAGGCCTGATTGTACTTCTCAATCTTTATATTGTCCTCACATTCCAGACAATGTAGAATCATGGAAGGTTTTCCCTAATGATGAGAGCATCTGTTCTTTCATACAAAATGAACAGTTTAATCCTCAGGAAATCATATCTATTGAATATGACAAATTTCCAAACGGCTTGACTCCTCTTGAAAGTTCATTTTCATTGAGTGATGTGAGCAACAAAGACACATGTAAGGAAGAGGAGTCGAAAAGGAATGTGGGTGATACCATTTATTTCAACCTTGGGACCTCTGAATCTCCAAACATGGATAAACTAGGTGCCCAATGTTCTGACAAAGAAAAGGATAAATTCACATAAATACTAAGTGAATTTTAAGATTTTTTTGCAAGGTCATACAAGGATATTTGTGGTTTTCATCCTTATCTTATACAACATTTCATTCCTATCAAGGAGGGGATAAAACCAGTGAGGAAACAACAAATACCCATTAACCCCACACTTGAGGCTACTATTAGAAAAGAGTTGGAAAATATTTTGAAAGTGTTATCACACTAAATTTCCTTGGGTATTTTAGTTTGTTTTCAATCCTTTTTAAAGCCTTAGATTTTAAATTTTCTTTTAAAGTCTCACCCCTTTAAAATTTATGTTTGGTAGGACCCCTTAGATAATTAATTTTTTTGATTCTTATCTCTAGTTTGATCCTCAAATTGATTTTTGATCCTTGAACCATTTTTAGGTCATGACTTATTTTGGTCCCCTTCATGACTTGCCCCTAGGTTGATCCCTCCCATGACTAGATTGATGTGACACACCTTCCTCCTCACTCATGATCTTGTAGGCATGCCTTATTGTCTTTTCTTACCTGTCCAATCACGTTTTGAAGTGGATGCACTGCTTACTCATTAGATAGTTCTATAGAACCTATCACGTTCATCATACTTCCACCTCGAGTCATGATTTCCATGACTGAGGTCATGTCCCTTGTTTTTAGTTCCAAAATTTGGTTAAATATTCCTTCAAAGATCTTGCATTTATGAGCCTTGGTAATGGTTTCTAATTTTGAAAAATTTAGTAGTGTTGCACTGTGCAAATTCACAATTTTTGATCAGGTGACAACATGTCAACCAAATCCGATTATGAGAAAGATTCTAGGGTCGAAGTTTTCTCAATTTCATCCTGGGATTGAATTGAATATCTCAACAGGTTTATACTCCACAGGTATCATGTGTTGCCTCCTATGCATATTAATTTTCACAGGAAATTTGTTCTCGGGTTTTTGGTTTGCTGAGCTTGCACAGTAGTAAGGGACCCATATTTGCATGGTAGCCTTGTATTTTCTCTTCTTTAGACCTGTAAACTTCCTTGCCGGTATCTATGGTCTAATTACTGTTGTTTTCTTTAACCATTGAAATCACAAGACTATAAATAACCTATCCTCTGTGTATGTATTGTGCTACCCAGAGGTGCTGCTCAAACACTCTCTCTTATCCTTGCTTCCTTTCACCTCAGAGTTTGGCCTTTTTACTCAATTGCAGAGGTCCAATTTCATATTACCCACTCATTGTCTACACTCTCAAATACTTGTATAAGCCTAAGAGTGTAATTACAAAGGTCAATCTTCGCTTACTAATCAACAGTATGTTTAAAAAGGGTCAACATTGTACATTTGAAGCCTAAGTTAAATATTTTCTGGTCATTACCATCCCTTAATCCTTTTAAAATCCCTCATTTTTAGCTATGGAGACTCCTCAATTGAGGAAGACACACAAAGGTGGCAAGGTGGTTAGGACAGAACCAGTGGACATGCATCTTTTTGATATAGAACCCATGGAAAGAGAGGCCTTTATAAGAGTAGGGTGCATTTATTTTTGTCAGAACATGAAGAGAGGCCATCCAGAGGTAGAAATATAGTTTGCATTACAGTTTGATGGTAGGAAAACCAAGGTTGGGGATTTGGAGTTTGAGGTGACTAAAGCCTCTATCTCAGTTGCAACAAGAATTCCCCTTTCAAGTGAAAAATGGTTCAAATCCATGGATTTGAGTTCATCCTATGCAAATGATCTTTTTAAACATGAATATCAAGGCAATGATTTGTCCAAAAGTATGCCAAGGAGTCAATTGATTGAATAATTTGACAGATTATTGAAGATCATATAGAGATATGTTACTTGTGAAGGGAGATTTAACACGTTGTACTAGTACCATATAAGGATGTTGCTACATTTTACTGGTAAGGTTGAGATGAATATTACTTATTACTTGTTGAGGAGTATAGGTAAAATGTCAGACATTGTAACATCCCACTCTGGCACACTGAGAGCACTTATTATTTGAGGACACTTGCTCGCAAGTGATCTGGACCCTTTTTATGTTAGACCCTTTATATTTGAGTATGATGTGATTGACCGATGACGCGATGTGTTACTATTTGATGTAGACAGGTGCTATTGACTCAATTTTATTGAGTGTGCAGGGTTTTGACTTTGAGGATGCAGAGGCATCGACAGAACCCCCTTGGACTCCGGACTGAGTAAGGGAGTGTGCTTTTGGGTTGATATGTTCATTATGATGTTTCATTGATTTGATGTTTTGATGACGACATTTCTGACATGATTATTGGTGATGCAGGCTGACGATAGCTTGCCGACTTGACTCACATATGGACTAAAGGGGCCACACACGATTGCAGAGAGGTTGAGGGAGAGGGGTGGACAGCATCCCTGCCACCGCCTGCTAGCACTCCCGTCGTGGATCGAACTGTAGGTTAACGATTACCTAGTTCGAGAGGACCCACGATGCCGTGAGGGCCGACTGCGACAGTCGCTCACGATGATTCTAAGGGGCGCGTAATAAGGCAGGGGCCTTATTCCTTAGAGCCCTTAGTCTCCTACTAGCTCACCTGGCAGAGTGTTGACTCCAGGGGTTATAGAGGTCTACCAATCAGTTCATTCGGTGAGTGTCACCCTTGGAGCACGTGGTGCATCCTGAAGGGCACGTCGCACAAAGAAAATCCATTGGCGAGTGGCACCCTTGGAGAACGTGGTGCATCTTGAAGGGCACGTCGCATGAAAGAAATTCCAGAGGCGAGTGGCACCCTTGGCGCACGTGGTGCGACCTGAAGGGCACGTTGCGATAAAGGTGGTTGATGGAGTCAACCTAATTAGCCCTAAGTCTTCAGCACCTGAATAAAACTTTAAGCATTACCCTTAACCAATCATCGCCTAGCTCAGAATCTAAACCCTAAGCC
>ML781174.1:2992-23696 GCA_009831015.1 Picea engelmannii | reverse complement strand
TAAGTCCTTGTTAATTGCATTGGATATTAGTTGAAGGGTTAATGTTGGTTGAAGTGTGATGTTAAGTAGTTGGGTAATAGCCATGTAAAATTATTAATTGACGTGTTAATGCGGGTTGATTGCAATGTTAATGAGGATACTTAAGTGGCAATGTCACTCTTGTTAAATGCATGTTCATGACGATGTTTAAATTGCACTGCGATTATTTTGTCAGGTTACTACAATATGGTAATGATGTTTAGATCGCACGTTGTTGTTGGCCTAATTTAAATGTTAGGATGAGGTCGAATTGTGAGGTCAATGTTGTTTAAATGGAATACTAAAGACGATGTTTAAATTGCACTGCTTTTATTTTGTAGGGTTATTACACTTATGGTAATAATTGGGAGGAAGGGCAAGTTATTATGGAGGTTGTAAATGCTCATGGGTTACCCCTAGGGTATGATACCATTGCGCATTATGGCGTTTATTAGTAAAATGCAATGCATCGTGCATATTGTTTTCCCGGTCTCGTAGTACTTGGTGTTTTGTATTGCGTAGGCTGTCCGTGTCGGGCCGGATGTAGACTCCTCTTGTAGCTTAGTATTTGTGTTTGTGTGTAATCTAGTGGAAGGAATCCAGTGTCGTATCAAGAGTCTCGGGCTGTTTAAAGGCACAGTTCCACTCTTGCGACACCTTATGAGCCGTATCAGTAGTCTCGGGCTGTTTAAAGGCACAGTTCCACTACTGCGACTCTACTGTCAGATTCCTTCATTCTGTGACAGTACTGTGCCCAACCCCTGGTGTCTGTCTCTGCCTATAGCCGTTAGTTGCCCGCCTCCTGTTCGGGGGCATGTGCTTCTTGTTGTGTCTATGATATGTCGGGTTGTCTTGATTATGTTCGTCTTACTTGCGTCTTGTTGGTTTGAGTGTTGACTTAGAGTCGACGGGGTTGTTTCTTCTACACGCGCACACACTTAACCTTCAAAAAAAAATCTCACCGGTTGACTGAGTAGATGTCCTTAGCTAGGAGGGTTGTTACAGACATGATACAAGCTAAATCTAGAGATGTGGATTCTAGCCTTTTACACTCTCGATTAATCATAATGCTAGTCTCTGAGGAACTGGGTAAGAAAGAGATTTCATGGGAGAATTTTGTTGTTACCTCTCATTTCAAGTTGGATTTAGCACCAAATCCTCAATCATAAAAGGAAATTCCTTTGTCACCCACCAGTGCTACTAAAGCAGGGACCAGTAGGAAGAGAAAAGGCAAATCCCTTGTTCAACTTTCATAGATCCGCAATAAGGTCATAGAAATCGAGAAGGAATTTTGTCCTTCTCCACATAGAGATTTTTCACCACCCCCCACTACTACATATGGGCAGATTATTCCACGAAGATTTTCCATGCTTCAACTACTTTCATATTTTTTTTTAAACACGGTGGGATTTTTGTTGATATTGCCACGAAAGTTCGTCGCAATATCCACGAAAATCTTATTTTAATCTAGTCTGGATTTTCGTCGCTATAGCGACTAAATTTCGTGGCAATAGCGACGCAAATTTTTCCTATCTCATTGGTCAGTGTTAACGGCTAGTTGAATATTTTATCTATATATATGTGACTTTAAGAAACTTTGCTACACAATTTCTATAGTTGCGACACTGTTCTTGGCTTTTGTTTGAGCTATTTATTTTTTCCGTCACCCACCGGTTGAACAAATCCAATTCTTGATCTACATAGCTTGGATTTTGAACTTTCAAGGTTAGTATGTTATTTTTTATTGATGTACTCATTTAACTTGTAATTTCTTTTTCAAATGTCCAAATTTCATTTAGCTTGTTTTTTCCTTGACAATATATTATAATATGTGTAGTACCATATTTCATGTCTTTGGTTTTTGGATCTAGTTAGTATATTCTATGGAAAAGGGTATGTGGCTTCCATAGTATTCTAGGTTTATGGAATCCACATAGCCTTTTCCCTTCAATTGTAGCTACAATATCTCTCTCTTTTCATTGATAAAGATATGGAATTGCTCTTGAAACTCAACCCTGATCGGTGAAATGATAGTAATTGATTGTCATTTTCTTCTCTCTTTTAATTTTTAAGACCTGACAAAAAAACACCAACAAATATTGATTGAAGCTTTGATACCACTTGTTACATCCCTAGTACCCAAAAGGGATCAGACTTGCATAAATTGAAAATAATATAACAATGACAATAATGGTTGGGATACTTGCACACCTAATGGTTGGCAGCTAGCACTTACTAATTCAATTAAATGAAGGAAGAAATCTCCATGAATAAAATATTGAAGTTGATTGTTATATTGATAAATGATAATACATAATATAGGGAGGAAACTCATGTTTATAACATCAAGGGTAATAACTGCAATTAATATATTGTAACATTTCCCTCTTTCACATAAATTCTTTGCTATCTTCAACATTTCCCTCTTCCGCATATAAACTAAGAGAAATATTAATAACATTTCCCTTTTCCGCATATAAATTAACAGAAATATTAATACCATTTCCCTCTCCCACATAAATTTTTTGTTATCCTCAACATATTGTAATAAATAATGGGTAGGTTGGAATTAGTGACAAAATAGCCTATTGATATTACATATAATTATTAATGTACGAGAGATCATCCATTATTTAAGCACGCAAAAAAAAAACCAAGACTAAATATTATGGTTGACGTGATCGGGTCTGTACATTTTTCAAAACAAAGTACGAGAATTTCCATTATTTAAGCATGAAAAACAAAACCCGAGGCTAAACATTGTGGTTGACGTTATCGGGTGTGTACATATGGATGGCGAAGAAAGTTATATATTCCCTACTTTAGCAGGGACTAATAAGATACATAAAAACTAACCCTAAACTTATGTTAGGTATATATGTCGTTATTATATAAAGAAAACATGTGTACACATATGACCTTATTATATAGATGTTATCTATGTCATCATGATGTTGATCCTCTACACATATGATCACCTTACTATAAAGATGTTGACCTTATTATAAAGATGTAGATCACTACAAATAAACATATCATAATCGAAAGGAGTAGCCAAAATATAAAAATTGACAAATTAATGTTTGGTATGATGTAGGTAAGACAATTACTTGTCAGGACAATGATTTGTCACAATCAAGGAAAATGTCAGGAAGCTTGCTCAGTTAAGAGAGGCATTAGAGGCGAGGGGCGATGGAAAATGTTATTTCCCTTGCTATGATTGCAGAGGATTGTAAAATAGAATAATTTTAATAACAACAACCCAAAAACATTGTAGGGAGAAGGGGCACGCCGAAGGGGGTTATGAATATTGTCCCTTTGTAAGAGTATTCAATATTTAATGTATTCTCTGTAATAATCAGTATGTCATGAATTTTAGTAATATTTATTATTGAGATTCTTATATTTTCTATACACACTAACTTTTCTATGTCTTTTTTAAATATATAGATGATGCCCCCAAAGTGTCGACCTCCAGAGAGTTATTTTCCAAGTACTAGCAGAAATACTACTTTACATGGAGATGAACTACAAGATCAAAATAATGAAGTTGTTGATCAAGTTATTAATGATGATATGGATGGAGATAATGTTAGTGACTCAAATCAGGAAGATTAGATACATAGATTGATCCAAGACACATTTTCTCCAATGGATGAGGACAACCAGGATGATAGTGATGATGTTGATGCTCTACTCGAGAAGTCACGTCAACCTCTTTATGAAGGATCAACAAAAAATATTTTATCTGCTATATTTTTGTTGGTGAACCTGAAGGTTTTGAATGGTTTATCAAACACATCTCTCACACAGACACTAAGGTATTTAATTTGTTAATTATTTATGTCTGCATGTTCACAAATACTTAAAAGGTTCAATTTTTTCCTATATTGATATTGTTTTCTAATTTGTAAATTAGTATATTGGATGTGTAACATCCCGCTCTAGCACACTAAGCGAACTTATTCTTTGAGGACACTTGCTCGCAAGTGATCCAGATTATTATGCTATTAAAACTTTTGATTTTCATTATGAGGCGTTATGGGTTGATGACATGTTGTTTTACCGCTTTGACATAGACAGGTGCTATTGACTCAGTTTTATTGAGTGTGCAGGATTCTGGACCTCGAGGATGAAGAGGCATAGATGGAACCCTTGGACTCTGGATCAATTCATGGAGTGTTACCATTTGGTTTTGATTGTTTTACTATGATGTTAGTGCATCTGATTAGATGATATGATATGGATATGTTCTGACATGATTTGCTGATAATGCAGGCTGACGATATCTTGTCGACCAGACTCACATGTGGAGTAAAGGGAGAGGTGTGGACAACAGCCCTGCCATAGCCTACTAGCACTCCTGTCATGGCTTGAACTGTAGGTTAACAATTACCTAGTTCGAGAGGACCCACGATGCCATGAGAGAAGACTGCAACAGTCGCTCACGATGATTCTAAGGGGTGCACAATAAGGCAGGGGCCTTGTTCTTTAGAGGCCCTTAATATCCCACAAGTTCACTTGGAGGAGTGTTGACTCCAGGGGTTATTGATGTCTACCAAGTCAGTCAAGGGACGAGTGGCACCCTTGGAGAATGTAGTGCGTCCTGAAGGGCACGTCATGTTGTTGATGATAGAGAAATGAACCTAGATGGCCTTAGGAAGAATAACATGTTAAGTATTTTTAAAACAATTTCACTAATTAAATGTCGCCCAGTACAAAATTTAAGGTCTAAGTCTAAATTACGCCAGTGGTAAAATTTTGTCTATCTATAAAAAAAAAATATTAAAATAATAAAAATAAAAACAAAAACAACTTAAATAATAATTACGATCTTCGTTAAATATTATAACATGAAGGGAGTAAGAAATTTAATTTATTAAAAAAAAAAAAACTTTTGAAATAAAATTTAAACAGGGAATTAATTGTTTTATTATTTTTGATAATTTAAATTATATAATTAAAAGATAAAAGGGAAAAATGGGTTAAATTACACACCCACCTTTTTGAGTTCTAATTAAAAAAGGGAAAGAGGGAAAATCTAAAATTTTAGGAAACTAGGAAAAGAGGTAAACATAAAAGGGAAAAAGGGAAACATAAGGGAAAAAGTGGAAGGTCAAACTTAGTAAAGCATCTACCATTATAGAGATTTCTAATTTAAACTAAACTAGCAATTTAATAAAAAGGGAAAGTTATTAAAACCTGTAAGAGAATTTGGGGACACCTAGGAGTGATTCTAGGAGTAACTCTAGGTGGGTGAGGGAAATAAAGATAATTAATTAATTAAAGAAGTTAATTTATGGAGGAATGAAGGGGATGGGTGACACTTGTACGGGGAGGAATTTTTAGGAATTTATTTATAAAAGCTTAACTAAAAGAGAATTTTTGGAAAGTAAGTAACCAAAAAACTCTATATAATGAAGGGAGGTGGCGGAGGTTGGGGACCTTCTGTTTGTGTAACGTTACGCTACATAAATATCTACTTGAATGATTTAACTTGTGGGAGTTAGGATACCCATCTCGCTAAGGAGTGGTAGCTCAGCCTTGCGAGGTGAGCTAGGAGCTAGTCAAAATCTTTGGATAGTGAGTGTGTGGCCCTTGCAGCTCGGTGGGCTAAGGGGGAAGAAGAGTACCCCTAGCATTGGCTAGGAGGTACTGGTGAAGTCTCGTCGGTCGGAAAGAGAGAGTTGCACAGAGCACACAGACGCCACTCAACGTGGGCGATCAGGCAACGGTACACTCTCTTCATTTTGTATCGTAGATGCTGTAGGTTTTATGCTTGGATCTGCATGTTGATTAGGTAAGTAAATTGATTGTCTAGATGGTTTCCTAGAATTTTCTTAGCCTAGCTCGATGATAGATTGACTCCCATGGCTTCATTTCCCCACATGTATTTACCACCTTTTGTGTTGATTGTGACCTTCGTGGTTGTTTAGCTTTCATCCCTAGCTCACCAGTCCTCGCCTGAGTAGTCGACAAGGAGCCTGATCTACAGTTGTTGCCTTAGTGTTAAAATACCTATGGATCTCAACACCCTGCTTTTTTGTGCGAGGATGATGAGAAAAGGACGATCTTGTTAGCCATCTACCCTCTTGATTGTTCTTGGTTGATCAATGGTCACCACGGCTTCTTGCAATTGAAATGACCTCTGCGTTGTTGACACAATATATACGCTTTTTTTTTATATAAATTGAGCTCTGCGTTCTAATGACCTCTGTGAAATGATCTCTGTACCTTCTTGGATAGATCATCTCTGCAAATTCTTGGGGCGAGTTTCTCTTCATTTTAAATGCTTCAATTCGGTACAGTCCCTGCATTTAATGTGATTTTCCCTATGGATGCTTACGTCTTACCCAGTGATTCAACATTCATAGAAGAACTGTCCATTAATTTTTTTTTATGTGTATTACCCTTCAGTCAACGATTTGTTGATGTTAAATTTTATATAATGATTTGTTGTACCTTCTGGCTTCTTTCCATGATTGTTGATGTTAAATTTTATATAACGATTTGTTGTACCTTCTGGTTTCATTCCACGATTGTTGATGTTAAATTTTATATAACGATTTGTTGTACCTTCTGGTTTCATTCCACGATTGTCGATGTTAAATTTTATTAAAGAGATTTGATATACCTTCTAGTTTCATTCAACAATTGATGTAAGTTTTACTCATATTCTTACTTGTTAGTTGATTGCAGTGTTGCAACGTGTGGACAAAATAGTTTTAGTCGATAATAAGTCAAAATGATTCAATCAATTTTAGTTTGAAAATAGTGTTAAACACAGGCGTTCATGAATTGAATGACTCGCAGTGAAACAATGTAATCTTTTTTTTTTTTTATATTGAATGCTCTCCACGAATTGAGGTTTAACCCTTAATGAAAGGTGTGGTTGTATAACCTTTGCCGAATAGTGCCTTTTTGTGTAACACGTGGCTCCTTAATGGTGCTTGTGTAACGTCTTAGTGAATTTTTTATTAGAGTTGTTCCTTAAACGATTGCATTGTAGATTTATCCCCCTTTTACCTAGCGTGCATTTTATTTATTTATACTATTACATGGACTTTACAACACAGATTTTACTACCTTGAAATTTAGTTACTGCTTTACATACTTTTATTGCCTTGGATTTATTTATTACTACACCGAAAATTGATTGTTGGTTGGGTTGCAGTTACTACTAAGCGTAAGCGAATGCCTTGACTTCTAGTATCCGATGTCCCCCATATTTGAAATCAACTCTAATCTCAAATGAGAATTTTGATTTATAAAGAAGGGCCTTCCAGTATCTAAGTGGGACGTTCCAACTAATATCTATTATTAGGTCCACAAACAATACAATATAGTCGAGTATGGCATGCACTTTGGAATGATATCTTCTCTTAGGTGTTCCATGTTGTGTGAAGTTTCATGAATGGTTTTGTTGCCCTTTTTTTAGTGTGCAATGGACATCGTCTAAGCATCTACAATCATATGGTGTCATTTCCCAATGACGGAGAATATAATGCCTTCAAACTTTAATTAAATTCTAACCATAGATATTTATTACAGCAAATCATCGCCGGAGGTTGTTGAAATTCATTAGCATTGAGTTTTACCCCTTTAGTAGCGATACCATTATTTTTACAAACAATAATTTACCCATGTCTTAGTCAACGATTTACCATTGGCTATGAGTCACCGCCATTTACCCAACCCTTGGACAACATTGAGCCTGTCAGGATTGACAACACAGAATTAGTTATCTGTGCTTTAATGTCTATGGGGGTAAGAGATCCCTAAATGCCATGTGATGGTTAATTTATAATTTTTCCAATATTTATTGATAATATATTTAGAGTTTCCATCATTTATAGTTTAATGTGTAACTACATATTAAATTGTTATTCGGTTGCAAATTGTGATAGATTTATAATTTCTTTTCTTTTTGTTAACTAAATGTATAGCTCGATTATGGTTGAGTTGAAAGATCGGTGTAAGGTAGTAATTCTCTCCAAATCTATCTCGATTTTTGGGTAGCCATTTATTCATAACTATTATTTATGGTTCATAATTACGATGTGTTTTACCTAAATTGTTTTCTATTCTTTTAAAATTTACTTGGAAACTATTTAAGTTTGTTGTGTTATCATTTAAAGTCTTTTCATATCGTAACATACCTTTGAGTCTTGTAGGTGGGTTAATTGATAACCTTTCCTATATGATTATTAGAGGGCCATTAAAAATAAAGTGATATTAGTTATATAAATGTTGGGATAATTAATAATAATTCTGGAAGGATTACAAGGTTGGTCAAAACCTTAACTAGTGGGAAGGAAGGTGATCAACCTAAGCTTCTGACGCTTCTCTTTGCTTCGCATGTGCTATGATACATGCAATCACCTATCCATGTTGTTAGAAGCAGTTGACCTACTTATCGCCCATTTTAGATTGTAAGCAACCCTTTAGACTTAGTAAAGGATGGGGTGGTTGTCGAATATGGTATTGGCTTACGTACTCCTCGTATTGTCATTCTCTTGCATCCCATAGACCTGTTGCTTGGGGTACAGGTGTATCTTACTGGTCAGAGTTGTTGAAGTCCTTGGTCCAGATAGGAGGTGTCGCCCCAGGTTTATTGTCGCATCTTTCTTCTGGGGAGGACATGATTCCTGATGCAGGAATCATGGCACGTCTTATGGGTTAGAAATGAATGATATCTTGGTCAGATTTGGTTCCTACCCCGTGAGTGTGGTTGAGTGTCATATTTTGACTTGGCGCAAGGGTCGACACCTTCAGGTGTTAGGTGTGCACACCTTGAGAGTCTAGTCTTGTTCGTCTAGGCCATTGTGTTGGGATGGGGATGTTTCCCTATGGTTGGTAGGCATGGTTGTGATGAGTCGGGCGGGTAGTCATTCCTCCTTGTTTTTTTGCGCATGTTTTTCCCAGTTTCCCTTATGCTTGTGCATGGAGTCACAGTAGCCTGTTGCCTGGAATTTCTGCTTATGTTTCATCATCAGTGGGGTGGTCAAACAGTGGTCGTTGTCACATTCTTTCCTACAAATATTTTTTTTTATCTTCTACCTCTCTTGTTTTCGTAACAGAGGGGGTCGTAACTTATGGTATCAGAGCGGGTTCAACCTGTGACTTGGGATCGCTACAAATTTTGTTGATATGATTTGATTATACTGTTGCTAATCGAGTTGACTTGTATTCATGCAAGTAATCATGGTTAGAGGACGTCACGGTGGCAAACAACGGGGTGCTAGGGGAGGCGGTGCGACGCCTCCAGTAGCATCCACGCATGAGGGATATAACCCCCAGGGAGACGAGAAGGTTCTTGGACAGGAGCAGATAGCAGTTGGTGATGTAATCATAATGATGATATCTTTTTAGTGCATGTTTGAGGCACTAATATCAACTGTTTGGATAGAGATGAGGCCAGGGCATTGGCATCCGCTAAGGTTTTGTCGGTCGGTACTGGTAGCATTCACCATGAACTTGAGAAGGTAAAATTTCTCGAGTTCTTTGGTGCCCCGGATGGTGCAGCCGCCAAGGCATGGTTGGAGAATATGGCGATGTGCTTTGTAGTTCGTGATTATACCTCCAACATGAAGGTCTGCATGGCGGTATTTCAACTGAAGAGGAGCACTCTTCTATGGTGGAAGAGGCTCCTACCATAGCTGAACATGGTCGTTGAAGATGTGTCATAGAAACTATTCGAGGAACAGTTTCGAGAGAGGTACCTTTCAGAGAAATTCATTGAGCATTAGCTCAATGAGTTCAATGCCTTACGACAGGGCAGCCGTACGGTGCCCGAGTACGAGGCCCATTTTATGGAGCTACTCCAATATCCTCTACACCTTAACACTAAGAAACTTAAGGTCAGTAGGCTTTTGTTCGGCCTTAACGACAACATATGTGAAAAGGTTAGGATTTTACTACCTCAAACCTTGCATGATGTTGTCCAAAAGTATGTCATGGAAGAGGAGGATCTTATCAACAGGGGTTAGACTAGGAATCCAACGAGACCAGCAAGGTAGGTGTCATCTAGAGCATAGCAGCATCCGACACTGGCTAGACATTTGTTGGGATATCGTGGCTTCTAGAGGGGATCCACTTTCACTACACCTTGATGACCGACGTCTCAGCAGCGAACACCTTATCGTAGACCATAGCATCAACAACAATGTCAACCACAACAACAACAGTTTAAGCCTGTTCAGCAGAATAGACCAGGATTCTAGGCTGGTGGGTCGTCATCTTCTACTTCGAGTACTAGGACTACTGGGCCGAAGAAGGGGTGTTGGATGTGTGGGGCGACATACTACCAGTGCGACTTCCCTGCAGAGAGGACTATATTTTCTGGATCATCCAGACCCATGACCATGGGAGATATGGGAAAGGCCCATCGGATTCATGCAGCGATATATAACCACTAGGCAAAGCATCATTCGACTGTGCTCGAGACAACAGGTACCATCATTGACTAGACCCTTAGTATTTTGATAGATCTCGGTGCTACTGAGAGTTTCATTTCTAGTGCAACAATAAAAATGATTAAGGTATAGGTAGTCAAATAGGATGAGTTTAGCTTTGTAGAGATGGCTTCAGGAGCCAAACAAAAGGTTGGAGGAAAGTTTACGGGATGTATCCTTAATCTGGGAGAGTTTGTCACCAGGGCCAACATGTACATCACGATATTAGGATCTTATGACGTCATGATTGGTATGGAATAGTTGGAATCGCATGAGGTGATACTCAACTGTAAGATGAAACAGTTGAT
Organism: Picea engelmannii; assembly: GCA_009831015.1. Taxonomy (NCBI): domain Eukaryota; kingdom Viridiplantae; phylum Streptophyta; class Pinopsida; order Pinales; family Pinaceae; genus Picea; species Picea engelmannii. The sequence goes on along the minus strand of ML781174.1, from coordinate 12,916 downwards.
CCTAGTTGATGACGAGGGACAAAGACATGTGATTGTAGGCTGGAAATAGGGGGTTTCCCTGAGGTTCATTTATTCCTTGTAGCTTTGGCAGAGAATGCACAAGGGATGTAAGCTTTATGCGAACCTTGCGTTAAACAAGAAGGGATTAGTGGAAGGTCTATAACACCTTCCGGTGGTGAGAGATTTTTCAGACGTCTTTCCGGAGGACTTACCTGGGATGCCACTGGAGAGGGAATTGGAGTTTACCATAGACCTAAAACCGGGGACTGAACCAATAGCAAGAACACCTTATCATATGTTGACCCTAGAGTTACAAGAGTCGAAAAAGAAACGGAAGGAGTTGTTGGACCTGGGACTGATACGTCCAAGCATGTCATTGTGGGGTGCGCCGGTTATTTTCATATGAAAGAAGGATGGGTTGTGGAGGCTCTGCATTGACTACCATCAATTGAACAATGCAACGATTAGGAATCAATATCCATTGCCAAGGATTGATGATCTGTTCGATCAAATGAAGGGTGAAACGGTGTTCTCAAAGATCGATTTGCGATCAGGGTATCACCAGTTACAGATCAAGGAGGATGATGTCCCTAAGACCGCCTTTAAGACGAGGTTTGGACATTACGAGTTTATTGTTTTACCGTTTGGACTGACAAAAGCCCCAGGGGTATTTATGATTTTGATGAAAGGGGTGTTCTACGAGTACTTGGACAAGTTTGTCCAAGTATTGATTGACGATATTTTGATTTAATCTTGGACGATGGAGGAGCATGAAGAGCACTTGCGCTTGGTACTACAGTGTTTGCGAGAGAAAAAATTGTATGGGAAGTTGTCCAAATGCTCATTTTATCAATTGAAGATTCACTACTTAGGGCATGTCATCTCCGGTGAACGTATAGCCCTGGATCTAGCCAAGGTCGAGGCTATTATCAAATGGCCTATGGCAACGAATGCCCCAGAAGTGCGTAGCTTCATGGGTTTAGTAGGATACTATCGACGGTTCATTGAGGGATTTTTGAAGATAGCAAATCCGATCACGGAGTTGTAGAAGAAGAACAAGAAGCTTTTTGGACCGAGAAATGCGCGGAAGCATTTTGGAGGCTCAAGGAGTTGTTGACAATAGCATCGATACTAAAGGTCCTCGACATAGTGAACCGAGATTACTTACATAAAAGGAATAGTGAACCGAGTGATGGATGCATTGAGTCGGAGACCATGCATGTTTTCGGTGCTACCTCTTAAGACGAATCTACATGAAAAGATTCTAACTTTACAGGTTGATGATGACTAGTACAAAGAGGTCGAGGGTTTTATCGAACAAAACAAAATGATGGTACCACAATTTGAAGGATTTTCATTTGATAGCGATGGTTTATTAAGGTTTAAAAATCATATCTACGTACTACCGAATGATGAGTTGAGGATGTTGATCCTGAGAGAGGATCATAGAGCAATTTACATGGCTCACCCAAGAGTCACGAAGATGATGGCAAACCTTAAACCCTTATTCTTATAGAAGGGAATGAAGGCAAACATAGTAAACTATGTGGCCAGATGTCTAGAATGTCAATAGGTAAAGGCTGAACATAGGCACCCAGCAGGATTGCTACAACCACATGCTATTCTGGAATCAAAATGGAAGGTTATTTCAATGGATTTTATTGTTGTATTGCCACTGATGGCAAGGAGACATGACTCGATTTTCGTAGTAGTAGACACTCTTACGAAGAGTGCTCACTTTATTCTTGTGAGTACGACGTATCAGACACCTAACATAGCTAGAGTTTTCATCAGTGAGATTGTGAGGTTACATGGTGTGCCTAAGAGGATTACATTCGATTGAGGATCGGTGTTTACTAGTTGATTTTGGACGAGTTCCCAAGAGGCCTTGGGAACCCAACTTAAATTTAGTACTACGCATCACCCGACGAATGATGGGAAGACCGAACAAATGAACCAGACCTTGGAGGACATGTTTCGCATATACATGATGGACCAACAAAAGCATTGGGAAGAATTCTTTCCATTGGTGGAGTTCACTTACAACAACAGTTACCAGAGCACCATTAATATGGCACCTTTCTAGTTTCTTTATGGGCGACTATGTCGAATGCCTTTGAGTTGGTATCAGCTTAAGGATAGGGTCTTGGTGGGACTAGAAGCGATCCAAAAAATGGAAGAGAAAATGAAAACAATAATACAAAGGATTAAAGAAGCGTAGGATCAACAAAAGAGTTATGCTGATGCGCACCGTATCGACCATAGTTATGAGGTCGATGATCAAGTCTTCTTGTGGGTTAAACCGCATAAGAGTTTGATCAACTTCGGGAAGGGAGCTAAACTCTCTTCTAAGTTCATGGGACCTTTCAAGATTGTGGAGAGAAAGGGGCCCGTGGCCTATCGACTAGACTTGCCTGATTCTTTGAAGTGTATGCACGATGTTTTTCCTGTATCTGTTTTGCGACATTATATTAGTGATCCTACAGATGTTATTGACATGAGTTCCTTGCAGGTATCAGATGAGGGGGCACTCACGGCTAAGCCAGTCAACATCTTGGATCATCGCATTCGACAACTACAATGTCGAACAATAGATCAAGTAAAGGTCCAGTGGGAAAATTATAGTCCACACTCGGTGACATGGGAGGACACATATGATATGCACCAGCAATTTCCATTTTTGTTTGATAGATAGACATATGATACTCTGATACACTTTATTTCCGCATATATACTGTGAAACTTCGGGACGAAGTTTAGACCAAGTATGTAACATCCCGCTATGGCGCACTGAGTGAACTTATTCTTTGAGAACACTTGCTCGCAAGTGATCTAGATTATTATTCTATTAAAACTTTTGATTTTGATTATGAGGCGTTATGGGTTGATGACATGTTGTTTTACCGCTTTGACATAGATAGGTTCTATTGACTCAGTTTTATTGAGTTTGCAGGATTATGGACCTCGAGGATTCAGAGGCATAGATGGAACCCTTAGACTTCGGATCGAGCAAGGAGTGTTACCATTGGGGTTTGATTGTTTTACTTCGATGTTAGTGCATTTGATTAGATGATATGATATGGATATGTTCTGACATGATTTGTTGATGATGCAAGTTGACGATAGTTTTCCAACTAGACTCACATGTGGAGTAAAGGGGTCATGCACGAATACCAGAGATGTTGAGGGAGAGGTGTGGACAATAACCCTACCACAACCTACTATCACTCCCATCATGACTCGAATTGTAGGTTAACGATTACCTAGTTCAAGAGGACCCACGATGCATGAGGGAAGACTGCGACAGACGCTCACGATGATTCTAAGGGGCACGCAATAAGGAAGGGGGCTTATTCCTTAGAGGCCCTTAGTCTCCCACAAGTTCACCTGATGGAGTGTTGACTCCAGGGGTTATTGATGTATACTAAGTCATTCAAGGGGTGAGTGGCACCCTTGGAGAACGTAGCGTGTCCCGAAGGGAACGTCACGCAAGGGAAAAGATGAGGTGAGTGGCACCCTTGGAGCACCTAGTGCATCCTGAAGGGCACATCGCACTGTTGATGATAGAGAAATGAACCTAGATGGAATTAGGATGAATAACATGTTAAGTATTTTTAAAGAAATTTTCCTAATTAAATGTCGCCCAGTACAAAATTTAAGGTCTAAGTCTAAATTACGCTAGTGGTAAAATTTTGTCTAACTATAAAAAAAAAAAAAATAAGTAATAATAATAAAAATAAAAACAACTTAAATAATAACTATGATCTTCGTTAAATCTTGTAACACAAAGGGAGTAAGAAATTTAATTTATTCAAAAAAAAAATCTATTGAAATAAAATTTAAAAAGGGAACTAACTATTTTATTATTTTTGATAATTTAAATTATATAATTAAAAGATAAAAGGGAAAAAGGGGTTAAATTCCACACCTGACTTTTTGAGTTATAATTAAAAAGGGGAAAGAGGGAAAATCTAAAATTTTATGAAACTAGGAAAAGACGTAAACATAAAAGGGAAAAAGGGGAACATAAGGGAAATAATGGAAGGTCAAACTTAGTAAAGCATCTACCATATAAGATCTTTCTAATTTAAAGTGAACTATCAATTTAATAAAAAGGGAAAGTTATTAAAACATGTAAGAGAATTTGGGGACACCTATGAGTGATTCTAGGAGTAACTCTAGGTGGGTGAGGGAAATAAAGATAATTAATTAATTAAAGAAGTTAATTTATGGAGGAATGAAGGGGATGGGTGACACTTGTACGGGGAGGAATTTTTAGGAATTTAATTATAAAAAATTAACTAAAAGAGAATTTTTGGAAAGTAAGGAACCACGAAAGTCTATATAATGAAGGGAGTTGATGGAGGTTGGGGACCTTCTGTTTGTGTAACGTTACACTGCAGAAATATCTACTTGATTGATTTAACTTGTGGGAGTTGGGATACCCATCTCGGTAAGGAGTGGTAGCTTGGCCTTGCGAGGCAAGCTAGGAGCTAGTCAAAATCTCTTGATAGCGAGTGTGTGGCCCCTTTGCAGCTTGGGGGGCTAAGGGGGAAGAAGAGTACCCCTAGCATTGGGTGGGAGGTACTGGTGAAGTCTCGTCAATCGACAAGCGGGAGTTGCATAGAGCACGTGGGCGTCACGCAGAGTGGGTGATCAGGAAACGATACACTCTCTTCATTTTGTAGAGTAGATGTTGTAGGTTTTATGCTTGGATCTGCATGTTGATTAGGTAAGTAAATTGATTATTTAGATGGTTTCCTGAAATTTTCTTGGCCTAGGTCAATGACAGATTGACTCCCATGGCTTCATTTCCCCGCACGTCTTTACCACCTTGGTTTTTTTATTGTGGCCTTCGTGGTTATTTAGCCTTTTTCCCTAGCTCACCAATCCTCGCTTGAGCAGTTGGCCAGGAGCCTGATCTACGGTCATCACCTTAGAGTTAAAAGACCTATGGATCTCAACGCCCTTTTTTTTTGTGCAAGGATGATGAGTGAAGGACGATCCTGTTAGTCGTATATCCTCTTGATTGTTCTTGGTTGATTGATGGTCACCGTGCCTTCTTGCGATTGAAATGACCTCTGCATTGTTGCACGATCTCTATGTTTTTTTTATATATATAAATCGAACTCTGCATTCTAATGACCTCTGGGAAATGATCTATGTACCTTCTTGGATAGATCATCTCTGCAAATTCTTGGGGCGAGTTTCTCTTCATTTTAAATGCTTCAATTTGGTACAATCCCTACGTTTAATTTGATTTTCCCTATGGATGCTTACGTCTTACCCAATGATTCAACATTCATAGAAGAAATGTCCATTAAAATATTTTTATGTGTATTCTCCTTCATTCAATGATTTGTTGATGTTAAATTTTATATAACGATTTGTTGTACTTTCTGGTTTCTTTCCACGAATGCTGATGTTAAATTTTATGTAACAATTTGTTGTACATTTTGGTTTCATTCCATGATTGTTGATGTTAAATTTTATGTAACGATTTGGTGTACCTTTTGGTTTCATTCCACGATTGTCGATGTTAAATTTTATTAAAGTGATTTGTTGTACCTTCTGGTTTCATTCAATGATTGCTGTAAGTTTTACTCTTGTTCTTACTTGTTAGTTGATTGCAGTGTTGCAACGTGTGGACAGAATAGTCTTAGCTGATCATCAGTCAAAACGATTCAATCAATTTTAGTCTGAAAATAGTGTTAAACACAGGCGCGCATGAATTGAATGACTCACGGTTAAAAAATGTAATTTTTGGTTGTTTTATTTTTATTTTATGCTGGATGTTCTCCACAAATTGAGGTTTAACCCTTAATGAAAGGTGTGGTTGTATAACCCTTGCCAAATAGCACCTTGATGTGTAATGTGTGGCTCCTGAATGGTGGTTGTGTAACGTCTTAGCGAATTGCTGATTAGAGTTGTTCATTAAACGATTACAGTGTAGATTTATCCCCCTTTTACCTAGCGTGTGTTTTATTTTTATTTACTATTACACGGACTTTACAACACAGATTCTACTACCTTGAAATTCAGTTACCGCTTTACAGATTTTTATTGCCTTGGATTTATTTATTACTACATCGAAAATTGATTGTTGGTTGGGTTGCAGTTACTACTAAGTGTAAGCGAATTCCTTGAATTCTAGTATTTGATGTCCTCCATATTCAAAATCAACTCTAATCTCAGCTGAGATTTTTGATTTAGGAAGAAGGTCCTTCCAGACTCTAAGTGGGATGTTCCAACTGATATCTATTACTGGGGCGACAAACAATACAATATAGTCTATTATGGCGTGCACTTTGGAATGATCTCTTCTCTTAGGTGTTCCATGATGTGCGAAGTTTCATGAATGGTTTTGTTTCCCTTTTTTCAGTGTGCAATGGAAAATTTCTAATCATCTACAATCATGTGGCGTCATTTCCCAATGACAGAGAATCTAATGCCTTCAAATTTTAATTAAATTCTAACCAAAGATATTTATTACAGTGAATCATTGCTGAAGGTTGTTGAAATTCATTAGCATTGATTTTTACCCCTTTAGTATCAATACCATTATTTTTACAAATAATAATTTACCCATGTCTTAGTCAGTGATTTACCATTGGCTGCAAGTCACCGCCATTTACCCAACTCTTGGACAACACTGAGCCTATCAGGATTGACAACAAAGAATTAGTTATCCGTGCTTTAATGTCTACGGGGGTAATAGATCCCTAAATTCCATTTTATGGTTAATTTATAATTGTTCCAATATTTATTGATAATCTATTTAGAGTTGCTATCATTTATGGTTTAATGTGTAACTACAGATTAAATTGTTATTGGGTTGCAAATTGTGATAGATTTATAATTTCTTTTCTTTTCGTTAACTAAATGAATATTTGGATTATGGCTAAGTTGAATGATGGGTGTAAGGTAGTAATTCTCTCCAAAGCTATCTCAATTTTTGGGTAGCCATTTAGTCATAACTATTATTTATGGTTCAGAATTAAGATGTCTTTTGCCTAAATTGTTTTCTATTCTTTTAAAATTTACTTGGAAACTATTTAAGTGCATTGTGTTATCATTTAAAGTATTTTCATCTCATAACATACCTTTGAGTCTTGTAGGTCGGTTAATTGATAACCTTTCCTATATGGTTATTAGAGGGCCATTACAAATAAAGTGATATCAGTTATATAAATGTTGGGATAATTAATAATAATTCTGGAAGGATTACAAGGTTGGAAAAAACCTTAACCAGTGGGAAAGAAGGTGATGAGCCTAAGCTTCTGACACTTCTCTTTACTTCGCATGCTCTATGCTACATGAAATCACCTATCCATGGTGTTCGAAGTAGTTGACCTACTTATCACCCATTTTAGATTGTAAGCGACCCTTTATACTTCGTAAAGGATGGGGCGGTTGTCGAAGACAGTATCGTCTTACGTAATCCTCATGTTGTCATTCTCTTGCGTCCCATAGACCTGTTGCTTGGGGTACGGGTGTATCCTTCTGGTCAGTAGTCAGCCCTACCGGTCAGATTTTTCCAAGTCCTTGGTCTAGATAGGAGGTGTCGCCCCAAGTTTATTGTCACACCTTTCTTCTGGGGACAACGTGATTTTTGAAGTAGGGATCATGGCACGTCCTATGGGTTAGCGGCGAATGATATCGGGGTCGGAGTTAGTGCCTACCCCGTGAGTGTGGTTGAGCGTCATATGTTGACTTGGTTCAAGGGTCGACGCCTTCAAGAATTAGGTTCGCGCACCTTGAGGGTCTAGTCTTGTTTGTCTAGGCCATTGTGTTGGGATGGGGATGTTGCCCCATGGATGGTAGGCATGGTCGTGATGAGTCAGGCGGGTAGTCATTCCTCCTTGTTTTTATGCACATGTTTTTCCCAGTTGCCCATGTTCTTGTGCGTGGAGTCATAGTAGCCTATTTTCTGGATTGCATGCTTGCGTTTTGTCGTCAGTGGGGTGGTCAAACTGTTGTTGTCGTCACCTTCTTGCCTACAAAAAAAAAAAAGATCTTATGCTTCTCTTGTTGTCGTAATAGAGGGGGTCGTAACTGGATGATATAATGATGATGAATATTGTTTACATTGACTTATTGCTTAAAATTTTGTAGATTGTTAGGTGATCTTCTACTACTGATGTCAAATTTTTTTCCATGCACATATCGAGAAATATCTGTGATTATGAAAGAAATTGGAATAGACTATCAGGCTATTGATGCATATCCTAATGATCATATCATATATTATGGAAAATATGCATTAGAAAATTAATTCCCACAATGTCAAATAAGTAGATATCAAACCAATAAAGCATTAAAGAAGGTGTTTCGTGAACTTCTTTGTTATATTCTGATAATTCCACGTTTCCAGCGATTGTTCAGGTGCCAAAGTATAGCACAGTTTATGGATTTCCATGCAAAGAACAGAAGTCGAGATGATGTTCTTTGAATTCCTACAAATGGTTCTGCATTGAACTACATCAAAGAAAAGTGGCCAATTTTTAAAGAAGAACGTCATAATGTTAGACTTTCGTTGAGAGTTGATGGTGTCAATCCATTTGGAGAGCTTCGTTCTACATACTCAGTGTGGCCTATTTTTGTTATAAACAATAACCTTCCTCCTTAGATGTCGATCAAGAGAGAGCACACAATGTTCACAATGATTTTTCCAGGTTTTTAATTATCTTTAATTTTCTTTAAAGCATGACAAAATATTTCATTTATTTGTTTTGTGCATGGCAATTATTTCTTTTATATATCATGACATCTAGATAAGTATAATTAATCATGCAGTAGGTTGAACCAATCAGGTAGGTACCAGGTTAAAGATATGAACGTATACATTGAGCCTCTCATCGATGAGTTGTTGAAGTTATGGGTTGGCATCACTATGTATGACATCTCTAGACCAATAGGGCAAAGACGATTTCAATTCCATGGAATACTATCATGGACAATTCCTGATGCTCCCGGGTTAACACATTTTTGTGGTATATTGTTACTTTATTTTGTGATTTAATATTATATATCTTTTTTGAAAAAATCATGCATTATTTTAAATTGTAACTCTAATTTGATGCTACATTTATTCATATATCTTGTAGGTCTTCAAACAAAGGGTAAATTTGCATTCCCAGTTTGTGGTCCTGGGATAAAATCTCATCATTCAAGGATTTTAGCAAAGGAAGTGTTTGATGAGTATAGGTACTTTCTGCCTAAGAACCATAGTTATCAAACTACAGAGAAATCAAAGTTCAATGGTAAAGAAGAAAATGGAAAAAAACCACGAAGAATGACACCTCGCCTATGGAAGTTGGAATATATTAGAAATCGTCTAGGTATGCAAATTATTATTTATGTATGACCTATTATATAAATATTTGGTTAATTTCATTAGTATTAAATTCATTTTGTCCCATCAATTAGTGTTAATTTCAATTTTTTGATGTTTCATGAATGTCGTTAAGGAACGAATGGGATTCCACGAGGAATGAAAAGTTACCCAATGCAATTCAGTAGATTTCCATACTACGAGCACCTACAAATACTAGTTCATTTCTTTGATACAATGCATATCAAGAAGAACATAACATAATTGTTATGGCGAATATTAGACGGAAGGAGTGACAAAGAGAGAATTGGAAAGATTTGTTGTGACATTCGAGAAGCTAATCATGCCTTGCAAAGTGTTATTATTAATTCTAATGGCGATGGTCCTGAACAAAATACTATTCATCCTTGGTTATTGATGGAGCAACAGAGCAATATTGTAAAAGAATTCATTCGAAAAATTAGGTTTCCGACAGGGTTTTCGTCGAACATACAAAATATCTTAACTAAAAAAGGTGATTTTGGTGGGGTTAAAACACATGACTGGCATACATTCATTAAGGTAATTAGTAGGTTATAATATATTTTCTT
>ML781173.1:1157866-1169116 GCA_009831015.1 Picea engelmannii | reverse complement strand
TCTCTCCAAAGATGGTGCGCCCCTCTTGCTGGAATCCCTCAACTGGTGCACCCTCTCTCTATCTGCACATGAAACTGATGTAGAATCCTCCTGCAACTGAGTATATCTAGAACTAGAATGGTGTGGGAGAGTATTGCATCTCCAAGACCAAGCTTGGGACAAGATAGGTGGAATCTTTCACCACCGAATCATCCTCTAGGGTTTGTTATGTCAAACCCTCAAAACCCCCAATATTGGGCTCACTAGCTCGAAGCCAGAAATCAAAATAAGATCATACATGAATGATGAGAAGAGGCCCTTGCCTTTCCTTTATACTTTTGGCTCACCTTGTCCCTCCAAAGTGACTCTCATTTGATTAATATATAATTAATTAATTAAATCACTTTAATTAATTAATTAACCTTTTTATCTCTAAAATGCTCCTTATCTCTCCTTGTGGATTCCCTAGCCACTGAAAGTCACTTCTAGCCATCCCATCATGTAGTATTTCTCCTCCCGATTCCAATGAGCTATTACACTGAGAGGTTCCTCCAAGTAATGTGCCCAAAATGACCTCTTCAGTGAATTCCATTGACTTATAGCTCAAAATAGTCAAAATCATGGAAATCGTCGGAATGCAATGAAACCAAAGCCAACTTATGAGGAATGGCTCATAATGATGGAATATGATCATCGATACAAGATGGACCCCACAATGCCTCTCAAATACCTTTGTACTCGCTATAACATCCATTTGGCCACTCTGGTCATCATAAATCTCTGCACTGGGCTAATGTCCCAAAGTGGGGACATTACAATAGGAAATGTGGTGATCTAGTGGCCTCAAACACCCTAATGTATGTGTCACGCTCGTCCAAGTACCAGTGTCCTACCTTGGAAATCATCTTCTTAGCCGCATCCAATAGTCTCAGACATTCCTTCTTAAAAAGAATGAAATAAATTTGTGTGATTCTGGCCTCAGAGTGTATTCTAATTGCTTTGTACCCACTGGAGAAGAGACTTCGCCTATGTTATTGGATAAAGTGATAGGTGCAGAAACTAACTAATCTTCCTAGATCCACCTAGATCTAGAACAAAACACACCAGAACATGATGCTTTCCTTAAGTTTTAGATATTGAATTTACTAACTAAAGAGGGATAGGTGACATATGATTTAAACACTGCTTCCTCTCGCCATCGTCATCGCCATCCTAGCTCCATTCCAACACTCATACAATGATGATCCTACAAAATAATGCAACCAACCAAAGTGATAGTAATAGAATAAACTCAATATAAACCTATGTATGTGATCAAGGAATCATATAATAAAACACAACAAGCTTTATAGGAAATAATTATATTACTGTATCATATTAAATGTGAAAGAGAGATTACAACCATGGCCTTGATGTCATAAGGTCCCTTCCAATTGTCATTCATTCCTCACACACTTCCACTCCAAGAATTCTGAGAGCATAGATATGATAATATTCACAATCTATCTTGACAAAATGGGTCATCTAGCCAAGCTAACAATCTCCAAAGCTCAATCCAATCCAAGCTAATCCAAAAAGCTAAAAATATAATCTCATCCAAGCCAACTTTCTCCATGAGAGCTCCTCTCCTTTTATAAGATGAAGAGGATAAGGTGAGGAGGTTAGGATGATCCCACCAAATCATGAAAGTGAGTAAGATCCAAACCATTCAGATGCCACCTCACCATGGAAGTTTCTCCTTCTAGAAGCATCGAGAAGATGCTCATTTTTCCCACGTATGAGTATTCTCGCACCCTTCTTATAGAGAAACCTGCGAACCTCTCGCAACCCAGCTATGGTGCAGCCTGTGACAATCAAGCATTCTCACACCCTATCCATAGTGCAACATGCGAAAATCATCTTTAATAGGGTTTTCATAAAGGAAAATGCAACTTCCTTTCCCAGGAAAAGTTCTTCTCCCTTCTTTCTTCAGGAACTTAGGCCACTGACCCCTCTGAAGACTATAGGCAGGTTTACATCAGTAACGGTCATAGGGATGACGAAAATAATGTGTAACAGAGAGCCCCCAAAAGTATGAAGTTAGAACAGAGTGATAGCTAAAATACTTCGTCGAGTGTGTGTAGGGAACAAGGAACAGTCAGTCGGAAACCTACCAACAAACAAGGAAATACAGTATAATAATATATCATCACTGAGGTAGGAATTCCCATACTCAGAATACAAATGAATCAAAGCATAAATGCCGACATGCCAAGATCCATGTCAAGTAAGACAAGGTCATGGCCACCAAACATACACTGTGGATCCATGCCAATATGACTCAAATGTAAACATAGCTACCAAAAAATACACTGTGGATCTATGTGTTAAAGACTCAAATTTGAACATAGCCACAAGGCATACAATGTGGATCTATGCAACAGTACAAACTAAATTTACTCCAATGCAACCTGAATCTATCAGAAAAGATCCAAGGTCTTGATCTTCACCACTCTATAGTACGAATCTAACCATGCGAATACATGTGTCGAAGTCGAATATGGTAGAAACCACTTGATTATTGGTCATTAGTGTATACTGTTAACAAGTGTGAGGGAAATCACCATTAATGTCAATGACTCCCAAGGTACACTAGTACAATCCAACGAATGTGAATTAATGAGATGAAGTAGAATACTCGGCGGAATCTCCTGATCAGGGGTCAATAATGAAAACCCACTGTCGAAAGTGAGGAAACCTACCATTGAGGCATGCAAGTTGCAAGGTACCAATTAGTTTCTAAGCCTAATTCTTGGATAATGAGTTGAATTTGATAGGAAAAGACTCATCACAGGAGGGCCTTAATGTATCCCTCATCAATGAAATAAAACAAGTGAAAAGATTTGATGTAGATCAGAGTAACTAGTAACTTAGGACTAACTCAAAGATGGATGACACGATAGAAGGCTTAAGGACTACATAAATGGCCGATGCAACATAATTCTTTCTGGGTTGAACTTCTCTTTGAACATATTGATGACATGACAACTATCTTGGAAATACTGACTCAACAAAAGGGATCATAGACCAAGGGGTAATATTATAAGGAGTATGATCAAGAGACAAGTGGATTTTCCAACCTAGACACAAGGCAAGTGAAAGGGTGTCATGTTCAAAAGTGACTCTTCCATGGAATACATGTTTAGATACATTTCTTTCCCAAAATTTCCCCCACCATTTCTGGTGATTACCTCTTTATTTTTACACAAGCTTGAGGAGGATAACATATGCTTGAAATGTAAGCTCATCCTTCATATGAGTCCCTCAGAGTATGTTTAACAAACCCTAGGAAGGAGTGGTTTGGTCCCACATGGGCCTTTCAATGTTTTTTTTATGATTCCAAAGAAAGAAAACTCAGGGGTTTTTCATGTTTATAGAGTCTAAAAAACACTTAAAGAGAAATCTCTCAGTTCCTTTTTCATAAAGTAGTCTGATGAGACTAAAAAAGAGATAAACTATTGCTCAACAAATGTTTTCTTCAAATACTTTAATGAGAGTGAAAAGAACAAGATCGCTCGACAATCTTTTCATGCTTAGAGAGTCTAAAAAGAGCTTAAAGGGAACTCCAGTGGGTTCCTTTTTTGTATAACCTTTACAAGTCCGAAAAAGTGATAAAAGTATACTCAGTTACATTCTCATTGATTTACGAGCATGAGAAAGAACAAAGACTAAGCTCGGTAACTTATTCTCATGTATTTTCGAGCATGAGAAAGAATAAAGACTAAACTCAGGATTGTTTTCATTTTTACGCAAGATTTAAAACAAAACAAAACTATGCTTGGACCTGTTTTCATTTTTACACAAGCTTGAACCAGAGGAAACTATGCTTGAGGTAAGTGATTTCATTTTTACACAAGCTTGAACCATAGAAAACTATGCTTGGACTTCCCCCCACATAACACAGGGATGGTTGGTACTTAGCCCCCAACTTAAGAAACTAGCGGCTCTAAATTCAGCATGAAGTCTAGAGGCTGAAAGCATTGCCCCCCAAGCTTTGTTTCATCCAACTACGAAGGAGAATGAAAGGAATCTTCAAATACTATACATATCATCTAACCCAAATAGAGAGGGGGAAGTTGTTTCATTTTTTGATGAGCTTGACACATGAGAAGAACTATGCTCGTAACCTCTGTTTCATTTTTTTTAAACGAGGTCACCACAGAGATGCAAAACTATCCTCGTAACAGGTTTCATTTTTTAATGAGATTTAAATCAGAAAATCAAGTTCAAAGACCTCTGTTTCATTTTTTAATGAGGTTGCCTCAGAGATGCAAAACCTATCCTCAACTCTCTTCTTGATCATGGATTCCAAGAGGACAATGCTCTGGAAGGACACCATGTCAAGGGACAAAACTCGGTCATGGCTTCTAAGAGGTCTTCACTGGAAGGAAGAAACACACTATGGGAGGACACCATGTTGAGGGTTGTGACAGGAGTAAAGAGATTAGGCTCTAACAACCCTATCGAAGAGATCACCATGTCAACTACTAGATCTAAGTCATCAGAAGTTGAAGCCATGGGAGACAATGCCATATAATTGACATGTGGCGGGGGTGATACCATGTGCATATAAGAACCATTTAGGGAGGCAATCCAGTCAGGGTCAATGAAATAAAGTTGATCAATAATCACAACTCGTCCATCGTGAGGGAAAGATATCACACGAAAAAGAGTAGACACAATGGCTTTCATGGCATAAACATAATCTCGCAAAAGGAGTAAACCAAAATCCAAGGGGTCTTGGACTACCATGACGTCAATAAAGATAGTTTTCCCTCCCAACGTTACATGAAATTGAGGAAGGGTCCCTAAAGGTTGACTGGTTCTTCTGTTAAAAGTTAACAGATTTTGCGTAACTGGTGCAAGTGGAGGACAACCCAAAGCTTTCCAAGCAATAGAGGAAAAATTACTAACAGATGAACCTTCATCTATCAACATTTGAGGAACGTCCTGACCACAAACCTGTACTATAATCTGGAGAGGAATGTGAGAGGGAAGATGAGGTCCAGTTAGCACACCCCAATCAAAACAGATGGCCTCATTACTTGGAGGGGGTTCCACGGGAGAAGGACGAATACCCACCGACATGGGAGATTTTGTATCAACGAGAAAAACATGGATAGTATTGGGTTTACTCTCTAGCAAGAGAGTAGGATCGACTGATGGAGAGATCATATCGACCACTTGGGTTTCATTCTCCAAGGGGAGAATGGGGTTGATAGGTGGAAACAGATCTACCACTTGTGTTTCACTCTCTAACGGGAGAGTGGGATCGATCGAGGATGGGATCGGATCAACCACTTTGTTAACACTTTCTAAAGGGAGAATGGGATCGACCAAAGATGGGACCGGATCGACCACTTTGTCAACTAGCTCAGTTAAGGATGCAACCATATTAACTACATGATCAACTAGAATGACCGACGAGGGAACCAGATTGATCATTCCATCAACTACAGGTGGGTTGAGAGAAATCTTGCGATAAGAAACTAGAAGTTGAGGCAGTGAAATATTCATGTCTTCTAGTAATTTCAAGGCTTCATCCATACGAGGGCAAAGGTGAGTTTGATGACTCCCTCCACCTAACCTACAAGGAAACCTGACTCTACTTTTATTCTTCTCAAGGGTATTTTGACTAGTTGACAGGAGGTCATCAACATGTTGTTTAGAGGTTGACGACAAGGGTTGGAGAGGTTGTGTATACCATGCTTCTATAACCTGGATAGACTAGGTAAATCCTTAAGAATATGGTTACTATTACAAATCCTGCAAGGGTACTTGGTTTTACGGGTTGTTTGAGTGTTCTTGACATCATCAACATTCCCAACATGATTAACAGTAATTGGTTTCTTTCCAACACGTCCGACAGTGGTTGGAATTTTATATCCTTTTTTATCTTTCTTCTTCTTATCCTTCCATTTCTTCTTCTTCTTATCCACTGAGTTACTATCTTTAGATCTTTCACTCGACGAAGAAGATGAAATGGAAGAAGACCTTACAAGAGAATAAGGTGAAGAAGATATTACTATTGAAGAAGGTGAAGGATCAACATGAGGTTGATGTTCTTGGGGAGAAGTGCTTGCGACTGAAGCACTAACTGCATTTGGTATTACTTGAGTGGAAAAAAACCATACCGGTAATCCAATTGTGAGGCCTAGAAGGCTCAAAGTAGCAATATGAGGAGGACCAATGTTTCCATAAGAAGGAAAAACAAAAGGTTCCCATGGAAAAGGAGTTCCTTCATTGGTCATTCTAGGAACTGACGCCATAAAATTAAAGATCCAATCTAGAGTCCTCCAGGGAAAACAAAAAACACATGTGCAAAATCTAGTAAGCAAGCAAGCAAAAAAAAACTTCTCACAATGAATGCACTAGTTGGTGGTGAAATCCAACGTTGAGGGAAAAAAGTAAGAAGGGGTTGAGATAGAGCGGGTGGAAAAGTTACGTTGACTAAATGCTTAACGAAATTATGCCTTGGTGCAAGCTCCCACACATAATCGTGGGTATACCCTCTAAGGAGCCTGAGTGAGTTTGGCCAACGTCAATTCCAGGTACCATGAAGACTTGACCCTCCATAGTCACCTCGTGTAAAGAAACTAGAGAGATAGGACACTAAGGTTACCAATTACTACAATGATGCCTGGGGAAACAGTCGACAGTCCGATCCATGAGAAAAGGTGGGGTATCTAGCCTGAAATCAACTCGAAAGGTTTCCACACATCATTGTGGGTATACCTTCAAGTGACCCCCATAATACGCGCAATCTCTACACCAAGACCAACAAAGCAGGGTGAGTATCTCTGCTAGTCTCAATGCAGCCTCGTGATTGACCCTTGTGTGAGAAGGGATTCCAAGGACAAAATGTAGTAAGTGGATTTAACTCTCCCTATCATAAGATACTATGTTTGTTTGCAGCTTTGGAAAGTTATCTTTCACACCTATTCCAAATCCCTACAATTAATCTAATGTAGGTTTTCTACCAGAAAATATAAAAATGTCTAGTCAATTTTTATAAGCGCTTTATTTTTAAGGCTGTTGTTACTCAAAAGTAAGATGGCGTGGACAATATGGTGTTTTTACCAAGTCGAAAGTTATGCCAAGAGATGAAGATGAAATCTTTTCATTTTGATGAAAGCTATGCTACAAGAAGGAGAAAACATTTATCATTCCCATATGCACGATGTCCGAAAATTTTAAAACTCATCAATATCAATATCTTCAAGAAATGATTCAGAGAGACTGTATACCAATACACGATTCATGCCCCCCCCCCCCCCCCCCCCCCCCCCCCCAACCAACCATGAGGGGGAAAATTTTTCAGAATTTAAGACCAAAAAATTCCAAGAATCATGCAATTTCACTACTTCAAATGCAAGGATGCCCCCAATCTAATATAAAGCAAGAAATTAATTCTTTTTGTTTCAAAAATTTCACTAAACGAAATAATGAACTTTCTTAAAACAAAGAAACCCAAACTAAAAGTTTTCTTTTAAAGAGAACTATTCAGAAGAAATATGATCTTTCCCTAAACAATTCTAAAGAAAACACATGCTTTGTAATTGAAAGACACTCAAAGCAAGAGACCAATCCTTCAAAACCAAAAAAATCAAAGATGGCTAAAATCAACTCAAAGAATGTCAAGAAGACTATAAACAGATCAATATAGGCTCCAAAATTTCAATCCAGTTGATCAAAGAAAAACTGGGCATCAAAAGATAGCAAGACCCAATCCAAAAAATTTTACAAACAAGTTCGCAACCTAGTAGTTAGGTGCAATGCGAAAATTAGGCATTTTTGTAGTCTATACACAAGTAGGGTGTGAGAAGGTTGCACTAGATTGAACAATAGGGTGCGGAAACCAAGGGTTTTCATAGGTTGTAGATAGGTACAGTGCGAGACTATTTGTAATCAAAGAGATTTTGGAAAAAGGACAAAAAATCTAAGTGAACTTTCAGATCTAGAGAGTCTGGATGGATCTCCCATAGACTCAGAGACCAAAAATCAAGAAATCATGGCAAGGGAAACTAGACTAACTAGGAAAGAATCCGTTCCCTAGTATGTTTGCCAATTTTGTTATGGGATAAATTGGTAGGTGCAGACACTAACTGATCTCCCTAGATCCACCTAGATCTAGAACAAAACACACCAGAACATGATGCTTTCCTTAAGTTTTAGATATTGAATTTACTAACTAAAGAGGGATAGGTGACATACCTTTTAAACATCGCTTCCTCTCGCCATCACCATCCTAGCTCTGTTCCAACACTCATACAATGATGATCCTGGAAAAGAACACAACCAACCAAAGTGATAGTAATAGCATAAACTCAATATAAACCTATGTATGTGATCAAGGAATCATACAATAAAACACAACAATCTTTATAGGAAAGAATTATATTACTGTATCATATTAAATGTGAAAGAGAGATTACAACCGTGGCCTTTATGTCTTAAGGCCCCTTCCAACTGTCCTTCATTCCCCACACACTTCCACTCCAAGAATTMTGAGAGCATAGATATGATAATATTCACAATCTATCTTGACAAAATGGGTCATCTAGCCAAGCTAACAATCTCCAAAGCTCCATCCAATCCAAGCTAATCCAAAAAGCTAAAAATCTAATCTCATCCAAGCCAACTTTCTCCATGAGAGCTCCTCTCCTTTTATAAGATGAAGAGGATAAGGAGAGGAGGTTAGGATGATCCCACCAAATCATGAAAGCGGGTAAGATCCAAACCATTCAGATGCCACCTCACCATGGAAGTTTCTCCTTCTAGAATCATCGAGAAGATGCACGTTTTTCCCACGTATGAGAATTCTTTCACCCTGCTTATAGAGAAACGTACGAACCTCTCGAAACCCAGCTATGGTGCAGCCTGCAAGAATCATACATTCTCACACCCTAGCCATAGTGTAGAATGCGAAAATCATCTTTAATAGGGTTTTCATAAAGGAAAATGCAACTTTTTTTCTCAGGAAAAGTTCTTCTCCTTTCTTTCTTCAGGAACTGAGGCCACTGACCCGTCTGAAGACTACAGACAGGTTTACATCAGTAACGGTCATAGGGATGATGAAAATAATGTGTAACAACCTACCTCTGGTTCTTTCATCTTCCGTGACCTCGACGATTGTCTGGTGGTTGGCTTTCTTGGAGGTATTGTTCATGCCACTTAAAATAAAATTTTAGAGACTTTGTAAAGCTTTATTTCTGCTGCATCTCTGCATTTATGTGTATTTCTGTATTTCATTGTGTTCCTGCATAAATCAAGATCAGTGGTATCAGAGAAATCTTCTCTTTCTCGATCCTTCTTGCATTTCCCCAACGAGGTCATGGTATAAGGAGTTAGGGATCGATCTGGTTGAATCGTTGCAAGATCAACCTCATAAACCCCGACGACCGCCCATAGGGGAAGAAAAGAAAGATGAGGGAGAAGAATATCCTATCCAATTATTTCTCTAGGAGGCCCTTGACAAACGAAGGAATGCGATGATGGAAAATTTTTCCCAGATCCTTCAACGACTACCCACTGGAAGTGCATCTACATCCAACAACTACTCTGGAGTTGCCATTCCTTTTAAGGTACAAGTAAACTTTGACATTCCCATATTTGAGGGACAAATAGATGCATATGTCATATATAGATGGTTGAATCTATTAGAAGTATATTTGTCGATTCATGACTTTTTTGATCGAGAAAGGATTATTTTTTCACTCCTTAAAGCCACCTCCCATGTCAAGGACTGGTGGGAAACCTACTAGGAGCAACAAAGTGAGGGGGAACCCTCTCTGTTATAGGTCACAACCACTTGGAATTATTTCTGAGACGCCATCAAGGAACAATTTTATCCCATGGGGAGCTATGAGGACAAATACATACAATAGACTACGCTGTAGCAACAAAGGGACCAAGATGTGCATGAGATGACGAATCTGTTTCATACCCTATGCACAAATTTGGGCATCAAATATTCAGAGAAACATTTGGTGTTAAAGTACCATAGTTGTATGCATAGATACATTTAGGAGGAAATGGAGTTCCTTGACATCTCCTTGCCTAGTGTGACATACCGGTATGCTGCCAAAATTGAGCAGAAGTTTAAACAAAAGAAGAAAGACTGTTGGGCATAGTTGTCCCAGTGAAAGGGGATGTCGTGACGAAGTAAGCGAAGGAAACCATGTGCACGTATGCCGTAATCTAGAACAAAGTGTCTGAGGAAGTTAGCTTTTCCCTGTAGACTCTGCAGTTGTCGTAAATTCTGAGGATGTGGAATTTCGGTGATGGCTTTGACTTTGAGGGGGTCCACGGTAATACCGCTTTGGGAAACGATAAAACCGAGGAGGCGCCCGACGGTGACACAGAACACACACTTGAGGGGGTTCAAGCGGATGTTGTACTGGCGACACTGTTGAAAGATGATTCATAAATCATCAAGATGTTGGGTTCGTTTCTTGGACCGAGCTGTGAGGTCGTCCAAGTAGGTGAGGATGATTTCTGCCAGATCATGAAATATGTATGTCATCGCCCGCTGGAAGGTTGTGCCAGCGTTTTTTAAGCCGAAAGGCATGACATGGTATGCGAAAGTACCCCACGGGGTAATGAATGTGGTTTTATATTGATCGGCTGGGTGGATTTGAATTTGGTTATAGCCAGAGAATCCGTCCATAAAAGAGACAACCTCGTGG
This sequence comes from Picea engelmannii, assembly GCA_009831015.1. NCBI lineage: Eukaryota > Viridiplantae > Streptophyta > Pinopsida > Pinales > Pinaceae > Picea > Picea engelmannii. The sequence continues at coordinate 1,158,410 of ML781173.1, read as the reverse complement.
CCGGCGCAGTCGTCGATAATTTGATCGATGAAAGGCGTTGGAAAGTTGTCTTTTGGACATGCGTTATTGAGATCGCGAAAGTCTATGCAGACGCGAATAGTGCCCTATTTTTTATCGACGGGTACAGGGTTGGAAACTCATGAAGTGTAAGCGATGGGGTAAATAAACCTGGCCGTACATAATTTGTCAATTTTGGCTTTGATAGCCGCGACTTTAGATGGGTGTAGCGGTCGCTATTTCTGGCGAACTGGTGTGATGTCCGGCCAGGTGTCAATGCGATGTTCGAAAATATATGGGTCAAGGCCAGGCATCTCCGTGTATGACCAGGCGAATATATCCCTGTATTCTTGGAAGAGGGCTTTATATACGGCAATTTCCTGAGGAGTGCAAGCAGCTCCAATGATGATTTCTTCGACGATGCCATGTTTGATGGAAATGTCAATTTTGATGGTGGGGGAAATGTTTGCCATATTACCTTCTTCAAAAGCGTCAGGGGAAGGAATGGGATTGTTGAACCAATCGATAGGCCCGGATGGGATAAAAT
>ML781173.1:1120949-1134597 GCA_009831015.1 Picea engelmannii | reverse complement strand
TACTCTCAACTTTCTCACCAAGTGACGAATAGAGTGCAAACAACTGTGTTTTTGCGGTCGTCGACAAATTCTCGAAGATGTCCATTATGATGGCATGCAAGAAGAATATCACAATAGAAGCCACTACTAAACTCTTCTTTGAATGAGTTACGGTACACTTTGGGATCCCACAATATATCATCTTAGATCAGGACAACAGGTTCCTTAGTACATTTTGGTCCAGCCTCTGGTCGATGCTGGACACCAAGCTCACCAGTTCCACAACTTTCCATCCGAAAACGAATGGCCAAACAGAGGTCGTCAACTGAATGATCATACACATTCTTCACATGTACAACTCAAAGAATCCACGCACATGGGATGAGAGCCTCCCCTATGTACAACACAATGGCAACTAGGCTCTCCATAGATCAACCTACCAAAACCCCTTTCAGGTGGGTTTGGGATTCCAGCCACTATGTCCCATTGACGTAGCCATGCCATTTGTGGCTACTCAGGTAGATTTAGCCCATGTACAATATGAGGCTGACAAGTCAAATAGCTTCATTGAGCACATTCAACACATCCTACAATAGGTTCATGACATGTTGGACAAAGCCAATGCTAAGTAAAAGTAGGGACATGATCAACATCAGGTGCCACACAACTTCCAAGTGGGTGACAAAGTGTGGCTACATCTACAAAAGGAGCACTTCGCTGGACCCTACCGCAAGATTATCCCGCTTTGATATGGGCCATACACCATCACCAAGGCTATAGGGGACAATTCCTTTGAGCTCAGTATTCCACCGTTCCTTGGTCTGCACTGAGTGTTCAATGTGGACCGCCTTTGACCCTACTTTCCACCTCTATTGGACACATCCAACATGGAAGAACAACTCACACAAACAAAATTAAACCTAGATTGCATGGAACAAGTCATAACTGATCATATTATGGAAACATAGATCAATAACACCCACCAATAGAGGATCCATCTATATCAAGTTGTCAAAGTAGGCCAATTCCTTCACCAGGGCAAGTGGCTCATCAGGGACCAAGTTCAGCAGAAGTTTCCTCATCTCATGGAGGAACTCAATGCAATGGGGACCATTTCTTCCTAAGGGAGGAGGAATTATCCAGGTGGATATTGGTGGCCACCTACCTATTCCACTTAGACCCATGCCATTGTTTATTTCATTTTTTCAATTTCCTTGATTGTACCACAATTTAGTATTTTTAGCAGTTTTTCAGGTCCTGAACTTCCGAAGTTGTTTTCAGGCCCTAAACGACATTTTTTGGCAACAAATTCTCTTGTGAATATGAGTTCATTACAAACTCATTATCCACTATCAACAGTTTAGTCCTCTGATATATCTTTCTAACGATTTATCATGTGCATCAAATGGAGAGAGTATGCCAAAGTTACGACCCCAGGAAATTGATGTACCAATTTACCCGAACAGGGCCCATATTCTAGCATTTCATCTCCTAGGGTTAGGTTTTTGGATTTTTAGGTTTTCCATTGTTTTTGAATAATATATAGGCCTTCGAGCCTCATTGTAGCATAGATTTTAGAGGCCATTAGCCACCACATCTCTTCTCAGAGATAAGCTACCAATGCCCTAGCTGTTTTATTTCCATTATGTCTGTAAGAATATTTTAGTCAATTGTTTTTAATTAAATGAAGTTTTATTTCCACTGCATCTCTGCATTTATGTGTATTTCTATATTTCATTGTGTTCCTACATAAATCCAGATCAATCCCAATGTCGAAAATGCATCAGGGATTGGCGATCAGGAATGTCTTTTAGAGCAGTCAGAGTGTTTGTTGCGATCCTTTTAGGATTTCCCCGATTTTCCTAAGTGCGTCGGTCATCGACTATCGATGATTTGTATTTCTTTGTTAGCATCTATTCCCCTCATCTTTTACTGATGCCTAAGGGTAATCGGCTATCGACATTATCCTTATGAAAGACTTATCATAAAACAAAAAATTCCTTTTACCGATGCCGATGAAGATTGACACTCGATGACTGATGTTTCTTGAGTGATTCTTTTACTTATTTGAATTCTTTCCAATGTTGAATCTGAGCATGCTGGGTGAAGTGTTTTGGTTGTTGATTCTTTATTCAGGTGTTAAGGCCTTTTAATTCATGGGGTTTCATAAGTTCAAACAAACCTAAATAGCTAATGAGAGTCATGATAATAAGCAAAGACAAAACATTTCTCAAAATGAAGTCAAATAAGACAATGCAAATATCAAGTGGTACCCCAAAAAGTAAAAATTTGACATAGGTTTTTTAGGGTGTGTTGAGTGCTCAACACTATCTTAGGAAATTGGTTGGTCTTCAAATCAGAGATGGAGTTTCTCCAGTCTTGATTCATATTCCTTGTGTCCTCATCATAAATTTCATGGGATACATTGTCACTTTCAGGTGGGCTCTCCATTAGCAATTTTTTCAACCCTTCAATGATCTCCCCTTTTAAGAAATCCATTTTTGTATCCATCATCACTTCTATCTTAGCTGCAGTTGAATCCATCATCTTTTGTAGTTCATATTTTGTTACTGCCTTCTTTTGTAAATAATATATGTCCCTGCGCATTTGTTCACCTTCATCAAGATTATAAGTAGGACTGTCTGAGGGATTATTTGTTGTAGAAGTTCCCTTTTTGGTGGCATGTTGGCCAAGTATCACTACAAATTAGGAATTCCTAATTAGATTAGGTATAGGTCCTCACAGACAAGGGAGTGGAAAATTCTATATCTCTATGATATACGTACAGGGTCCAACAATAGTACTAGACCCAATATCTCAGGGAACTAAATAAGGAGGCTTGACCATTCCCTTAGCTATAATATATGACTACCCAGTTACTAGAGAGTGATCTCCCCGAGTGTCGTTCTTGGTGTACTATAGCAACAAGATAGCCAAATGGTTACTCGGTTGGTCTCAGGATTCTAGGGGGTCTCCCTATATATTCCAGGTACGTGGGATCTCAAATTTGTAGTAGTGATGTCTAATGCACAACCATTTGAAAGTGTCCTTTCGATATACTCTAGGTACATGGAAGAACTACACTGTCCCCGAGTTGTAGCACTAACAAGTAACAACAACTCCTACGTTAGAGATGTCAGAATAAATATGTACCTAACAATCCATAAGATTTTCCAAAATTTATGTGATACCCCTTTTATCCCACTTTATTCCACTTTTTATGTAATATCCCTATGCCGAACCCAATTGTAAATGTAAATACAAATGTACGTAAGATGGTGAGTTGTTTGAAATCATTTTTGTATTCACCTTCCATGGTATTGTGCATGCATGTACTACACAGTAAAATGAGGAAATGTGCACATTCCAGGATACCGTGCACAACAACTTAAGTGTGCACAGTTTTGAGGCCAGGGAGCCTTTGTGTATATGTTGTGTTTTATAGGCTGGTGAGACAGTTTGTGATGATTAGGCTGGAGAGCCTAGGTGTTAAAGGCCAAAGAGAATATTTTTTTATATGTCTCATCATTAATATAAAATATATCGTTGTGGGAAGACTGACCATGATAAAAGAGTATGGGGGACTAAACTCCACTAGTGAGGAAAAGAGGGGGATAAAACTTAAGGAAAAGGGGTCAAGATAGGAAGATTAATCCAAAAAGGAATATTATATTAATATTTCTTAAATCATAAATTATTGACACAGACCCCCAACCCATAGGCTGAGATTTTCTCAAAGGATCATTCAAATCTCCTTGAGCCGAAGTGGCTCTTTCGGATCCCTATCGGAACCTTCAACAAATCGATCCACAGGTCCTTCTGAAACACCCTTATGTGGACAGGCACAAGGTATGAGATTCACCTCCCCACGACCACAACTGGCCCTAGCACAAGCATCATTTTTACTCGCAATCTCACGGATTTTAGCGTTGAGCTCTCGTTCTCTTTTCCTACAAAATCCTGAAATGCGATAGTCAGTGATAGTTTGAATTCCCTTTCACACTTCTCGCAACTTGCAACCTCACGAGTTGGAGTGTAGAGACTTGGTGCTCCTCCTTTGCAAAATCCTGAGATGCGATAGGGTAACTATAGGTTGACCCCTTGATGTGTGAGTACACACCACCTGTCACCCTTGCGGTCCCCACCTGACAGATGTGCCACGCATTCACACAAGCTCTCATATCTCACCACTTCACAAATCTTGTAGTTGGAACTTACTCCTCTCAACCCCCGAGCTCCCGAAGTGCCGAAATCCCAAACATCCCCTCTAATTCCTATCACAACTTGCGACTTCGGGACTTTTGTTCCACTACGCTCAACTCCTTGTCGTCAGGATCCCCGAAATGTCGAAATGGTATGATGGCTTGTGAAAAGCATGATCAAAATTCCACGTTGATTCTTACCTCCCAAAGGGTGGATTCATCGAATTCTTATCTTTCTCTGCAACTTCACTGGAATCCCACGGTCCTCGTGACTTCAAGAATTCTCCATAGAGAATTTCAACCGCTCGTTGCTCCTAGACAACTTCTGTGAAATAAACTAAGGTTCTTCCTTATAAAGTTTACTTCTACTAGATGACTTCGACCCTTGTCTCCCATTGAAGTAGTTCAACCTCCATCCTCCTTTGAAGTGTTCAAAGGTGTTATCCCTCCTGAGATTTAACTTACAAACTATAACCTCTAAAAGGGTTCCTGCACGCACTCCTTGTGGCAGACTTTCAAATATTCCTGGGTATTTTATCTTTCGACTCTGGGCATTTAAGCAACAACAGTCTTTCAACTCTCCCCTTGGTTGATAAGTTCTAGCTTTCAACCAGCCTGCGCACACCTTACACGACTTCTGTGCTTCACTTGCACTTGTAATGGAATGAGAACAACAGTATCCCTCCTGAGCTTTTAGAAATAAACTCTGAACTCTTTTCAATGCACTCCTTGCAGACGTTTCAATGCACTCCTTGCAGGAATTTCTCTCACTCAGGAAGAGAAACAATTGAAACTCATTCTCTCTCTCTCTTAGACTTCAAACATTCAACATGAAATCCTACATACACACAGTATTAAAACAAATGCATAACAGAGAGAATAACACAACTATCATCATACCATTGAGCGTGTATACACATAAAACATCATAACACCATGGGTCTGATTCAAAGCTCCATATATTAATTCAAAGCTTCTGTACATGGGTTCTTCTCTACAACTTTCTACTACAGCTTCCTTCTTCTTCTACTCTATTCTTATGTTACAATTTACAATGAATGTCACAATACAAATATGAGGGTGTCTATATCCATTTTGTCTCCTGCTCTCTAAACTATCCAATCTAACATTCAAATCTACCTACTTTCATTAACTATACATAAATTCATTAATGTCTTACAGATGAGAGCAATCGCTCAAGATCTATTTACAACCTCCAAGATATAAATGAAAGTACACCATCTTCCTAACTATTACATTAATATATGTTCCCTTAAACTTTTGAAACATTTCAAAATGTGAAAAATGCATGTTTCGCTTTCCACTTGTCCTTCGCCTCCACGCTCGCTTGACTGCTTACGATGCTCCTGCATCATACTCCCTTGCTTGAAAATTTTAATGAACTCCTGTTCATGAGCTCTTGCATGATCTGTCCATGCTTTTGAATTTCTTCTTCATTTTCCCAGTTGGCATCTTCAACTGGATGTCCCTTCCACTTGACCAAGTATTCAAAATACTCTATCCTTCTAGTCTTCTTGCTGACTCTCTTGTCAATTATACTTTCCATCTGTGGATTTTCACCTACAGGTATTTGTTTGGTCCACTGAGCTTTTGTCTGTTCATTCTCTGCTCCTTCTTCTTCATCTTTGTAAGGGTACAAATCTGAGATGTTGAATATAGGTGAAATTCTGATCCCATCGGGTAATTCAATCTCGTATGTGTTTGCCCCAAATTTCTTTATGACCTTGCATGGTCCAATTTTTTTCATTTTCAGTTTGTTATATGTTCCCCTTGGGAACCTTTCCTTCCTCAGATGTGAAAGTATCAGATCACCAAATTCAAATTGAAGTTCTAGCCTGTGTTGATTTGCTTTGTTATTATATTCTCTATTTGAATTCGGCAACCGCTCCTTGACTCGACTGTGAAGCTCCTTCATTACTTCTGCAAAGTCCTCTACACTAGCACTTCTGAATTCATTTTGTTCTGAATCTTTTGATTCAGAAACTCCCCTTGGCTTCATTCCATATAAAATTTGGAATGGACTCTTCCCTGTGCTTTTATTGATCGAATCATTATAAGAAAATTCTGCCTATGGAAGAATGTGATCCCATTGATTGTGGTGTTCATTCACTAGGCTCCTTAGAAAATCTCCCAAGCTTCTATTCACAACTTTTGTTTGCCCATCCGTCTGAGGATGACACACTGAGATAAAAGAAAAACTTGTCCCTAGCTTCTTCCATAAAGTCCTCCAGAAATGTCCCATGAACTTGGTATCTCGATCAGAAACAATGCTCCTCGGAAAACCGTGAAGTCTGACGACTTCCTTGAAAAACAGGTTCACAATATGAGTTGCGTCGCTGGTTTTCTGGCATGGTATAAAATGTGACATATTTGAAAATCTATCAACTACCAAAAAGATTGAATCAAATCCTCTTTGTGTCCTTGGAAGTCCCAATATAAAATCCATGCTCACTCCATCCCATGGCCTTTCTGGTATGGGTAATGGTTGATACAACCCTGTGTTCTGCCTTTTTCCTTTTGTGTGCTGACAAATCCTACATCTGTCCACAAATATCTTAACAAATATCCTCATTCTTGGCCAAAAATATGTGCCATTCAACTTTGAGAACGTTTTTTCATAACCGAAATGTCCAGCCAATCCTCCACTGTGTTTTTCTTTCAACAGATTCTCCCTCATGGAACATTTTGGAATACATAGTTGATTGCCCCTGAATAACAATCCATCCTGGATCATATATTCAATCCACTGGCTTCTGTCCCTGAGAACTGGATTCTCAGATTCCTCATATGCTTCCTTAAAATCTGGATCATCCTTGTACATTTCTTTGAGGTTATCGAAACCCAAAGTTTTGACTCTAAATTCCTCCATAAGAAAACATTTCCTGCTCAAAGCATCGACAACTTTGTTAGCAGTTCCATAAATATGCTTAATCACAAAAGTAAAATTATGCATGAATTCAACCCATTTAGCATGCTTTTGGTTCAACTTCTCCTGTCGAGTCATGAATTGTAAAGCATGATTATCACTGTACAAAACAAACTCCTTAGGAACCAAATAATGTCTCCATTTCTTGAACACTTGTATGATGGCATAGAATTCCTTGTCATATGTTGAGTATTTAATCTTTGCCTCATTCAACTTCTTTCTGAAGTATGAAAATGGCCTATTGTCTTGGCTCAAGACTACTCCAATTGCAAACCCACTCACATCACACTTGACCTGGAATGTCTTGCTAAAGTCCGGCAAAACCAAAAATGGCTGCTCAGTGATCTTCTTCTTCAACATATTGAAGCTCTTCTCTACTTCCTCTGTCCAAAGGAAAGATTTGTGTATTTTCTTCACTGTATCCATCATCGGTGTGCTAATCCCACTGAAATTGTGTATGAATTTCTTGTAGAAACTAGCTAATCATGGAAGCTTCAAACTTCAAACACACTTTTTGGTGATGGATAATTCTTAATCGCTTCTACCTTTTCCAGGTCCAACTTCAGCTCATTTGTAGAGATAAAAAAACCCAAGTAAATGAGTTCTGTCCTCATGAATGATGATTTCTTCATGTTTATCAACAACTTCTCTTGCTATAACCTCCTCATTACTATATCTAAATGCTTTAAATGCTCTGCTTCTGTCTTGCTGAAAATCAATATATCGTCAAGATATACGATGACAAATTTCCCAATGAACTCCTTCAGCACTTCATTCATCAATCTCATGAAAGTACTAGGCGCATTTGTTAAACCAAATGGAATAACAAGCCATTCATATAGCCCTTCATTCATCTTGAATGCTGCCTTCCATTCATCACCTTATCTCATAAGAATTTGATTATATCCGCTTTTCAAATCAATTTTTGAAAAAAATCTTACTCCACTCAAGAAATCCATCAAATCATCCATCCTTGGCAATGGAAATCTATATCTGATGGTAATATTATTGATTTCTCTTGAGTCCGTACACATTCTCCAGCCTCCATGTTTCTTTGGGCTAAGCATTTTTGGAACAACGCATGGACTCAATCTTTCTCTAACCAATCCTTTATTCATTAAATCCTAGACTTGTCTCTTGACTTCTTAATTCTCTTGTGGTGTCAATCTGTATGCTGCTTTGTTTGGTAAACTGGCTCCAGGTATAAGATAAATGTGATGGCTTATACTCCTGATCGGTGGCAACAAACAAGGTAGTTTTTCCACTACTATATCAACGAACTCTTCTAGCAACTCTTGGATTTCTTCTGGTAAATCATCCACTCTTGTACTGGTCAAAACAATTCTAGGCTTCCTGACCAAAACAAATTGTGTTTCTTCCTTCTTCTTAACCTCATTAGGAAGTTCCTTCCCACTCATATGAAGTATGGTGTTGCTCATTTCTGGTTTCACTTCTTTATCTTTAATTGGCAACAACATGTGAGTTCTCCCATTCTTCTCCATGGTGTATGTGTTCTTTCTCCCATCATGAATCACATTCCTATCATATTTCCATGGTCTACCCAACAATAGATGACAAACATCCATGGAATGACATCACATAATATTTCATCCTTATAACCCCCTATTTTAAATTCAACTAAACATTGTTTAGTCAAATTTACCTGATGTCCTTTTTGTAGCCATGAAACTCTGTATGGGCTTGGATGTACAATAGTCTCTAGCTCCATCTTTTCTACCATCTCTGTAGAAATGAGATTTTCTGTGCTACCACTATCCACTATGACTTTGCATACTCTGTCTTTTGTCTTGCAAGCAGTCCGAAACAGACTGTTCCTTTGGGCTGGGTTCTCTGCCTCCTTCTCTGGCGTTAAGAGAACTTTCCTCATCATTAAGGATCTTCCACCCTCAGCATCTTCTGCCTCAACATTCTATCCTTGTGCTTTGGCAATGTGAGTTTCACCACCTTCTTTCTTCCTATCTGGACACTCATAAGATTTATGTCCGATCTTCCCACAGACAAAGCATTTTACTTCACCGCCTCTTCCTCTTCCTCTTCCTCTAGCTCAAGAAAAAGTATTTCCATCAGCATACTGCCCTCTTTGTGAGATTCTTCCTCTCTCATGTTGAGTTTGAGGTTTATTTCCCTCTTCTTTAGGATTTTTAGTTCTATCTTGGGCAATTGTTTTGCCTAAGGCTTGACTTCTACCTCAGCCTCTTTGACCTTTCTTTCAACTCATCTTCTCTTCAGCTTTTAGAGCCATTTGATAACCGTCTTCTACATTTTAAATGATCATCATGCTCATCTCATCTTGGATTTCATATCGCAGACCATTCATGTACCTGGAAACCTTTTCATCATCACTTTCCCAATGACTTGCTCTGATGTTTATCTTGTAGAACTCTTCAATGTATTCTTTCACTGACATCAGCTTCTGTCTCAAATTTTGAATCCTTTGAAATAGAGTAATTTGATAATCCTTGGGTATGAATTTGACTTTCATCTTCACAACCATTCTATCCCAAATCTTTATTTTCTGCTTGCCTTTGCAGCATCGGTCAGCCTGCAGTTCATCCCACCATAGTGCTACATGCCCTTTGAGTCTTGTGATGGCATGTTTTAATTTCTTATCTTCCTCGACATCCTCATAGTCAAAGTATTTATCCAGATTTCTAATCCAGTCTAGAAGCTCTTCAACATCCAGGTTTCCCTCATACATGGGAATCTCCATTTTTGCTTTGGCACCTATCCTTGCAATAACCCTGAATATGCATTCATCTGCAGCATCTTCGACTACTACTTCTTCTCCTTCATGTCCAGTTTCATTTTCACTTTCAGCCTCACTGACATCTCCAGCGTCAACTGTGCACCTATGTGTTGTCTCCATGGTATCAATCCTAACACGTAATTCATGCATTTCCCTTTCCATTGCAGGATCAGGCATTGGTCTATCTCTTCTTCTTGACGACATGGCTGAGAAATGTTCCTCTCTCTCTCTGCTACATAAAGCAAATAAATTTTTCTGTGCTCTAATACCACTTGATGTTTATCAGAGTACTCCTTTACTTATGGCTCCCTTTGCCTGAAATATATAGACAAAATCAAGCTCTAATACCACTTGATGCAGACCCCCAACCCACAGGCCGAGATCCACTCACAGGATTGTTCAAATCTCCTTGAGCCAAAGTGGCTCTTTCGGATCCCTATCAGAACCTTCAACAAATCGATCCACGGGTCCTTCTGAAATCCCCTTATGCAGATAGGCACAAGGTACGATCTTTGCCTCCCCACGACCATAACTAGCCCTGGCACAAGTGTCTTTCGTACTCACAATCTTGCGGATTTTAGCGTTGAGCTCTCGTGCTCTTTTCCTATGAAATCCTGAAATGTGATAGTCAGTGATAGTCTGACTTCCCTTTCACACTTCTTGCAACTTGCAACCTCGAGAGTTGGAGTGTAGAGCCTTGGTGCTCTTCCTTTGCGTAATATCGAGATGTGATAGGGTAACCATAGGTTGACTCCTCGATGCGTGAGTACACACCACTTGTCACCCTTACGGTCCCCACCTCACAGATGTGCCACACATTCAAACGAACTCTTGTCTCTCACCACTTCGCAACTCCTGCAGTTGAAACTAACTCCTCTCAACTCTCGAGCTCCCAAAGAGTCAAAATCCCAAAACTCCCCTCCAATTCCTGTCGCAACTTGCGACTTTGGGACTTTCGTTCCACTGCGCTCAACTCCTTGTCGTCAGGATCCCTGAAATGCCAAAATGATTTGATGTCTTGTGCAAAGCACGATCAATTGTCCACGTTGATTCTTACCTCCTGAAGGGTGGATTCATCCAACACTTATCCTTCTCCGCAACTTCACTGGAATCCCACGGTCCTCGCAACTTCACAAATTCTCCATAGAGAATTTCGACCGCTCGTTGCTCCTGGACAACTTCTGTGAAATAAACCAAGGTTATTCCTTATTAACTTTACTTCTGTTGGATGAATTCGACCCTTGTCTCCCTTTGAAGTAGTTCGACCTCCATCCTCCTTTGAAGTGTTCAAAGCTGTTATCCCTCCTGAGATTTCAATTACAAACTCCAACCTTGTAAAGGGTTCCTGCACGCACTCCTTGCGGTAGACTGTCAAATACTCCTGGGTATTTGATCTTTTGACTCTATGTGTTTCAGTAACAATAGTCTTTCAACTCCCCCCTTGGTTGATAAGTTCTAGCTTTCAACTAGCCTGTGCACACCTTGCACGACTTCTGTGCTTCACTTGCACTTCTAATGGAATGAGAACAACAGTATCCCTCCTGATCTTTCAGAGATAAACTCTGAACCCTTGTCAATGCACTCCTTGTGGACATTTCACTGTACTCCTTGCAAGAATTTCTCTCACTCAGGAAAAGAAACAATTGAAACTCATTCTCTCTCTCTCTCTCTCTCAGACTTCAAACATTCAACATGAAATCCTACATACAAACAATATTAAAACAAATGAATAAAAGAGAGAATAAAACAACTATCAGCATACCATTTAGCATGTATACACAAAAAACATCATAACACCATGGGTCTGATTCAAAGCTCCATATATTAATTCAAAGCTTCTGTACATTGGTTCTTCTCAACAACTTTCTGCTACAGATTCTTTGTTCTTCTGCTCTATGCTAATGTTACAATTTACAATGAATGTCATAATACAAAGACGAGGGTGTCTATATCCATCTTCCCTCCTTCTCTCTAAACTGTCCAATCTAACATTCAAATCTACCTACTTTCATTAACTATACATAAATTCCTTAATGTCTTATAGATGATAGCAATCGTTGAAGATCTGTTTACAACCTCCAAGATATAAATGCAAGTACACCATTTTCCTAACTATCACGTTAATATTTGTTCCCTTAAAATTTTGAAACATTTCAAAACGTGAAAAATGTGTGTTGTGCTTTCCAGCTATCCTTTGCCTCCACGTTCGCTTGACTGCTTACGATGCTCCTGCATCAAGTATGGATAATTATTTTATCCTAAGTTCTAAGGATGGAGACACATGGGCCAAAGTAGCTCCCAACATGACAAGTATCAAGTTGGGAACATGCATACATATTGTTTGGAATTAGTTCATTTTTCCAATGCTTCCTTCCATCATTTCGTCATCTAGTCAATCATCCATCATCATTCACACATGCCTTGAGCTATCCTTCATACCTTCATATCACTGTACCTGAACCTGTATCTATACCCATACATGTTTGTGTAGTTGGTTAGATTGGGAGATGGACTGAAGAAGCGGGTTGTCATGCATGTGGGATATTGAAGAGGCGAGTTGTGAGGCCCATGAGAAATCTCTCAAGGTGAGAGAATTGCTGGGAATTGATTTCCTAAGGATGCTAAAATGAAACTACAGGTATCTGAGATTTCCTATCTGGCGTGTTGTTGAATTCCAGAAAGGAAGTGGGGCAGCCGAAGGACTGTTGAGCAGAGAAGGGGCACACTTCTTCAGGTGGGACAAGCATGTGGGGAATGAGGGACTGTAGGATGTTATTTTGAGTTGGCACTTGTGAAAAAGTATTCCCTATTGTCTATGATCCATTCGCCTGGTTAGGAATCCCTTTTCCTGGGTGGATTTTAGTCCCAGCTAGTGGGTGACCCACTGTTGAGAGTGATGAGCAGTGTGGTCTAAGGCTGGGAGTTTCGTGGAAGGTTTGCACTTAGTTGGTGATATTCTTACCAAGGTAAATGTCAATTGTGTGATAAATTACATGCTGCATAATTATTTACGTGTTTATTTTTATGGGTTTATCCTTTGTGTGGTTTATAACTATGTTTATATTTATGGGTATTTCCTGTATATGTCACATGTATATGTTTATGGTTATTTAAATATCAATCCGTACATTTACATAATGTATTTGTCTGTTTATGTTTTATATACAAAGTTCTGCAAGAGTTCTACGTGTACATGTTTTAATTGCATGCATTTCTAAAAAATTGTGTGGCATAGATCAGTTACAGTATGTTATACATTTCTGTGTGTACATGTTAGAGTATGTTGAGAAGAGAATAAAATTGTTTTCTAGAGTAGCATGGCCCGACATGGGTGGTCGGGGATGTTACAACATGGTATCTGTTGAGTCCATTTTTGTGCTTCCATAAACCATACTTTTGCCTCTTTATTTATCCATTTTTCCTTCATTTCATTCCACATTTCCCATGAAATAGCCTATGCAAGGTATATTTGTCATTCTTTAGCTTAAGAATTGAGTTTTCTAAATTTTAGCATTAAAATTGAAAATTTACCAGAAATTACAGGATTTGACCAAATCCCGTAAAAGCTTTGTGGTTTGTATACTTGCACGACACCTGGGTGAAATGTAACACTTGGGTCGTGTTCCCTAATGTACAAGGATGGATAATGAGCTATCATATTCGAAATCTGAGCCTTCCAGATGTTCGGTCAACGCTGGTCAAACATGGCCACTTCAGCAGAAAATGCCCTGTTTCAGCCTTAAATCTTGGACA
>ML781173.1:1104048-1114245 GCA_009831015.1 Picea engelmannii | reverse complement strand
AGAAAAAGGGAGTTTAGTTGTGAAAACCCAGGTAACTGGCACAATATAAACTCGAATTTTGATTGGAAAACCAAGTAACATTGGCCAACCAAAATTCTTCAAAAACTAATAAATTTTTATCATCAATTTCTAGTTTTATTTGTTCAGCATCAAAAGTTTTTTTCTGACTTGAGGACAAGTCAATAAATAAGGCTGAGGGGGATAAGGTATACCTTTCAAGCCTTCTACAGATGACAACAGGCATTAAGGAAAGGAGCCAACTTCATTTCAAGTTCAGTGGAGGGACCTGATGAAGACACTCATTTCAAGTTCAGTGGAGGGACTTGATGAAGACACTTATTTCAATCAGCAGAGGGACCTGATGAAGATATCCATTTCAAGTTCAGCAGAGGGACCTTATGAAGATATCCATTTCAAGTTCAGCAGAGGGACCTGATAAAAATATTCATTTCAAAACAGCAGAAGGACCTGATGAAGACAACCATTTCAATCAGTAGAGGGACCTGAAAATATCAATTTTTCAATCAGTAGAGGGACCTGAAAATATCAATTTCAATCAATAAAAAGGACCTGAGATACTAGCAAAGTAAATACAAGAGGAATCTGAGGAATTGCACCAGCATCCCGTCCAGCTTCAGCCAACAAAACACAATGAGCAAACAAGTTAGTCTATTTTTCGTTTTAATGCTTTAATTTTGAGAATTCTTCCTAAGCTAGGAATGATAAATGCCTTATCCTTCCTTTCCCCTACATTATCCTTTCATCACTCCATTTTTTTCTCATCCTCAAAAGCATTTAAAATGGTACTAAAAAAAACCACTTTTTGTTTCTAAAGGAGTTATAAGGAGGGATTGGGTTTCAAACACCAAAATACAGTGTTATTTTAAAGCTATCTAAAGCTCTGTTATATACACAAAATAAGGTATTGTTGCATAAATCAAGATGGTTTGCATACATTCAAAAGGGGTTATAAGAAGAAGTTCATATTTGATGAAGGAATTGAAAAAAATTCGGGAGTTATATGACAAATGAGCATTTTTAAAAACCACATCTCATAATAATTGCAAAGAGGAGAAGAGTACAAGGTACGAACAGAGTAGCACCTTTAGTTGTGATTGATGTACAAGCCATTTTCAAAAATAAAAACCTTGTTGAAATCTCCACCAACGTTTTTCCCTCTTCATAAAAATAAAACGACTCAATTAGTTTTCATATTTGCTGAGCCTCACCAAACATGCACAATGTGTCTCATTTTGCATGCCCCGAGATTTGAACTGCCGACGCACCTCTGCATACACTACCACCATTTCGAATTACACACCCCGTTGTTCTCTCTACACATTCCAAATCCCTACATTCTAGTTCATTATCCCTACATTCTAGTTCGTTATCCCTACATTCTAGTTCATTGCTCCTCCTACGCATCCTAAATCCCTACACTATAGCACATTGACCCATCCCTACTCCAAAATCCTCTAATAGAAAATGAATTGTATGTTGACAATCACACTGTCAACATACAAGATTTTGTTCTTTGGAAGAAAACGCGGGGGAATTGAAGAGGTACGTGGTGAAGCAAGGGCAGAAAACGTATCAAAACAGGAGTCGACCTCTGAAGGTAAGCTCGAACTCAGAATTTACACAACCAAGTATAAATTCAACGTTCTGGATACAATTGTAAATGAGCTAGTCTATGTTTAGCAAAGCTGAATTTAAAGAAGGAAATTGAGTCAGAGTTCGACAGAGGAGCCCGAGAAATTTTCAAATTTTCCAGGTATGCCTGTGCAAATTTTTCATGAATAGAGAACAAGCTTAGAAATAAAAAATAAGAGATTTCTTTTGCTTATTTGAACAGAAACTCTTCTTGAAGACCATACATAGAAATTAAAAATTCACACAGAGCTGGAAGTTTGAGAAATATTGCAGAGTTGAAGTTTTTTTCAAAACAGTGGGAATATTTTAGGTCTTGTTTTGAATTTTTTTGAAATATGGTATCAAGATATGAACCTGGGAGGCTTGTAGCATCAGAAATACACAGAGATTGTATGCAAATTATGGAATAGAAACAGTGGTTAAGTTTTTTTGAAAAATTTGATGGATTTTGTGAAGGAATTGCCTTAGAATTTGCTCAAACATTTGATGGGGAGAGAGCTACTATTGGGAACCTTACCATCAAGATCAATGAAGATAGCCTTGCATTTGTCACTGGACTACCACAGATAGGAGAGAGATATTTTAAAACCAAACATTTCAAAGATAAATCATGGGTACCTTTTATTTCAAGGTCAAGGGTAGCAACAGTAAACTGGAAGAAAGGAATCCCAATGAGTTGGTTGGTCCATCCCTGGGATGAGTTGGCATACCTTATATAGAAATTTATAACCTGTGAGGGTAGGTTTAGCATCATTTATATATATCATATTAAACTTCTACAGCATTTGAGAGGTGACTGTGAGATCAATATGCCTTACTTCCTCTTACAAAGCCTTTCCAAAATGGCCAATATTGTCCAGAAACAGGGAAGGAACACAGAGAGGAGTTTGTATCATTTTGGTATTATCAAAATGATCATTAAAGATGAAATTCAGAAGCAAAATGTGATTTGGCAACAGTTTACCATTGAAAATGGTTTTGAAACCATAAAAGAGGAAGAAGAAGAGGAGCAAATTCTAGTAGTAACTGATGATGAAGGAGAGGTACATCACCCCAAGGCAACAAGCCCAAAACCGCCTATGGGGAGGAGAAAAACAAGAAGTATGGTATTAAAAGAGAAGGAACTGGAGGAAAAAGAAAAAAATTTCACCACTTATGAAAGGAGGACAAGAAAACGGCCAGAAGTTCAAAAAGGCCCAATACAAGAGAAAGATGATGAAGCACAACAGGCACAATATGAACATATTCAGACTCTTGAAGCAAAATCATTTGGAAATGATGGCTTTGAGGAACAGGAAACTTCTACCTATGAACAGATGAGAGTGACTATGGAACAAATAATCAGGGACATGAAAGAAGAACCTCAAATGGAAGAGGTGGCTGGTACATCCACATCTGAACTTGACAGGAAGAACAAGAAAATAAGAAAGATGAAGAGAAAAATCAAAGAAATTGAAGTCTTAGAAAGATACATCAAAATAGAAAATGAAATGCTGAGAACTCAAAGCCACAAAGCACAAGAGGATAATGACACTTTGAAGAAGAAAAACAAAAATCTTCAAAAACATAATGAGTTAATTTCCAAACAAGCTTATAAGTGGTTCCAGCAGAAAAAGGCTTATAAAAAAAAGTATCAAAAGATGAAAGCACTTCATATAGCTCAGGTGAATGTGGAGACTTTATTACAGGCAACAGAAGTGGCAGAAGATCAGTAACACAGGTTAGGGACATTTTTGTGCATGAGGACATGCAAGGACTTCCTCTTGGGGGAGATGTTGAGTCCATTTTTGTGCTTCCATAAACCATACTTTTGCCTCTTTATTTATCAATTTTTACTTCATTTCATTCCACATTTCCCATGAAATAGCCTATGCAAGGTATATTTATCATTCTTTAGCTTAAGAATTGATTTTTCTAAATTTTAGCATTAAAATTGAAAATTTACCAGAAATTACAGGATTTGACCAAATCCCGTAAAAGCTCCGTGGTTTGTATACTTGCAGGACACCTGGGTGAAATATAACACTTGGGTCATGTTTCTTGATGTACAAGGATGGATAATGAGTTATCAGATTCAAAATCTGAGTCTTTCAGATGTCCAGTCAACGCTGGTCAAACAGGGCCACTTCAACAGAAAATGCCCTGTTTCAGCCTTAAATCTTGGACAGTTTTGGATTTCGTGGGATTTTGACCATATATTGTGGATCCAAAGGAGGCATTCTACTTTCCTAGGATATTGTGGATCTAATCATGATATTTAGGAGACATTTTAGCATTTTTGGTTTTAAGACTCTTGTATAAATATTCTTAAGCTTAAACTAGTAGGACAATCTTGATATGAATGAAGAAACTTGAGAATTTTCACTCTTGAAGATCAACTCTGTGTTTTGTTCATGTTAATGCTTATGATGATTTGAATGCTACTGGAGTCCTTTCTTAGCTGAAGTCAACTAAAGTGTACCAGGGAAGCATTGGAGGGCCCCCATTGCCAACTAGTACACTCTTTCCTTGTGTTCTTTTTCAAGTACATGTTTTAGATCAGATCTTGCTTGTTGTAGATGAATTTTATCTTGCTGTAGGTAGATGAATTTCATAGCTCAGTTACATACTTAATGTTTTCAAGCCTTACTCATATTGTGAATGGTTTCTTGAATGAGAACTCAATGTGTAGTTTGACTTCAAGCATTAAGATAATTTCGAATGCTTTTTGAATCATTTATTCTTTCAGTACTTTGATTTGATTTGATGATAGTTGTTAAATGAATGAAAGAAGACAATGAATGCATCTCTTGAATAAGAGTTTTGTTCTTCTAACATTTGATAGGTCTTAAAACTTTCTCTTAAATGCTTACTGTTTTTACTCTTTCGAAAAACAAGTGCTGATTACTGTTATGAGATCTATGAAGATGACTTCTGAATAGAAGCTTAGCATCTCTTTCATATTCAGACTTAGAATAGGTTTTTGGTTTATCTCCATTAAAGATAAAAACTATCTCTAAATCCATATACTTTGGACGTGCCTCTAAGTCTTACAAACACCGGATTGACAATCATTTGCACTCTAATTTACTTGGGTAGATTGGAGCTTAATAGTATCATAGCTCCAATTTTCAAGACTGAGCCTGGATGGGATGAGAAATTTGAGTTGAAGCGAAATTTCATAGAGGAATGATTTCATAGTGGCCAAATTTCCAGTTGCAGAGTGTCCATGGTAAAAAGTAACAACAATGGTGCATAATTGGGAAAAGCCCCCAATTTATGTTGTTAAAATCATGGGAAAATTGAGAAATTCGGCCACGTGGTGAGATATTACTGATTTTATATTTGTTCTAGCAAATTTAGACCTGGAATTGGTTGAATTTGAAGTTAGAGTGAAGCCATGACAGTTGGAGAGAGATTTGTAATTAAAATTCTCAATTCGTGACTTGAGTTTGGGAAAAAAATATTCCTGAAATGTCAAACCAAAATGAGTTGTTGTTGCAGAGGTTGAACTGGTGTTATCGGGGTGAAATTGAACAAATTTCATAGTTGCAGAATGTCTATGGTAAATTGGGGAAAAAGTTAGGAAAAATCCCCAATTTCTGCAGCGGAATTCACGAGGAATTGATGCGCATAAAAAATGAATGTGTGCAGGTGGGCGAACTAAAAATGCATGATGCACAGTAAAATGCTTGTCATATGTAAAAATTGGGCACGATGCAGAAAAATATTGGTGTGCGGGATCGCGCGTTAAAATTTGGTGCCGCAAGGAAAAATATTGGCGTACGTACCGGTGCACGCACTAAGTTTTGGTGCCGCGCGGAAAAATGTTGGTGTGCAGATGCATGCACTAAATTTTGGCACCATGCAGAAAAATGTTGGTGTGCAGCTGTGTGTACTAAATTTTGGCGTCACGCAGAAAAATATTAGTGTGCAGGTGTGCATGGTAAAATTTGGCATCGTGCCGAAAAATGTTGGTGTGGGGGTGCGCGCGCTAAATTTAGCATTGCGCGGTGTGCATACACATAATAAGATGTGCACTATGTGCACACACATAATAATGGCACATGTGGTGTGCATAGTATTGGAAGAGCACGAAGGATTTTGGTTGGTGTGCACGCAATGTGGGTATATGTTGTCGCATGACAGTTTAGTTAATGGTGCGTGCAAAGTATTGGTGCGTGGTTGGGGTGTGCTAAACTTTGGCATGGTGCAGTGTGTAGAGTTAAATGCATGCAGAATATCAGCACATGATACAAAAATTGTGTGCAATAGGTAATAGTGAAAGAACTAAAATTTTGCGCGATGGATATTGGCGCGCGACACAAAAGTAGTGTGCGCCAGTTATTGGCACGACAGAGAAGTGATACACATTGCTTATAGGTGCATGGAGCACGATTTACCTTGTGGTATTGTTCTGCATGATAAATATGGGTGTACAGGTTGAAAATTGTGCGCATGAAGTCATTTGGAGGGTGAACAACAGCGGAAAACCAACAAATTTCCGTGACATTTTATATTGTTTGAACGCCATCTTTTTGTAGCATGTTTTTGAGGCCCTTAAGAGCATTTTTAGGTACTCAAAAACCACGAGAACAGAGTGTACCAAGATACAAAGTGTACCGAAGTACACTTTTTCTTTGCAACTCAAATAAAAGATCTTGGAGAGATATTTCTAATGGTGTAAACCGTTTGTCAAATGAATCTTTTATGAGAAAGTTACAACACAATTCGTGGAGAGTAAAATTTTAAGACCCACCTAAATTCAAAGAGCCATAAAGTTTTTCTTTAGAATCAGATTGGGGCATAGGAGAAGTCAATGGAAATCTATTGAACCATAGAATACAGTCCCAAATCTGAATTAAATTTATGGGCATGTTAAAAAATTTTAATATCGCAAAGGAGGTACCTGTAGTATTCCAGACCAAAAGCACAAATTGGCCTAGAACTTCAGCATGTTGTAACTAGAATCCCAGAACCCAAAAAAAGGTGAAACTTGGACACAGTGTCCATAATATGTATATGAAGAAACCCAATGAGCTCATATGAAAACTCCAATGGATAAGGTGTAAAAATGCATAATTACAACGAAGAGTTGTGCCAAGTTGAAGTGTGAACAGAAAAATTAATGGGCAATTTTCAAATAACCATAACTTTCTGCTCAAGACTTAGAATTGAGCATGGGAGAAGGAATTGGAAAGGTGTTGGATAGTAGAATATAAATATTCACCTATAAAATTGATCTGGGAATTCAATTTTCTAGGAAATCAAAAGAAAGAGTTATGATATATTATTGAAGCAAAATGGTTCATATTTTTCATGAGATTGTTGAAACAATTAGCCTGACAAAGTTAAAAAACAAATAGATCAGATGAATATCAACACAAAGTCTATAGGAATGGAATATGCATAGGAAACTTACATTCAGGAATATGAGATCAGAGGGATGAATGTCCATTTGGTCATTGAAGGAACAAACTCCAATGGACATCGATAAGGAAGGGATGAAAACATGGATATGGTAGAGACCATTAAAAGTTTGCAGATGGATATCCAAATCCATAAAGATGATAATGAAAGTATTATGAGAGCCAAGGAGCAGAAACAGGACTTTAACAAGAATTTAATTCATATCTTGAACATAATAGAAAATAAATTGGATAAGGAGAGTGGCTCAATGAAATAAAGAAGTCGTAGGTCTCCCGATGAGAAAAAAAGAACCAATTTTTTTTGTTGAAATCACCATCACTCCCCAAGGCATTCCAATAAGAGAGAACACAGTATCTCAAGTCCATCCCCTATCAGGAAGCATAAGAGGTATGGGGTGGATGAACTACAAGGAGAAATGAACAAAATCAAACCTCCTACGTTTGATGGTGAGCACAAGAAGGATGAAGATGCAAAGACATGGCTGTTGGGCATGAGAAAGTATTTTCAATTGCATAATTATTTTTCTCATGTAGTAGGTATAATTTCCATCTATAAACTCAAGGGAAAGACATCCATGTGGTGGGATCAACTTGTGCAGGTGAAACATATTAAAGAGAAGAGTGTTACTTGGAGGTAATTCAATAAGT
Organism: Picea engelmannii; assembly: GCA_009831015.1. NCBI lineage: Eukaryota > Viridiplantae > Streptophyta > Pinopsida > Pinales > Pinaceae > Picea > Picea engelmannii. The sequence continues at coordinate 1,106,536 of ML781173.1, read as the reverse complement.
ATTTTGAGAGGAAATACTTGACTAATAGATACTATGACAAGAAAATGAAAGAGTTCTTTGAACTCAAGCTTGGGAGTATGACCATAGATGAATTTGAAAGAAGGTTTTTAGAACTACTGAAGTATGTTTCTTTCATCAAGGATGAGACAACTAAGATTCAAAGGTATTTGAGTGGATTTCCATCATTCATTAGTGACAAAATATAGTGTGATAATCCCAAGACATTGGAGGATACCATAACGCGAGCTAAATGCCTATATGATCAGAAAAAAACAAGGCCAACTTTCCAAAAAGATTGGGAAGACAAAAATAAATTCAAGATGGATTAGAGGAAGAAGGGAACTAAGCCACCATTCTTCAGAAATAATTCTCAGGGACAAACAACTTCTAGAGAACCCAGAATGATTGAGACAGGGGGTCAAAGGCCAATGATGTCACCTATTCAATGTTGTGGTTGTAAAGGAGATCATATGTTTAGAGATTGTCCTCATAGAGGTGAAAAAGTGAGAACTGTTCACAATGTACAACAAGCTGAAACAGTGGAGGACATGGGCATAAATGTACCAAGGATATATGCAGCCCTGAACAACAAGAAAGCGGAGTATCAATCACATATGATTGAAGTGGAAGGTATGATCAACAACCAAACCATTTCTATTTTAATTGATACATGAGCTAGTCATAGTTATATAGATCCTAGGATGGTGGAAAGTTTTCATTTTCCGAGAAGAAAGCATGGAAAATATTGGTTGGTGTATTTGTCTACCGTAGCCAAAAGACAATTTAATGAGATGGTTAAGTCATGTCTTATGGACATGAATGGATTGAACACCAGGAAATATTTGAAGATCTTTCCTTTAGGTTCCTATGACTGTCTAATTAGGATGGATTGGCTGGACCAACATCATTCTATCCTAGACTATCATAACAATGCATTTACTTTCTTGGATGAGGAAGGGAACCTAAGGAAAGTGCAGGGAATTCCAAGGGCAATAGCCATCAAAGACATTTCAACATTTGTTAGCCCTCGACCAAGTTTTGTGGAAATGTTGGTATTTTTTGACCATTTTTGGGACTTCGACAGGTTGGTCGAAGATGGAGCACCCAGGAGAAGTGGAGATCGCGGGATCTCACCCATTTTGCGGGCTTTTTGGGATTTTAGGGTTTATGTAACGAGTATGGGATGCCATCCCATGGGTTTACCCATGCTTAGGCCTTTTTGTAATGTATAAATAAATAAATAAGAAATGTAAGAACTATGAGAATCATCTTAGTGCAAGAGGTTATTGGCTTAGTGCATGACTGGGGTATGTTAAGACTTGCAGAGCTAAGTGAAAGTGACTATGTAAGGCTTTGTGCCATGACCTGATTTTGAGGAAGGTGGATCTAGCACGTTGTGTGCAGATAACTTGTCCAGCATGGAGTGAGCTTTGTGTCTCTGTACCTATAAGAAGATTGAAGGAGACTAATAAACAAGAAGAAGAGTTTGTGGACGTAGCCCCACACTGGGGTGAACCATGTCTATCCTGTGTTGATGTGCTTTGTGAAATATTTTTCATGGTGTTTATGTTTCTATATTCTTAGTGAATTTTCCTTGATGTATGATAGATAGATCTATGAATGCTTAGTTCTTTATGATGTGAATGAATGTTATATCTGAGATTATGCTAAGTGCTTAGAAGTGTTTTATTTGTTTATGACAGCGTTGTTCTGTATTTAGGGTTTGATCTACGATGTGAATAAGAATCATAAATTAATGGATATTGTTGGCATACTTTGTTAAGTATTGTGATCACAGATCTGTGTCCCATCTAGGTTGTAGACACCTGAGTCCTGCAACACCCCTGCCTCTACCTCAAGTGAGACTTCATTTGCTTTGCAAGTGTTTTTGAAAGGGCCGATAGTTAGGGTTTTTTTGGTGTGTTGTGGAAGCGTTGAACCTTGGTTCTACCCCTATGCCAACAAATGGTTCTGTTGACAGGATATGAAACTATGATTGTTGGGAACTAAAGAAAAGAGAAATCTCTGTGCATAGATCTGTTGTTGTAGTTTGCAGTATTCTACTTGACTTGTGAAGCTTTTTGCTAGGAAAAAGAAGTCTGATCTGAATAAAAGAGGTAAGATATTAAAGCTTTGTGCTCTGATAAAAGTAATATAAGTGGAAATTTTCTCTTCAAAAGTATGAATCTAGGTATGCTTGATAGATTTTGGCCTAGTCTAAAAACTAGGGCATAACTAGAAGAAAGAAGATTTGATCTGAATAGATTTGATAGAAATGGTGAAAGATATGTTATTCACATGCATAGAAAAAAAATTTGGACTAACAAGTGGGTGTAGGAACCTAGAATGTTAAGCCCTAATATTGGCTCATTACCACTTAATTGGGGCATATTAGATTAGTAATGTTATTTTATTTATGTCGGCTTTAGGCCATTAGTTGTAATTTAGATTAGTAATGTTATTTTATTTATGTTGGCTTTAGGCCATT
>ML781173.1:1075720-1098979 GCA_009831015.1 Picea engelmannii | reverse complement strand
CTTGTACTTGAACATTTAAGTGGGGTAAAAGGAGGTTGCCCCCTCGAAGAGGCTTATTATCTGAAATTATCTCTTTTTCAAGGCGTTGAGTACTTTTCCTGAGGTTTTTCTATGCTATATTGATGTTTGGTTCTTAACATAGAACGAATTTTTGCAGATTACAGGTCCATCACTGTGATTTCAGTGTGCAATACAGGAAAGGTTGGGGATCGTTTAAGAGAAAGAGAGGATTGGCATTGTGTTATAAATGTAGAATATCGGGACGTATTGCTAAGGAATGCCTTGGTACAGGTCCAATTTGTCTTTGTTGTAAATATGTTGGTCATGAGGTTTTGGATTTCCCTAGAATGATTGCTAAATTTGAAAAGATGAACCTGAGACAAGAAAACTATGAAGAAGGTCAAGAAAATAAGGATATGTCAGAGAACTAGAAAGAATTAGAGACTATGTTATTACAACTGAAAGAAATACTGAATGATCACAGAGACATCACTTTACTAGAGATCCTAAAAGAGAAGCAGTGCATAGAAACAAGAATATGAGACTTCAACATAGACTGTGTTCTGGATGAGCAAAAACAGGTGAATATCATGCCATAAAGCACTTGGGAAATTTTGGGAAAGCCTATTATGGTTCCTTCATTAGGAAGGATAGGATTATTTAAAGGAAAATGATAACCCTATGTGGAAGAGTTACTAATGTACCTATGAGTTCCCATGGAACATCAACCGAAGAAGAATTCAAAGTCATTAAGATTGTTGAGAATAGTGTCTCTTTTTCACAGTTGTTAGGAAAGACCTAGATTGAGAAATATCAGACCTAGAGGAAGGCCGAGAAAGAAGCTACAAAACAAAAAAATAAAGAATTAAGGGACTTCATAGCCAAGAAAATAGAGAAACTAATAGAAGAACAAGGTGACAAGTCGAAGCAACTGAGGGCCATAAAATTAGTTGTCGAAGTTGAAAGAACACAAGAAAGTTTAAATAACCTGTCCATGTAAGAGAGAAGAGCACCCACCCTGGAAATAGGAAGAGAGGAGGTATTACACTCGAATCCTTTGGAAGACCCACAACAATGCGAAGTTACTATGCTAAGAGAAGAAAAGAACAAGAATGGAAAGAGGAACCCAGTGACTCAAATCATAGGGAATAAGGCAAGATAGATCAACAAGAAGAAAGGAAAGTTAGAAAGAATGGAGGAAGTTCCAGAGGAGAATTTTCACTAGGTAGGCTTGCAGAACATGAACCTCGCTAGAATCGCAGAACTGCACAGAATGGAACTTCGCCACGACGAAGCTATATGATCATTGGAGGCAACTCGATCGTTATAATTACACTCCAGAATGTCTAGAAACACTTTTATTTCTGGAAATATCGCCATTGGACCATTGAGACTGTGCCATAATGGATGGATTCGTATTGATTAAGGCATTTCGACCTATTGAAGGAATATGTTATGACGTTGCTTATTTAATCTGTCGAATGCCACCCCGAGACCACTTTTGCAACTTGAGATATTCGAGATAACAAAGAATTGATCACATATCACGTTGCAATGTATAGACCTCACCATTGATTCGATTACCTTGAGTTTCCATTCGCCTACCCAAGTTGTTTGATTAAGAGCATGCATGTCAAGCGACCTTAGCGCAGTACAAAAATCTATAGAAGAGATCTTGATCGACCTTATGGCTGAAAAAATCATCTCTGTAGGTATACAGGCATCGCTGACGGGTGGATTGTAGGCATCCCCCTGGACTGGACTTCTATCTGTGTCATCCTGAACCATGACTGACAAAAGAAGGAAGCACCGCGATGATATGGCGAACGCGAAGAAACTCCCCTCGGTCCTACCCAACTACAACCTACCTTTGGCTGGTGCATTTAGTCATGACAATGTCCTGCATGAATTTGAGTACACGTTGATCACTGCATACCTTTCGAAGGGGATACGCGCAGTCAGACAACAGATGGAACTGATCCAAGATCTCAAGATTAGTGATTTCAACCTTGGAGACTGAAAGAAGTATGTGATGCTCACACTACATAGGTACCTAATGAAGACAATGGGAAAGAATCCCAATATAGTACCCCAGCTATGGATTAAAGAGATCGTGCGATCGACGATCTTAAATGTGATGAAGATCCCCCACTTTGGCAGACATCAAGAGGTTAACACTTGTGTTAAAATCCTCCTATCGTGCTACCGTGGAGGCTATGTCTAGTTATATAGGTGTGTGGCTATGGATCTGATGCTGATCAAACAGATTACTATACTGAGCATGCAAGGACCATAACCTCACCAGTTCTACCTAGGTGTAACGATCCTCCCCGACCATAACCTCACCAGTTCTACTCATGCTCTGACACTAGTCGGTAATATTTCCAGCCATAAGGTCAGCCATGCTACTCTAGGGAACACTTTCATTCCCATACTACAACACATACAATAGCATACCTAGTAGTCAACTAAGAAATGCCACCTAAATTTACTCTTTAGACTGCATGCAACTAAAACATATATATACAACACGCTCGTGGAAGATTTACATATAAACATGACAAAAACTTAATTTCTGTAACATACAAATTTTATATTAATATAATAGTAATTACCAATGTGCATCATTTACAGGAAATTACCCATAAGCACACAAGCAATCATAGTCACATATGTAACATAGGCATGTAAATAACAAAACAACATATCCATATATTACACAATTGGTACTTATCTTAGAAAGACTTCCACCAACTTCTTACAGACCGTCTATGAACCTCCCGGCCATAGACTACATTGTTCATCACTCTCAACAGTGAATCACCCCCGAACTCAGACTAAACTCCACCTAGGGTAAAGGGATTCCTATCCAAGATAAGGCTCATGGTCAACATGAAAGACTTTGTCTCAGGTGCTCACTCAACTAACAACTTACATCCTCTCATTCCCCACATGCCTGTCCCACCCAAGGAAGTGTGCCCCTTCTCTGCTCAACAGTGCCTTGGTTGCCCTACTTCCCTTCCATGGATTCAGTAGCAGGTCGGAATGGAAGTATCAGAGCATTGTAGCTACATTTTAGCACCTACAAAAATCAATCCCCAACAATTCTCTCTCCCAGAGAACTTCTCACGGGCCTGACAGCTCGCTCTAAGCTAATCAGGTACACCAACAAAAATGGATGAGTAAACAGGCTTCCAAAAGATTACATGGCTATCTCAAGGATAACATAATGTACGAGTGAAAATGGTAATGGAGTCATTGACTGGATAACTGAGTGTGTTTTGGAATCACTGTGAACTCTCTGTCAAAAGAAATCATCCTCTGCCTGCTGGTCCCCCCCACCACCCCCCCTTCTCCGTTGGTAACTCTCTGTGTAAAAAAATCCCCCTTGATCTAAGTTTCCCCACAATATGAATGCATGTCCCCAACTAGACACTTGTCATATCGAAAGTTACTTTTGTCCACTTGTCCCCAACTTTAGAACTTAGGATAAACTAATTATCCATACTTTATGTTTTAGGAAATATTAATATAATATTCCCTTGACTTTTGGCCCTCCCTTTCCCTAACTCGTGAAGTTCATTCCCCCATCTCTTTTATCATGGTCGGTCTGTGCACAGTGATGTATTTTATATTGATCATGAGTCAAGTACAAAGTAGGTGCATTGGCCCTTGACATCTAGGCACGCTAGCCTAAGACCAAGACATAATCATTCCAACTTATAATACTGGCTCACCAGCCTATAATGCATATTAAATACACAAAGGTTCGATGACCTTAATATTGCATGCACTTAGTTACTTCACGCTGTATCCTCTGTATTTAAGGTTGCGCACACCTGAGTTTCTACACGCAGTATTCATAAATGTGTACATTACAACCCTTTACTGCATAGTATATGCGTGCACCATGCCATGAAAGGCGTATTACAAAAACGATGTCTAAACAACTCACTAGCTTAAATATACTTGGATTATATTTACATTTGGGTTCGACCGAGGGATATTACAATCTCCTCTCCTTATTTATGCACAATCCTCAGTGCATCATGCACCCATATACAACAAAATTATCAAAATTATTCAAAAAGATGCGGGTATTCTGTGTGCATTTCATCCTCATTCTCCCAAGTAGTGTGTTCAGGTCTGTACCAGGTCCATTGGAACTTTACAATCCCTATGGCTCGATTTCAGAGTTGTTTGATTTTTCGATCCAGGATGCGCACCAGATGCACTTGGAAAGCACCTTCTTGCTCCACCTGAATAACATTCCAATCAATAACATGATTAGCATTAGTTATATGTTTTTTTAGCAATGATACATGGAAGACATTATGAACATACATAGATGCATGCAATGCAATCATATAAGCAACTGGACCAATCCTCTCTAGGATTTCAAATGGTCCACAAAATCTGGCTACCAACTTGGCAAAGCTTCCCAGCTTCAGAGAACTCTTGTTAGCTTTTACTTTTAGGAAAACATGATCACCCACATTGAATTCTCTGTGGATTCTATTTTTATCATCATAAGTTTTCTATCTATCTTGGGCAGTTTTCAAATTCTGCTTAATTTTTGACATCTGGTCCTCCATCTCCTTGAGAAACTCTGGCTCGACTACTGTTCTATCAGTTGGATTATCCCATCTTACTAGAGTATTTAACCTTCTGCTGTAAAGTTCTTCAAATGGGCTCATTTTCAATGATGCCTGATACCCATTATTATAAGCAAATTCTACTAAATGTAGGTAGTCTTCCCATTTTGATGGTTTGTCCATCACATACATTCTCAACATATCTTCTATCACCCTATTCACTCTTTCTGTATGTCCATCAGACTCAGGATGGTAACTTGTACTAAAGTTTATATTCATTCTGAATCCTTTGAACAATCCTTTCCAGAAATTCGAGGTGAATTTTGGGTCTTTGTCAGACACAATCATTTTAGGAATTTTGTGCAATCGTGCCACTTCCCTCATGAAAATATTAGCGACATTTGTTTCCTTGTGAGTAGTTTTTAGTGGAATGAAATGGGCATCTTTTGTAAGCTTGTCCACCACTACCATAATCGAGTCATGTAGCTTTCCTGTTATGGGCAATCCCATAATAAAATCCATTGTCACCACTTCCCACTTCCATTTAGGAATGGGAAAAGGTTGCAGCAATCCTGCTGGGTGCCTATGCTCTATTTTAACTTTCTGGCATTCCATACACCTAGTGATGTATTCTGCAATTTCGCTCTTCATACCTAGCCAAAAGTATTATCTCTTGAGCACTGTTATGATTTTCTGACATCTGGAGTGGCCTGCATAAGGAGCATTATGCATCTCACACAAAATTATACATTTCAAGTCCTGGACATTTGGTACAAAAATTTTATTCTTGTGCAGTAGTATTCCATCTACTCCCAACTTATAAATATCCATCTTCCAAAGTATCTTTCCCTGTTGTAGCATTTCTACCAATTCTTTGTACTGCATATCTGTATTTGCAGCCTCCATAATTTTTCTTTTAACATCTGTCTGATACATGTTGATGGCTATAGCATAAAGCTCATGCACCCTCCTACTAAGTGCATCAACCACTTTATTTTCTTTCCCTTTGATATGCTTTATATCAAAGTTATATTCGCTTAGAAATTATAACCATCTTCTTTGTCTAACATTTAGATTTGGCTGATCAAATAAATATTTCAAACCATTGTTGTCTGTTCTTAGCCAAAACCTCTTTCCCATGAGGTAGTGTCTCCATTTCCTCAAGGTATGCACTATGGATGCCAACTCCAAATCATGAGTGGCATAGTTTCTTTCATTCTCCTTCAACTTCCTTGATTCATAACATATCACAAATCCATATTGACTGAGGAATCCACCCAGTCCTTCATTACATGCATCTGTGTATACAATGAAATATTCATTTGGGTCTATGATCCTTAGTATTGGAGCACTTGTCAATATTTGTTTCAAATGTTGGAAACGCCTTTCACAGTCCATCGTCCACTAAAGCTTCATACTTTTCCTTTGCAAGGAAGTGATTGGGTGTGCTATCTTCAAGAATACTCCAATGAGTCTCCTGTAGTAGCCTGCAAGGCCCATGAAAGATCTTAACTCTTTCACATTATTTGGTGCTGACCATTCTCTAATTGTTACTACCTTCTCAGGGTCCACTGCTATCCCATCTTTTGAGATGATATGCCCCAAATAATGAATTTGTTTATGATAAAATGAGCACTTTCTCAATTTGTCATACAACTGATGTTCCCTTAATACTTGCAACACCATACTCAAATGATGTTCATGCTCTTCCTCTGACTTGGAATATATAAGAATGTCATCCAAAAATACAATGACAAACTTGTCCAAATACTTTCGGAAAACACTATTCATTAAGCACATGAAAACAACTGGTGCATTTGACAATCCAAACGGTACCACCATGAACTCATAATGACCATACCTTGTCTTGAAGTCGGCCTTGATAATATCTTCTTCTTTAATTCTTACTTGATGGTATCCTAATTTGAGATCTATCTTTGAAAATATCCTTGCATCCTTCAATTGATCGCAGAGGTCATCAATCCTTGGTAGAAGATATTTGTTCTTAACAGTCACTTTATTCAATAGTCTGAAGTCAATGCACAATCTTAACGTTCCATCTTTCTTTTTCAAAAACAAGATTGGGGCACCCCAAGGTGATACACTTGGGTGTATATACCCCTTCTTCAGAAGTTATTCAAGCTACATTTGCAACTCCTTCAACTCTGGTGTACTCATCCTATAAGGAGTCTTTGATACTGGCGCTGCTCCAGGCATCAAATCTATAGAGAAATCAATGTCTCTCCTTGGGGGTAGTCCTAGTACTTCCTTGAATACATATTCAAACTCTTTCAGGACTGCATAATTCTCCAAATTTGGCACCTTGTCTTTAGGTGTCTCCTCCATTTGAGATGCAAATATTTGACATCCTCTTCTATAACATTTCTTCAGTTGTAATGCTAAAATTTCTCTAATGGTTACTGCCCTGGGAATTCCCTGGACTTTCCTTTGGTTCCCTTCTTCGTCCAAGCAAGTGAATGCTTTGATATGACAATCCAATAGAGCATGATTTGGTTCCAACCAATCCATCCCAATTAAATAGTCATAGGAACCTAAGGGTAAGATGTTCAAATCTGCCCTGGTATTTAGTCCATTCATGACTATGAGGCATGACTTAACCATCTCATTAACTTTTCTTCTAGCTACTATAGCTAGTTGCATCAACCAGGGTTTCCCATGCTTTCTTCTTGTCTAGGGATTCATAAATGCTTGGCACATTTCTGCCCATGTCCTCTATTATCTCAGCTCGCTATACATTGTGAACAGTCCTACCTTTTTCGCCTCTGTGAGGACAATATCTGAACCTATGGTCTCCTTTACAACCCAAACATTGCATAGGTGGTTGTATTGGCCCTTGACTCCCTGTGTCATTCACTCTAGTTTCCTTCTGCATTTTCTGCCATCGTGGATTATTTCTGAAGAATGGTGGCTTAGCTCCCTTCTTCCTCTGATCCATCTTGAATTTCTTATTGTCTTCCCAAGCCTTTTGGAAAGCTAGTCTTGCTTTTAGCTGGTCATATAAGCATTTAGCTCTCCTTATGGTCTCTTCTAATGTCTTGGGATCATCATATTTTATTTTGTCACTGATGAACGATGGAAATCCAATTAAGTATCGTTGAATCTTGATTGTCTCATCCTTAATGAAAGAGACATACTTCAACAGTTCCAGAAACCTTCTCTCATATTCATCTATGGTTGTACTTCCAAGCTTAAGTTCAAAGAACTCTTTCATTTTCTTGTCATAGTATCTCTTGGTCAAGTATTTCTTCTCAAAATACTTCTTGAATTCTCTCCAAGTAACACTTTTCTCTACAATGTGTTGTACCTGCACAAGTTGATCCCACCACATTGAGGCCTTTCCTTTGAGTTGATAGATAGTGATTCTACCTTCACCATGGGAAGAATAATTATGCAATTGAAAATACTTCCTCATGCCTAGAAACCATGTTTCAACATCTTCATCCTTATTGTTCTCACAATCAAATGTAGGAGGTTTGATTTTGTTCATTTCTCCTCGCAGCTCATCCACCCCAGATCTCTTATACCTTCTGACAGGGGATAGACTTGAGTTGTTTCCTTCTCTCTTATGGGAATGCCTATGGGGATGATGATGATGTCTACTATCACTTTTTACTTCTCCATTCTCCTTTGAATATTTGTGACTCTCAGATCTACTTGAGTTACTCTCCTTAACCAATTTCTTCTCTATTATGTTCAAACCTTCCAATAGATTCATGTTGAAGTCATCCTGCTGCTCTTTGGATTTCATAAGCCTTTCATTATCATCTTTATGGCTTTGGACATCCTTCTACAAATTCTTAATGGTCTCAGCCATATTCATATCTTCATTCCTTTCTTTTCCATGTCCGTTGGAGTTCGTTCCTTCCATGCCAAAATGTACATCCATCCCTCTTCTCTTCTCTGGATGACTGTAATTCCCCTGTGTCTTCCATCCCTATGGAATCTGCACTGGTCTGACCTGACCGAGTTGTTGTTAATTTTTCAAAATGTGAAGCCATCGAACTAATCAGACTAACCAATCATCAATTCATGACAATATGCACCATTTCGATTCAAAATACACATCAACATTATCACTCCTGGTTTCCTAGTGTTATCACCACAACAATTCTAGATAAGACCCAAGTATTGAGAACACTGACGTGCAGTGTCTTTCGAGATACACTTGCACAATAAGGTGGTATTTTCGAAACCACTTTAGCCAAGACACGGTGTCACGTGTCTCAACATGTCAAATCCACCACTCATGGAGCGGGTGATGGCTAGTCAAATCACCCTACTCCATTCGTTCGGTACTTCATAGTCATGTGACATCAGCTGAACGCTGCCATGTAACGAACTTAAAAGCTAATCATTCAAAATGGATTGGTCGAGCATGGAAACCCAATGCTCCTTGTACTTAATCTGTCTGCGTTTCATAAATGGAGTTCTATAATTACCACTCCCCAAGTATGAATATATCTACGCATCCATAACCATAGTAATCTTCAAGCTTCTCAACTTCCTGCTCTTTGTAAGGATGCATTTCAGTATCCCCAACCTGAGTTCCTGCTAAGTCGAGTGAGACTGGTTATTCAAGCAACATGCTAGGCTTTCCTGTGAATAAGAAGGAAAGGGTCCTCGCCCACCTTCTAGCAACTAAGTTCCACATAGAGCCAGTTATAGACTCGCGATTGGAGGTCAGACTAAATACCACTATAAAGGATTTAGTCATCAACAGGCCAGCCGCTAATAATTAAAGGAGTAAGCGACATAAGAAGGAGGAATCTATGGTTAAAGAGGACGAAAGTGTTGTAGAAAATCAACTGGTTTGGTTAGAATCCTCTTTAAAGGTGGAGATTGCTAAGCTGAAGTAAGTCTTCAACTAAAATAAGCATGTCTCAATGAATTTTGAACAGTTGGTAGCAGAGTTAAAGAGTACAAGAGATGATAGGCTTGTTCTTCAACGACGCTTTTTACAACAGGCTAACTGTTGTCATCACCCTTTTGTAATTTTGTGATTAATATGATTATATAAATACATAAACGGATTTTTAACCTGTTTTATTACAATTTCTATTTGGTGATGTTATGACTCTTGTTTTCTTTTATAATAGTTTTTCTTGTAATGTTATATTTTATTTTCATCTGTCTAAATCGAAAGAAATTAAATTTGAAATTAATGCTTCAATGCAAATAAGTGTTTATTTTTGTTTTATTATTATGCAATTTAAACTCAGACTCCTCGCCTTCCAAGCGACTTTGAGCGCATTAACTTGACCTGTTCATTTATATTATCATGCATATAAATATTACAAGGTAAACTCTTCTCTGTGCCCCTAAATCTACTGTGCATTTCTTCGTCGTACCGACTACTTACACACACTATTCTGGCATTGTGCGCCAATATCCACTGCACACAGTTTCGATACTGCGCACCGATATTCCACATGCATTTTCATCCTATGCATGCACCATGTCAAGTTTAACATACTCCTTCACACTCAAATATATGCACATACTACTGAATACACCGTCGCAAAACAAATTATACTCGTACGTATGCGTGTACCAACAAAACTCCTCTACATTAAGCAATACTTGTGCACCCCATGTGCACTTTACTATGTGTGTGCTTACCAGACAAGGATAATTTCAGCACATGCATCTACACATGATAATCTTCATCATGATGCCACAATTTACCACGCACACTGGCATGCCACGGTTTCCCGCGCAGTACCTAATTTACCACACGCGCTAGTACGTCAACCTTTTCCAAGGACACTTTATGACTCTAATTCTGGTCACTTTGAAGTTACTTTTCTGTGAATATTCACTTCGATTGCACCCTTCTGGTCCATCCATTCTTAGTGTTGAACCGAGGCTCTAATACCATTCTATAACGATCCCCCCTGACCATCCTGAGGCTGGGGTACGCCACTCCATAGCAACCACTCATGCTCTAATGCTAGTCGGTAACATTCCCAACCATCAGGCTAGCCATGCTACTCTAGGGAACACTTTCATTCCCATACTGCGAAATATACAATAGCATACCCGATAGTCAACTAAGAAATGCCACCTAAATTTACTCTTTAAACTGCATGCAACTAAAACATATACATAAAACACTCTCACGGAAGCTTTACATCTAAACATGACAAACAATTACTTTCTATAACATATGACTTTTATATTAAAATAATAGTAATTATCGATATGCATCATTTACAAGAAATTACCCATAAGCACACAAGCAATCATAGTCACATATGTAACATAGGAATGTAAATAACAAAACAACATATCCATATATTACACAATTGGTACTTATCTTAGAAATACTGTCACCAACTGCTTACAGACCGTCCATGAACCTCCCAGCCATAGACTACACTGGTCATCACTCTCAACAGTGAATCACCCCCAAACTAAGACTCAACTCCACCCAGGGTAAAGGGATTCCTATCTAGGCTAAGGCTCATGGACAACAGGAAAGACTCTGTCTCAGGTGCTCACTTAACTAACAACCTACAACCTCTCATTCCCCACATGCCTATTCCACCCAAGGAAGTTTTCCCATTCTCTACTCAATAGTCCCTTGGTTGCCCCACTTCCCTTCCAGGGCTTCATCAACAGGCCGGACCGGAAGTCTCAGAGCATTGTAGCTGCAGTTTAGCACCTATGGAAATCAGTTCCAAACAATTCTCTCACCCAGAGAACTGATCACGGGCCTGACAACCCGCTTCTTCAATCCTACTCTAAGCTAACCAGGTACACCAACCAAAAAGGATGAGGAGATAGGCTTCCGAAAGATGACATGGTTGTCTCAAGGATAATAGAATGTATGAGTGAAAATGGTCATGGAGTCATTGACTGGATAATTGAGTGTGTTTTGGAATCACTGTGAACTCTCTTTCAAAAGAAATCATCCTTTTCTTGCTGGTTCCCCCCCCCCCCCTTCTCCGTTTGTAACTCTCTGTGTAAAAAAATCCCCCTTGAGCTAAGTTTCCCCATGATATGAATGCATGTCCCCAACTTGACACTTGTCATATCGGAAGTTAGTTTTTTCCACTTGTCGCCAACTTTAGAACTTAGGATAAACTAATTATCCATTCTTTATGTTTTAGGAAATATTAATATAATATTCCCTTTAATTTTGGCCCTCCCTTTCCCTAACTGGTGAAGTTTAGTCCCCCATCTCTTTTATCGTGGTCGGTCTGTGCACAGTGATGTATTTTATATTAATCATGATTCAAGTACAAAGTAGGTGCATTGGCCCTTGACATCTAGGCGTACTGGCCTAAGTCCAAGACATAAGCATTTCGGCTTATAATACTAGCTCACCCTCCTATAATGCATATTATATACACAAAGGTTCACTGACCTTAATATTGTGCACACTTAGTTACTGCGCGCTATATCCTATGTATTTAAGGTTGCGCGCTCCTTAGTTACTGTGCGTGGTATTTAGAAATATGTACATTACATCCCTTTATTGCACAGTATATGCACGCACCATGCCATGAAAGGCATATTACAAAAATGATGTCTAAACTGCTCACTAGCTTAAATATACTTGTATTATATTTACATTTGGGTTTGGCCGAGAAATATTACACCAGGGAAGGCTGCATATCGCTCCCTAGCGCAATAGATCAAGGAGGTATATGGAAATGTGGAGAAGGGGAAGCAAGGCTACAAGGTATCCTCCATCTAGGATGACACAGTGTGCCTATCTTGTCAGTTGATTGCTGGAAATCTCGTCAGAAAGAACCGACCGACACAAGTCACAAGGTTCGTAGTCGACTGCATAGGGAAGTGTGTCGAAGGTATGCAATTACTGAGTGAGCTACCTCATCAACTAGTTGGAAAAGGACTGTCGCGAAGCATAGGACCAAGGCTACAAGTTTCACCTCAGTTGGTTGTTGATTCTCATTGCATTTTTTGCTTGGGAGATGCGGGAGGGAGCCACATTCCTGGAAATTGAGCCATCAGAGCCATTGACCAAGAGGTTCACCACCTTGTGGTATATGAGCGATATGGAGAAGCAATGGAAATCAAATGCGGTGTTCCATGCTTACTATCTACAACTCAAGAGCACCATTAAATCATTCCCATGAATGACCCCGAAGACCTTGCATACATATTGACTGCTAGCAAAGTTCCACGTAGACCGTCACTTCACCTACATCACTACGTGCAAGGATGAGAGTAAAGAGGAGTTGCAGTCTTACTACAAATTGACTGACGAAGACATGGAGGAGATAAGCAAGAAATGGCTAGCCGAATTCCTTGTACCGGTCAGAGATGTAGAAATCTCCAACCCCAATATCATCAGAAGTCCTTTGGTCACCCAGAATGAGTATGAAGGACCAAGAAGCGCAAAGAAAAAGAAGAAAAATGAGGAAATAAAAGACATAGATAATGAGGAGAAGGACAATGCACCAGAGGAAACTGTGCCTGAATCACCTGGAGGAATAGGAGGCAATGAAGTAAACTAAGAGGAGGAAGGGGACAAATACAATAAAGAAAATAATGAAGTGACACGACCAAAGGATCTCCTTACAAAGGTCGAGAAGTTAAATAAAAGGAAGTTTTCTATGCAGAAACCATCAACACGAAAGAAGTCCCGAGCCAATAAGCCTCAGTCATAGAATGTGCTCACCATGGATGACATTGAGTTGATCATCACAATCATTGAGGATGATTCAGAAGACATCTTGCAGAGACAACGAGAAAAACAAGAGTCGATGTATGATAGAATAGAGAAGGATCTCAAAGACATCCAACAAGCTATCTAGTCAATCTACGTAGTGTCTACTGCGCCATCCTTAGCAGAAAATATAGAATTGGGGGATGAGCCCACCCAATTACGTAGATTGGCAGCTGCAACAGAGGCTCAACTTTGTCAAGTCCAAGAAGAAAAGGAGCAGGCGACAGAGGCCTTGAAGCAAGAAAAGGAGGAGATGCTAGAGCAACTTTGGGTTTCATAATAAGAGAAATATGACATTAGAGTGAAGTTTGAAGAGGACAGGGAGAAAATACAGAAAGAGAAAGACCACATTCTCACAGAGAAGACTGTGGTCAAGGAAGCAGTGACTAGAGAACTTCGCTCTGTGCCGATATTGCAATAGATGGAAGAAGAGCCAGCTGAGAGCCAAGTGGGGAAGATCTATGAGGCCATTTAGTAGCTTCAAGAAAGAGTACCAGAGTTATAACTTCAATCAATTCCTATAACTCCACAAGAAGTGTGGGATCAGAGGGAAGAGACTATCAGGAGCACAGTAGAAATAATCATGGCATTGGCCTCTGAATGCAAGCAACTAAGTAATCGAAATGCGCAAATCTATGAGTGCCTTGCAGAAGACGCGAAGCTGAGGACACTGGAGGCACATCTCCAGGAGGTGAAGCACAAAGCGTCGATTGTGCAAGCACAAATGAATATTCTTACTACAGTATAGAATATAAAGAGATCGTAGGAGCAACATGTAGTTCAACGATAGGTGACTTCCATCCAGAGTAGAGTTATGGATGTGACACAGAGACTGTAGTTGGTGCACGATGAAGCCTGCACACTTTTTGAAGAGATCAAGAGACAAGGATCACAGTTGGAACAAGTGGTCGCAACATTGGAACAATGCCTGGAAGGGCCTGTTATCGATAAAGTCATTAAGGAGTTCACCAAGAAGGAGGCTCTGGAAAAGCAGCAAGTTGAGGCATCTCGATGCCTTCGAAGTAGTATTACCAAGATCAGAGTGACTCAGGACAATTCATAGGTGAGTGTTGGGGGCCTGTTGGCCCTCGACCAAGTTTTGTGGAAACGTTGGTCGTTTTTGACCATTTTTGGGACTTCGGTAGGATGGTCAAAGACGAAGCGCCTAGGTGAAGTGGAGATTGCGGGATCTCGCCCATTTGGTGGGATTTTAGGATTTATATAACGGGTATGGGATGTCGACCCATAGGTTTACCCATGCTTAGTCCTTTTTTTAATGTATAAATAGATATCTAAGCGATTTAAGAACTACAAGAATCATATTAGTGCAATAGTTCATTGGATTAGTGCAGGACTAGGGTATGTTAAGACTTGCGGAGCTAAGTGCAAGTGACTGTGTAAGTCTTTGTGTTGTCACTTGATTTTGAGGAAGGTGGATCTAGTACACTATGCACAGATCACCTGTCTAGTGCAGAGTGATGTTTTTGGCTCTATGCTTGTAATAAGATTGAAGGAGACTAATAAAGAAGAAGAAGAAGAGTTGGTGGACATAGCCCCACACTAGGGTTAACCACGTATATCCTGTGTTGATGTGCTTTGTGCAATATTGTTCATGGTGTTTATGTATCTATTTTCTTAGTGCATTGTCCTTGATGTATGATAGATAGATCTATGAATGCTTAGTTCTTTATGATGTGAATGAATGTTAGATATGAGCTTATGCTAAGTGCTTAGAAGTGTTTGATCTGTTTATTACAACGTTGTTCTATATTTAGGGTTTGATCTAAGATGTGAATAAGAATCATAACTTAATGCATATTGTTGGATAAGTTCTCTTTTAAGTATTGTGATCATAGATCCATGTCCCATCTAGGTTGTAGACACCCAAGTCCTGAAACCCCCCCTGCATCTACCTCGAGTGAGACTTCATCTGTTTCGCAGGTGTTGCCGAAAGGGATGGTAGTTAGGGTTTTGTTGGTGCGTTGTTGAAGCGTTAAACACTGGGTCTGCCCCTGTGCCAACAACATTGCAATTGAATAAATGTTACAAAAAAGGGTGTCAAATATTTGCAACTCATATGGAAGATACACCTAAAGATAAGGTGCCAAATTTGAAAGATCATGTAGTCCTACAAGATTTTGAAGATGTGTTCAAGGAGGTACCAGGACTACCCCCAAAGAGAGATATTGATTTCTCTATAAATTTAATGCATGTAGCAGCTCCAGTGTCAAATACTCCTTACAGAATGAGTACACCAGAGATGAAGGATTTTCAAATGCATCTTGAAGAACTTCTAAAGAAGGGGTATATACACCCAAGTGTGTCACCTTGGGGAGCCCCAGTCTTGTTCGTGAAGAAGAAATATGGGACATTAATATTGTGCATTGATTTCAGGCAGTTGAATAAAGTGATTGTAAAGAACAAGTATCCTCTGCCAAGGATTGATGATCTCTTTGATCAATTGAAGGATACAAGGATATTTTCAAAGATAGATCTCAGGTCAGGATACCATCAGGTAAGGATTAAAGAGGAAGATATCAGAAAATTCTCCTTCGGGACAAGGTATGGTCATTATGATTTCATAGTGGTGCCATTTGGGTTGTCAAATGCACCAACTGTTTTCATGTTCTTAATGAATGGTGTTTTCAGAGAATATTTAGACAAGTTTGTCATTGTCTTTTTGGATGACATACTTGTATATTGCAAGTCAAAAGAAAAGAATGAGCATCATTTGAGGATGGTGTTGAAAGTATTAAGGGAGCATTAATTGTATGCCAAATTGAGCAAGTGCTCATTTTATCAGAAGAAAATTCATTATTTGGGACATATCATTTCAAAGGATGGGATAACAGTGGATCCTAAGAAGATAAAATCCATTAGAGAATGGTCAATTCCAAAGAATGTCATAGAGGTCAAATCATTCATGGGCCTTGTAGGCTACTATAGGATATTTGTAGAAGGATACTCAAATATTTCACACCCAATCACTTCCTTACAATAGAAGGGTGTGTAGCTTCAGTGGACATTGGATTGTGAAAATAGTTTCCAACACTTGAAACAATTATTAACAAGTGCTCCAACATTAAGGATTGTAGACCCAAATGAAGACTTCATTGTATGCATAGATTCATGTAAAGAAGGACTTCATGGATTCCTCAGTCAAAATGGGTTTGTTATATGTTATGAATCAAGGAAATTGAAGGAGCATGAAAGACACTATGCCACTCATGATTTGGAGTTGGAATCCATAGTGCATTCCTTGAGAAAATGGAGACACTACCTCATGGGGAAAAGGTTTGAGCTAAGGACAAACCATAATGGTCTGAAATATTTATTTGATCAACCAAGAGTAAATGCTAGGCAAAGAAGATGGTTAGAATTTCTCAGTGAATATGACTTTGATATAAATCATATCAAGGGGAAAGAGAACAAAGTGGTTGATGCACTTAGCCGAAGAGTGCATGAATTGCATTCTACAACCATTATTATGTACCAATCAAATTTGAAACATAGAATTTTGGAGGCCGCAAATTTAGATTTGGAATACAAGGAATTAGTGGAAAAATTACAGCAAGGTAATTTGCAACAGAAAATTGAAGAATACAAGCTAGATAATGATGAAATTCTCATGTACAGGGGCATAATTTATGTACCAAATTCCCAGGAATTGAAAAATACGATATTGAGATAAATTCATAATGTACCTTATGCTGGGCACCCAGGTTATCAGAAAACTATTGCGGCTGTCAAGAGCCAATATTATTGGCTAGGAATGAAAAAAGAAGTTGTTGATTTTATTGACAAATGTTTGGAATGTCAAAAGGTAAAGGCTAAACATAGACACCAAGATGGGTTGCTACATCCATTACCCATTCCCGAGTGGAAATGGGAAGCTGTAACAATGGATTTCATCACCAAACTACCTAGAACAAACAAATGACATGATTCTATCACGGTACTGGTGGATAAGCTTACTAAAGCTACCCATTTTATTCCAATTAAGCTCACTCACAAGGAAGCCAACATTCCATGGCATACCCAAGACAATTGTGTCTGACAGAGATCCAAAATTTACCTCAATTTTTTGGAAGGTATTTTTTAATGGATTTGGAACAAATTTGAATTTTAGTACAACTTATCATCCAGAATCAGATAGACAAATAGAGAGGGTGAATCAAGTGACTGAGGATGTGTTGAGGATGTATTTGATTGATAAACCATCAAAATGGCAAGACTACCTACACTTAGTAGAGTTTTCTTATAATAATGGGTGCCAAACATCTCTAAAGATGAGCCCATTTGAGGCACTTTATGGCAGAAAGTGCAACACACCGGTAAGTTGGGATAACCCAACAGATAGAGAAATGGTTGGGCTATATTTACTCAGGGAAATGGAGGAGAAAATGTTGAAAATAAAACAAAATTTAAAGGTTTCCCAATATAGGAAGAAAAGATATGTTGATAAGGGCAGAACTCATAAGGAATTTAAAGTTGAGGACCATGTATTCTTGAACATGAAGGCCAATAGTGTTGGAAAATATGTAACAGACAATGAATGGCATGAGTACATGAAGAATGTACAGAGGATTGTTAGCATATTTACAGGAAACGTATACTTGTCATTGATGGCAAGTACAGTAGTGGTGATGGCTTGAATACAGTAGCGATGATAAGCGGAGCAGTGATAATCGGGGAAGAGATTCAATTGTGTTCGTTGGATCTCTTTACATCAGCGATGATCAGCGGAGCAGTGATAATCGGGGAAGAGAATCAATTGTGTTTGTTGGATCTCTTTCTGAATTCCCGATAGATTGAGGGTCATCAGATCTGAATGAAGACGAGAAGAGCGCACTAAAAAGGAGGACAAATCTCAGGGGTTCAATGCAAGTGTGGGATCTTACCATCATTGGATCAAGGAGAACTTGCATGCCTTTTAAAGTATAACAAGGAGAAAAGGGGCTCACAAAATCCTGAAAGAAGGAGGATCGTCCATGTCAGGGGGTTATCTGGACCGTTGATCTGACTCCCTATCGGAGTTTCGAGAGTTAGACATGTCAAAGAATATTGACATGAGGAATCCCGATATCGCAATATGTGAAATCGCGATGTAATCTGAGGCCATCAGATTAAGGTTGAATCTGGATCATTGATTCCAGCCCTTGTCAGAGTTTCGGGGATCGAGAGATGGACATGTCAAAAAATATTGACATCAGGAATCTCGATATCGCGAGATGTGAAATCACGATGTAATCTAAGCCATCAGATTAAGGTTGAATCTGGACCGTTGATTCCAGCCCTTGCCGGATTTTCGGGGATCGAGAGTTGGACATGTCAAAGATTATTGACATCAGGAATCCCGATATCGCAATATGTGAAATCGCGATGTAATCTGAACCATCAGATCAAGATATGATCTGGATCGTTGATTCGACTTCTTTACGGAATTTCGTGGATCGGGATTTGTAAGTGACAAGAACATTGAACATCAGGAATGCCGAAATCCCGAAACCTGTTTTAAAGGAAAGATTAATAAAGTTCATCCAACGGTGCAGATAAATTGGAATATGATCAAAAGGTTATTGTTCTCTCTCACAGTTAACCCCTCAGTTACGAATGTGTTAATGAAACAGACTCATGATTGCAAATCAGTTAGCGTTTCAGTTGGCGTTTCAGTTGCTCGGACAATTGTCTTTCTTTTTCCTAAGGAGTTGGGAAGTTGAACTGTCGTGTAGTTGTGTATAAAAGAAAATGTGACAGACTGTGTATGGTTGGCTGTTCCAGATGAATAATGAACGAAACAGTAAGAAAGGGAAAATGAGAGGATGCGTAGCATGAGACTTAAGAAATGTGCAGAGTGAGATGAAACACATAGTAGAAGTAGAGAAGAATGACAGAAAGAGTAAAAGCAGAGAAGAATGACAGAAAGAGCAAAAGCAGAGCAGAATGACAAAACAAGTTGAAGAAGAGAAGAGTGAGAGGACGAGTTGATGCAGAGCATACCTGCTGAATAGAAAGAGGAAGAGAAGAGCAACAGAACAGTGTGTAGAAGACCAGATTTACAGAACAAAGAAAGATTGGTAAGAACTGATTTATCTGTAAAGTTGACTTTTTATTTAGTCATTCATATTCTAGGGAGGTTGGGAGGTGCTAGGGAGGATTGTTGTCCTTAGAAGTTCAAGTGGGTGCTTGAACACAGGGAGTTGTAGCTTCCATCTGGTTGCAGCCAGAGAAACCAGGGTGGCAGGGTGGTGCAAGGGAGAACAAGTGTTCTCTGTTATACAGGTTGGAGCCTGTGTAACTGGAAGTTGGTGCTTCCATCCAGTTGGTGCTGGAACATTCAGGAAGTTGGTTCTTCCATCCAGTTGGTGATGGAATATTCAGGGAGTTGGTGCTTCCTTCTAGTGGGTGCTAGAGAAACCAGAGAGTTGGTGCTCTCAAACAAGATGCAGCTTGTAAAACAAAGGTAGTAGCCTCACATTGAGTTGGTGCTCAATTAGAGATGATGTACAGAACCTAAAAGACTGACTATCATTTCAAAGAAGAAGAGGTTTTCTCCCTTTATGGGTTTCCTCATGAAAATCTGTCTCTATGTATACCTTATGTGTGACTGATGCTTTTTTACTTTTACTGTCCATATGTTGTATAATGTTGATGATCACTTGAAGAAATATTAAGAATATTTAATAGAGTTAAAATTGTTTAAGCTCAAAGACAATTGATTCACCCCCCCCTCTCTGTTGTATTAGTAATTCCAACAATTGGTATTAGAGCCAAGTTCCTTTTATTCAAAGGTAAATCTGTAAGCTTAAACATGACAAGTCATGAAGGGACTTCAGCCTCTAAGCCCCCTCTGTTTGATGGAACAAATTTTTCCTTTTGGAAGATTAGAATGAGAACATACTTAATGGCCTTGGGTGTTGATGTTTGGGATGTAGTAGAGACTAGATATACAAAACCCGTTGTGCTAGCCTCCAAGGATGATAAGTTAGAGTTTAGTTTTAATGCTAAGGGGATGAATGCTATCTTGAATGGACTTGCTGAAGCTAAGTTTGTAAAGGTGATGCATCTTGATACTGCCAAAGCAATGTGGGATAAACTTATTAACAGTTATGAAGGAAATGAGAAAGTAAAAGATGCCAAACTCCAAACATACAGATTGAAATTTGAACAATTAAAGATGAATGAAGATGAAACAATTAGCAAGTATTTTTTAAGAGTTGAAGAACTTGTAAATGCCATGAAGGGTCTTGGTGAGAAGTTTGATGATTCACTCTTAGTTCAGAAGATTTTAATATCTCTGCCTGATAAATTTAATCCAAAAGTCTCTGCAATAGAAGAATTAAATGATCTTAAAACGCTGTCCATTGATCAACTACTAGGAACTCTAACTGCATATGAAATGATAATTAACAAAGACAAATCCAGTACTAGAGAAGCATCTTTTAAAGCAAACAAGAATACTGATTCAGAATTAGATGATATTGAGGCAAAATTTGTGAGAAGGTTAAAGAAAGGATCAGGAAAATATCAAGGGAAGTTTCCCTTCAAATGCTTTAATTGTGGTAAGATAGGTCATTTTGCATCTAAGTGTCCCCATCAGAAAAAGAACCAGAACTCTGATGATGAAAAGAAGTACAAATACAAGAAATATAATAAGAAGAAAAGTTTGGTTGCAAATAATGACAATTCCTCAGAAGACACCGATAGTGACTCATCCTGTGAAGATAAGGAAAATGACTTCATGCTTATGGCCAAGGAGGATTATGATAATAAAAGCATAGGCAGTGATCAGAATGATGAAGAAGTTGTGGTTGATTTGGAAGGAGAACTGATCAGTGCATTGGAAGAAATCGATAGACTCAGAACCAAGAACAGAAAACGAAAACAATTGTTGACACAGTTCAAGAAAGACAACAAAAAACCTGATGAAGACTTTTCTCTGTTGAAAGTGGAATTAGAAGAGGCAAAGAAAATAGAAGACATACTGAAACAAAAATTATCAGATAATAAATCATGTGATGACTGGGAGAAGGACACAGGTGAAACACAACAATAGATATGAGCATAAAAATCATTTTGATCTATTATTCAATGAACTAGAATGTTACAACTATCATAATTATGGTCATAAAGCTGCAGACTGTCACTTAAGGAAATACAATTCATATTTGATCTCCACTTTTGAAAATGTCAAAGTCTGGAAGAAGAAAGTAGATGACAAGTGTGGACTAGTGCTATCAGCTCAAAAGAAAAAGAATCCCTGGTATATTGACAGTGGATGCTCCAAACACATGACTGGAGACAAAAGTAAGTTTCTAACTCTAAGTGATAGAAAATCAGAGAATGTAACTTTTGGAAATGATGCACCTGGAAAGATAAAAGGTAAAGGAGTTGTAAATTTGTGTAACGGAAAAAGAAAAGCTCAAGATGTGTTGCTTGTAGAAGATTTGAAACATAATATGCTTAGTGTAAGTCAAGTCTGTGACTGAGGGTGTGAAGTTTTTTTTACCTCTAAAGACTGTAAAATAAAAACTGTGGATTCAGGTCAGCTAGTTGCAAAAGGTATAAGAACAGAAAACAATGTCTATGTTTTAAAAGAAGAAAAAGAAGAATGCAACTTAAGAAAATATGATGAAAGTTGGCTGTGGCATAGGAGACTTGGTCACCTATATTTTGATCACATAATCAAACTCAAAAAAAATGGGGCAGTAAAAGATCTTCCGAAGATATCAAAGCCATATGACTCTGTTTGTAAACCCTTTCAGATAGGAAAGCTTACTCGCACTCAGTTCAAATCTAAAAACTTTCCCTCAATAGAAAAACCTCTTCAGTTAGTCGTTATGGATCTATGTGGTCCATCAAGGAAAGAAGGTATAGGAAAATAAAATTACTTTATGTTGATTATTGATGACTATTCTAGACTAACTTTGTTTGCCTTTTTGAAATAAAAATCTGAAGCATTTGAAAAATTCAAGCTATTTAAGGCTCTGACTGAGAATCAAACAGGAAAAATATTAAACTCAGTAAGGTCTGATAGAGGAGGAGAGTTCAGTTCAGGAAACTTCAAAGGGTTCTGTGATAAGCATGGGATCAAAAGAGAGTACACAATTCCAAGGACTCCATAGAAAAATGGAGTTGTTGAGAGACATAATAGGTCAGTTCAGTAAATGGCAAGATCAATGATGAATGAAATGAACATACCTCAGACATATTGGGTGGAAGCAATGCATATAGTTGTTCATATCCTTAACAAAGCTCATCTCAGACCACACAGTGAAAAGACCCCTTAAGAACTTTGGTTTGGTAGACCTGCCTCAATCAAGCATTTTAAAGTTTTCAGGAGTAAATGTTATATCAAGAACAATGATGAAAATATTGGCAAATATGATGACAGGGCTGATGAAGGTATCTTCTTGGGTTATGCTACAAATAGTAAAGGGTACAGATGCTACAATAAGAGACTGCACAAGCTAGTTGATTGTATAGATATAAAAGTTAATGAAGAAATTCCAGTCAGAAATGTAAGCAGTGTTGAACCAATAACAAAAGATACAATTGAAGATGAAGATGAACAGGTCCAAGGATCAGAAAGAGAAGAGTCTGGATGAGATGAAGATATGAATATTCAAACTGACACAAATAAGTAGAAAGAAGCAAAATCACCTCTCAGAATTATTAGAAAGAATCATCCTAAAAATCAGATAATTGGGGATATAAATGAAGGAGTTCAGACAAGAAGGAAATTGATTAAAGACTCAGAACAATCTCATGTTTATTTTTTATCTATGACTAAACCTAAAACTTTTGAGGAATCTAGCCAGGAAGATAATTGGATTAGAGCAATGAATGAAGAGCTTGATCAGATTGAGAAGAACAATACTTGGGAGCTTGTCCCTAGACCTGAAAATAAGAATGTAATAGGTTCCAAATGGGTGTTCAAGAATA
>ML781173.1:1058913-1073583 GCA_009831015.1 Picea engelmannii | reverse complement strand
ATATCGCGATATGTGAAATCGTGATGTAATCTGAGCCGTCAGATTAAGGTTGAATCTGGACCGTTGATTCCAGCCCTTGTCGGAGTTTCGGGGATCGAGAGTTGGACATGTCAAAGATTATTGACATCAGGAATCCCGATATCGCGATATGTGAAATCGTGATGTAATCTGAACCGTCAGATCAAGATATGATCTGGATCGTTGATTCAACTTCTTTACGTAATTTCGAGGATCAGTATTTGTAAGTGACAAGAACATTGAACATCAAGAATGCCAAAATGCCGAAACCCATTTTAAAGGAAAGATTAATAAAGTTCATCCAACGGTGCAGATAAATTGGAATATGATTGGAAGGTTATTGTTCTCTCTCATAGTTAACCCCTCAGTTACAAATCTGTTAATGAAACAGACTCATGATTGCAAATCAGTTAGCGTTTTAGTTGGTGTTTCAGTTGCTCAGACAGTTGTCTTTCTTTTGCCTAAGGAGTTGGGAATTTGAACCGTCATGTAGTTGTGTATAAAAGAAAATGAGACAGATTGTGTATGGTTGGTTGTTCCAGATGGAAAATGAACGAAACAATAAGAAAGGGAAAATGAGAGGATGTGTAGCATGAGACTTAAGAAATGTGCAGAGTGAGATGAAACATAGAGCAGAAGCAGACCAGAAGCATAGCAGAATGATAGAAAGAGTAAAAGCAGAGCATAATGACAGAAAGAGAAAAAGCAGAGTAGAATGACATAACAAGTTGAAGAAGAGCAGAATGAGAGAATGAGTTGATGCAGAGAATACCTGCTGAACAGACAGAGGAAGAGAAGAGCAGCAGAATAGTGTGTAGAAGACCGGATTTACAGAACAAAGAAAGATTGGTAAGAACTGATTTATCTGTAAATTTGACTATTTATTTAACCATATTCTAGGGAGGTTGGGAGGTGCTAGGGAGGATTTTTGTCCACATAAGTTCAAGTGGGTGCTTGAACACAGGGAGTTGTAGCTTCCATCTGGTTGCAGCCAGAGAAACCAGGGTGGCAGGGTGGTGCAAGGGAGAACAAGTGTTCTCTGTTATACAGGTTGGAGACTGTGTAACTGGAAGTTGGTGCTTCCATCCAGTTGGTGCTGGAACATTCAGGAAGTTGGTGCTTCCATCCAGTTGGTGCTGGAATATTCAGGGAATTGGTGCTTCCTTCTAGTGGGTGCTAGAGAAACCAGAGAGTTGGTGCTCTCAAACAAGATGCATCTTGTAAAACAGAGGTAGCAGCCTCACATTGAGTTGGTGCTCAATTAGAGATGATGTACAGAACCTAAAAGACTGACTATCATTTCGAAGAAGAAGAGGTTTTCTCCCTTTATGGGTTTCCTCGTGAAAATATGTCTCTGTGTATACCTTATGTGTGACTGATGCTTTTTTACTTTTACCGTCCATATGCTGTATAATGTTGATGATCACTTGAAGAAAGATTAAGAATATTTTAATAGAGTTAAAATTGTTTAAGTTCAAAGACAACTGATTCACCCCCCCCCCCTCTCAGTTGTATTAGTAATTCCAACAAATAGAAGTTTCTTGAAGTTGGGAAATTGTTCAAAGTTGGCAGCTCGCTATTGTGGGTCATTTGAAATCCTAGAAAGGATTGGTCTAGTATTTTATATGATTGCATTGTCTATATCTATGTCTATTCATAATGTATTCCATGTATCATTTCTCAAGAAATATATACTTGATGCTAATCATGTTATATATACTTGATGCTAATCAGGTGGAGCAAGAAGGTGCTTTCCAAGTGCATCTGGTACACGTTCTGGACCAGAAAATCAAAGAGCCATGGAATCGATCCATAGGTCTTGTAAAGGTCCAATGGACCTGGTATGGTCCTAAGGATGCTACTTGGGAGCATGAGGATGCAATGCGGGCACAATACCCGCATCGTTTTGAGGATTTTTGAAATTTTTGTTGTATATGTGCACATAATGCACTGAGGACAATGCATAAATAAGGGGAGGGGATTGTAATATCTCTAAGACAAACCCAATTGTAAATGTAAATAAAAATGTACGTAAGATGGTGAGATGTTTGACGTCATTTTTGTTTGCACCTTCCATGGTATAGTGCACACATGTATTGCAAGTAAAATGAGGAGCTGTGCACATTCCAGGATACCATTCACAAGAACTTAAGTGCGCGTGATTTTGTGGCCAGGGAGCCTTTGTGTATATGATGTGTTTTATAGGCTGGTGATCCAATTTTGTGAAGATTAGGTTGGAGAGCCTAGATGTTAAAGGCCAGAGATCCTATTTTTGTATATTTATGATCATTAATATAAAATACATGGTTGTTCGCAGACCGACCATGATAAAAAAGTATGGGGGACTAAACTCCACTAGTTAGGGAAAGGGGGGGATAAAAGTTAAGGAAAAGGGGAGAAGCTAGGAGGCTTAATCCAAAAAGGAATATTATATTAATATTTCTTAAATCATAAAGTGTGTATAATTATTTTATCCTAAGTTGTAAGGATGGAGACAAGTGGGCCAAAGTAGCTCCCAACATGACAAGTGTCAATTTGGGAACATGCATACATATTGTTTGGACTTAGTTTATTTTTGCATTCCTTCCTTCCATCATTCAATCATCCAGTCAATCATCCATCATCATTCACATACTCCTTGATCTATCCTCGGTACCTTCCTGTCATTGTACCTGAACCTGTATGTGTACCCATACCTATTTGTGTAGCTAGTTAGCGTGGGAGATGGACTAAAGAAGCAGGTTTTTAGGCCCATGGGATATTGAAGAGGTGGGTTTCCAGGCCCATGAGAAATATATTGAGGTGAGAGAATTGTTGATAATTGATTTCCTGAAGGTGATAAATTGCAATCACAGGTCTCTAAGACTTATTGTCTGGCCTGTTGCTGAAGCCCAGAAAGGAAATGGGGCAGCCGAAGGAATCTTGAGAAGAGAAGGGGAAACATTCCTGGGGTGGGACAAGCATGTGGGTAATGAGGTATTGTAGGCTCTTAGTTTGAGTTGGCACCTATGACATAGTCTTTCCTCTTATCTATGATCTATTAGCCTAGTTAGGAATCCCTTTACTCGGGTGGATTTTAGTCCCAGCTCGGGGGTGACCCACTACTAAGAGTGATGAGCAGTGTGGTATAAGGCTAGGAGGTTCGTGGAAGGTTTGCACGCAGTTGGTGATATTATTACCAAGATAAGTGTCAATTGTGTGTTAAATTACATGCTGCATAATTATTTCTGAGTTTATTTTTATGGGTTTATCCTTTCTGTGGTTTATAACTATGTTTATATTTATGGGTATTGCTTGTATATGCCACATGTATATGTTTACAGTCATTTCAGTATGAATTCGTGCATTTACAAAATGTATTTGTATGTTTATGTTTTATATATAAAGTTTCGCAAGAGTTCTGTGTGTACATGTTTTAATTGCATGCAGTTCGAAAAATTTACGTGGCATAGCTCATTTGGATGTTGGGTATGTTACAGCATGTTGAGCAGAGAATAAAAGTGTTTTCTAGAGTAGAATGGCTCGGCATGGTTGGCCAAGGATGTTACATTTTAAATCACCCCAATTGGATCTTCTAGTCAAAAGATATGCAAATTTAAAAAAAAATAAAAATGCACCTTTTAAAACCTTGATTTGGAGATTGTTATGCTAGTCCACATTTATTCTACTGTACCTCTGCAGTTTTGGCCCTTCTTATTCAAAATTTCCAGACTAAGGTATCCTTATGTTTCTTCTTTCCAACCCCATAGGTTATACCAATATAAGATTCTCCAAAATAATTTTATGATAACTTTCCCAAGATGTGATGATTATTTCCCTTCCAGGAGTGATAATTTCTACGGCCTACTATGTGTCACTATCTTTAGTTCAGAACTTGAAATTTGCACCTATTTTACCAAGAACACATATTTTAGACTGAAATATGGACTAGCCAAAACTCCTAATGTACTCAATGAATAAATTTCATATTACAGTGAATCAAGGGATGAAATTTGTAAAAATGATATTGCATTATTCTACCTTCATATTGTAAAAAACTTAGAACCTAAAACCAGGCCGAAAAAAATTGGGAGTGCAAATTCCAAGAAGAATTGTTTCAAACTAGTTTCAGGACTAGTAAAAATACTTAAATGGAACAACATGTATCCCCAAAACTACATTGAAACAAGATCTGAAATATGGATCGAATTTATCTCTATATGTCTCCTATACACCATATAAATTCCATATCCTGAAACCTTCCAGAAAAAAAGTTGTAGAAAAAAGTCCAAGAAGATGTGTTTTGAAGAAGCTAATCTCGAGGATTGTCTAGATCTAATACCAAATGTTAAGAAACAAATATCAAAATAGCATAATTTTTTTTTAGAATAAGTACTCAACTCCTTGACAAAGAGATAAATTCAAATAATAAGCCTCTTCAAGGGGGAAACCTCCTTATACATTACATGAATTCACCAATACAAGATGATTCCAAATGAAAAGGTCTCCTTGGTATATATAGTAGACTAGGAGGTACAATTACAACTAATGGACCCAAGAAGACATAAATAAAATAACAATACTAATTTGATATGCCCCAATTAATGGGTAATGTGCCACAATTTAAGGCTTAACATTCCACACCCATCTAGTATTTATTTTCCTAATTTTATTAGTCTATGGTGAGTGCATCCATGGTCTGAGATATTGTCACCTAGATGAGAACATTCTCCCCTAGATGAAGGAATCACATCCTCTTCAAACATTACTCAGTTGTACTTTAGTTAGACTAGTGGAGTCAAGTCTTGCATGGCAACCTTGGTATTGATGTCAGAAGTGTCCTCGGACCCACAAGTTTTATTAATTAGGAAAATAAATTACATCAATAATGAAAGAGCTTACAATATCAATGTTACTCTCGCATGAGAAAATGAGAGATTAAATAATATCATCATACTAATTCCTAAATTATTTTTGTTATGGATATCTTACCACATAATCAAGTGAGTATGACAATTGTCCATGTACAATAAATGAAGATTCTAGCAATTTTGTAACTTATTGATTCTAAGAAACGACTCTTTTCTAGACATATTATCTATCCTAACGATATTCATTCTAGAAAACACTAAGTTCAACAAAATAATATTAGACTAAGTAATTCTAGGATCATGATATCTAACATTCCCCCCTTTGAACCAAAAATACATTAGAAAAAATACCAAGCTCTTCTATGAACTTAGTAAATTTGATCCTTCCAAGTGGTTTCGTAAAACTATGATCCAGATTTGATCATTATGTTATTTTTCATCCATCTCAATGATTTTAGAGTGGAAAAATTGGGCAAATTAGCTTTCAGGGTCATTTTAGGGGTAGGTCCCAATTTGGAAAATTGGGGTCTAGAACCTTCCAAAGACATTTTGAGGCATTAAATGGCATTTGTTTTGGGGTTCTAGTGTCTCTAACTTGTGCCCCACCCCCTTTATGTTGTTATAAACTTTGATACCTTTCCAATGATGTAGGACATGATTCAATCATAGCTCATATGAAAACATTATGCCTCCCACATCTTGACCTATCGTGTTGAACACCATGGTATGAGAGGATTTCACATATGCCCCTGTTACTCATACATATGAGACTATCCATGTGAGTAATTTCAAGAAGAATATAGAAGGTATACAAACTTATCATAATCGAAGGTTGAGGAAGTCAAAACCCTAACCCAAGACAACTATCATGCTATTTTAAATACTAATTTTCCAGGAGGAGAAGGGGTTCCATTATATGTTATTGTATTTTGTTCCATAGCAGAGAAGAACAAATAGGAGTGGGAAATTAGATAGAATAATAGAGGTTGTTAATGTCATATAACATCCTAACATTCCATAGGTCTCAAGTAACTCCATAGAGAGTGCATTCTCCTTTGTACTTTCATTATTTCCATACCAGAGAAAAGAGAGAAGATAAACCTAACCTTTTAGATAGGTTTTCTCCCATAAAGGTTTCCTAGAGATAATCTTTGTATTATTTTGGGGATGGTGTGTGATTGTATTGTTTTGTTCTCTATTTTTTTCATTTTATCTATTTCATGCATAAGTAGAAAATTAGTACCTAATGATTCTAGAATATAAGGAATTTAACCTTCGTAGTGTATATTTAAGTTTTATTTATTAGATCTATTGTGAAAAACTATATAGTGGAATATCCATGACAATTTAAAGATCAAAATATCTAAGATCTAATATTTTGAAGGAAAATATATTGGTTTGATGATTCCCTTTGCGATGAGTGTCTTGGTGTAATGATACTTTGTGTCGACATGCTTTGTTTTGGAATGAAAATTTTTATTTTTATCAATTTTAATGGCCTACTAACTGTCAATCAACAATGAATTATCTTATGTTTGAAAATTTCCGAAACACTCTAAAACCCTGCATAGACAAACAATCTCACATGTTGCTTCGCATGCTGAAATATATTCTTCTTTTACTGAAGAATTTTCCATTGTAGTTGAATTCTTCCAACTCCAAGAAATTTTCATTGATCCCATATTCATCAAATAACCTGATGTCGATTCCCTATCATCAAAATTTCCAGCAAAATCAACATCGAAATATCTGTCAAGAACCCTTTCCACTACATTCTAGTGGATTTCCCTCGGTTCCTCCATAAATATTGAGAGAAAAATGACTACATATGATAAATAAATATGATTGGTTGTCAAATATACCAATTTCCATTCAATTTTATATAAATAGTGTTGTTTACTAATCCTCCCCTTCAAATTTTGAATTTTTTAAGTTTTTCTCCATTGGGGTGAGAACAGACTTGTAATCCTTCATGCCAAATATTTTCAGTAGTTCAGATACATAGTTTCATTAACTATTGAAAATGTTATTTTGATGTTGGAATACTTCAACTCTAATATAATAGTGAATTAATCCCAAATCTTTCATCTTGAATCCAACCTGTAATTCCTATTATCATTGTTCTTAGTAATGATCAAGTCATCTACATACATGACTAAAATCAACATATTTTGACCTTGTAGCTTCATATATAAGATGCCATCAAATTCACTTCGCTTAAATCCAACTTTACAAAGGTAATCATCCATTTTAGAATACCAATATATGGGATCTTGTTTGAATCCATATAACACCTTAATCAACTTACAAAATTTTTGTTCCTTCCATTCGATATCAAAACTAGGAAGTTGAGTCATACAGACTTCTTCCTACAAATATCCATTGAAGAAGAAACTTTTAACATCCATTTGATGTAACTTCTACCCTTTTTGAGTTTACAAAGCAATTACGATCCTGATTGTGTTCCACTCTATGGTAGACGCAAACATTTCTTCATAGTCAATCCCTTCTTGTTGTGAAAAACCCTTGTCTACAAGTATTGCTTTACATTTTTCTGTGATTCTGTTTGGTTTATATTTGATTTTGTAAACCCATTTTCAAAAAATGGGTTTAAAATATTGAAGAAAATTAACAAGTTTCCAAGTATTATTTTCCATCACTGATTGATATTCATCAATCACTTGTTTTTTCCATTCTTCACATTTTACTACCACTTTGAAAGTTGAGGGATCAGTAAAATCATTTATTACTAAGGAAAATGTTTCTTCTTCCCTAGTGTTAGGAACCAAATATCAAGATAGCATAGAAAAACCTTAGAATAAGTACGCAATGCCTTGAAAAAGAGAGAAATTTAGATAATAAGCCTCTTCGAGGGGGCATCCTCCTTATGCCCACATAAATGTTCAATTCCAAAATAATTCAAAATGAAAATGTCTCCTTGGTATATATAGGAGACTAGGAGGTATAATTACAACTAATGGCCTAAAGACGACATAAATAAAATAACATTACTAATATAATATACCCCAATTAAGGGGTAATGAGCCACTATTTAGGGCTTAACATGCCCCTCCCCTTGAGACAAGTGTTGTCTGAAACGCTTGAGTAACTCTGGATGATTCTGTATAAAATACTCATCTTCCCAAGTGGAATCTTTAGCCAGTAGTTTCCTCCATTTAATGAGATACTCTGAAATGAATCTATTCCTCAGCTGGAGAATTCTTGTGTCAGTGATGGCTTCAGGCTCCAATATGATTTTTCCTTCCTCGTCAAGTTCTGGAAATATAGTTTGAACTGGGATCTTGTCACCTATAAACTTCTTTAAGCATGAAACATGGAAAACTCGGTGTACTCATGAAGATGCAGGAAAATCCAATTTGTATGCCATAGTACCAATCTTTTGCAACACCTTATAAGGGCCATAGTACTTTGGTGATAATTTATTATCCTTATTGTCTTTCTTCAGGGACATCTATTTGTATGGTTGTAGTCTTAAAAACACCCAATCCCCTACTTCAAAACTTCTTTTGCTATGATGTTGATCTGCTTGTTGTTTCATACGATTCTGTGCCATGGTCATGATGTCCTTTAATATTTGGAGAACTTGTTGTTGATGCTCAATGTGATCTTCCACTGCTTGAACCTTAGATTTTTCTTTTAGAGGAGAAGTGATGGAAGGAGGGTGGTATCCATAAAGTGCCATAACTTGTGTCATTTTTGCTGCAGTATGAAATGAAGTTTTATACCACCATTCTGCCAAGGGTAACCATTTGAACCATTGTGTTTGTTTATCAGAGATAAAGCAACGAAGGTAGCCTTCCAGACATTTGTTCACTATCTCAGTTTGTCCATCAGATTGAGGATTATAGGATGAGCTATGAGACAATTGAGTACCCAAACAAGAAAATAATTCTATCCAAAAATATCCAGTGAATATGGGATTTCTTTCACTTACAATAATCTCTGGGCTACCATGTAGCTTTTGAACTATCTCCATGAATGCGGTGGCAACTATACTAGCTTTTAAGGGATGAGAGAGTGCACAAAAGTATGCGTACTTGGTCAGTCTATCAACAATCGCCATGATGACACTCTTTCCTTCAGACTTTAGTAACCCTGTGATGAAATCCATGGAATCCTCCTCCAAGTGTTGACTTGGGATGGCTAATGGTTGTAAAATACCTAGGGTCTTAATTTTTTCCACCTTATTTTGTTGGCAAACCAAACATTATGCCAC
The DNA here is from genome assembly GCA_009831015.1 of Picea engelmannii. Taxonomy (NCBI): domain Eukaryota; kingdom Viridiplantae; phylum Streptophyta; class Pinopsida; order Pinales; family Pinaceae; genus Picea; species Picea engelmannii. Next base: position 1,064,478 of record ML781173.1, on the reverse strand, counting down.
AAACCTTTGAACATCATTTTTAAGACCATCCCCCAAAAAATCCTTCTTGACCCTATGGTAGGTTTTTAAAAATCCCATGTGCCCTCCTACTGGAGGGGTGTGCAATTCCAATAGTACCTTTTGTTTGAGTTGGGATTTATTACATAAATATAATCCATCTTTGTACCATAGTGAATCATTTTTCCATGTAAATGTATCTGATGTATTGGAATCCTATTGCAACCTTTCAATGAGAGTCCACACTTTTTTGTCATTCTTCCATTCATCCCTTGCTTCTATTATCCAATCAGGTTGGATGATCGAGATAGCACAGAGAAAGGCCTCAACATATTCATCCTTCCTCGAGAGTGCATCTGCCACAACATTTTGCTTCCCTTTTTTATAGAAGATTTCAAAATCATAACCAAATATCTTGGTTACCCATTTTTGTTGTTCTTCTGAATATAGTCTTTGTTCCAAGAAGTATTAAAGACTATCATGATTTTTTTTGACCTTGAAGTTCCTACCTATTAGGTAAGGATGCCATTTCTTCAATGCATGTAATATTGCCATCATTTCCTTCTCATAAATGGGTTTGTGTAAGTCCTTTCCCTTGATTGGTCGACTTGCAAAATCTAGGGGCCTTCCTTCTTGCATTAGGACAACATCAATTCCATTTCCCGAGGCATCACATTCTACAATAAAGGTTTTTGTGAAGTCTGGAGTGGTTAAGACATGAGCTTTGCACATCATCTCTTTAAGTTGTTCAAAATATTTAGTTTCCTCTGGAGTCCATGAAAATGCATCCTTCTTAGTTAGTGCCATTAAAGGTGCTTTTATTCTTCCATAATGTCGAACAAACTTGCGGTAGTAACCTGTCAAACCCAAAAATCCTCTAAGATTCTTTAATGTTTTGGGAATCAACCAGTCCATCATAGCCTTAATCTTGTTAGGGTCTACCTTGACACCTTCATGAGATACAATATGACCCAAATACTCTACCTCCTTCACTCCAAAGAAACATTTGGATGGTTTGGCATATAGTTGTTGCTCCTTTAGTGGTTGTAGCACCTTGTCAACATGTCCCACATGATCCTCCCAAGACTTGCTATAGATTAGTATATCATCAAAAAATACTAACACAAATTTTTGATGGAAGGGATTGAAAATGGAATTCATCAACCCTTGGAATGTGGAAGGTGCATTTGTAAGGCCAAAAGGCATGACCAAAAATTCATAATGGCCTTCATGAGTTCGAAATGTTGTTTTTGGGATATCTTCTTCCTTCATTATAATCTGATGATACCCTCAACAAAGATCCAACTTTGTGAAATAGATTTCTCCGTGTAGTTCATCTAACAATTCATCAATGACGAGAATGGGAAACTTATCTTTAATAGTGATCTTGTTGGTCTCTCTATAATCTGGACACATTTTCCATGAGCCATCGTTCTTGAATACCATTACCACCGGTGCAGAGTAAGAACTTTGGCTAGGTCTAATAATGCCAGCCTCTAACATTTCTTCAACCATTTGCTCAATTTCACTCTTCTGGGCATAACGGTATTTGTATGGCTTGATGTTAGGAGGAACACTCCTAGGAATTAGCTGAATATCATGATGATGATTTCGAGTGGGTGGAAGACCTCTGGGAATATCTTCAAATACTTTGGAATGGTTATCAATGATCCCTTGGAGATCTAGAGGAATAGATGGCTTAAATGTTTGAACATCTAGTGAGCATAGTTGTGAAATAACACCTCGATTCCCCTTTTTCAATAATTGTTTCATGGCATTAGAGCTTATCACCTTACCGGGTTTCCATGTGATACCTGTTAACTCAATTGATTTTCCTTACAATGAAAATTTCATGAAAAGTTCTTCAAAATTAAAAGCCACTGTTGCTAATGATTGTAACCATTTGATTCCCAGTACAACATCAGCACCACCCATGGGTATAGAAATCATTGGACTATTCATTACATATTCCCCCATAGTAATATTGATCTTATTGTATTTTCCTGAGAAATTGATAGTTCCTCCATCTGCAATCATTACTTGAAACCCTGGTGTTGAATATACAAAGCAATTGAGATCTTTGTCTAATTTATAGTGGATGAAATTATGAGTACTGCTAGAATCAATTAGGACTATTACCTTTTTCTTTTTGATATATCCTTCGATCTTGAGGGTTTGAGGAGTGCTAATTCCAGCCAATGCATTACATGATATCATGGGAGTCAATTCTTCAGACGAAATTGATTCTATGTTTTCATCTTGAGATAGTTCTTGTTCTTCTTCCTCTTCACAATCTATGTAGAATAATTTCTTCTCACCACACTTATGTCCCTTACTGTACTTGCTGTCACAATTAAAGCATAAACCTTTTTCTTTTGATTCCTCCAATTTTTGAGGTGTCAACCTTGTAGGTTGAGGTGTTTTAGAAGAAGGAGTATTATGCTCTCTATAGATGTTAGGATTGGTCCTTCTAGTATCCATAGCCATATTTTTACTTTCAACATTTCTTGCCACCCTAAATGCATTCTCCAATGATTTGGGTTCCCAAAGGCGAACCTCATGTTGAATGTTGTCTCTTAAAGTTCCTATGAATACATCAATCAAGTTCTCATCTAGAATATCTATTAGCTTTATATTCAATCTTTGGAAGTTCTCAATGTGTTTTGTAACTTAACCCTTTTGCTTGATATTTATCAATTGGCTAAAAAAGGTATCGCTCCTTGTATCCTCATAGAGTGCTATCATTTCTTCCATTAAAATTGTCCAAGTGAAGAGTGATTTGTGAGAACAAATCCATCTATTCCATAAAAAAAGATTGGGCTCTAAATATAAAGAAGCGATTCATACCTTTTGTGTATGTGGCACATTATGTAGATCAAAGAATTGCTCCATCTGAAGTATCCATGTGATTGGGTCCTTGCCATCAAACTTCCTCATATCGATCTAAGGAACATGGTTGGTATTCAACCTAAAGTTGGAGTTTATCCATTCTTGATTCATGTTCCTTGTGTCCTCATCATGAATTTCATGGGATAAATTTTCACTTTCAGGTGTCCTCTCTATTAGGAAATTTTTCAATCCTTCCATGATATCCTCTTTTAAAACATCCACCTTAGTATTTATTGCCTCCAAATTAGCTTCCATCTCTTGTAGTTCATATTTTGTTACTGTCTTCTTTTGTAAATCATTTATGTCCCTATGCATTTCTTCACCTTCATCAAGAGTCCAAGTAGAACTGTCTGGAGGATTATTTAGTGTAGAAGTTCCCTTTTTTGGTGGCATGTTGGCCAAGTATCAATTTTGACCCTTGATTTTGAGGTGGTTCTTCTAGACAATCTTTCTTCTGTTGTATGTCCAAAGTTACGGCCCTTTTGGGTATGAAAAATTATTTTTTTTAGTTCTCTGATATTTCTTCTCTGTAATGTGATGCAGGAGCATTGTTGACAAGTGCACAGAGGCATGACCACTCAACACATGAGATTTCTTCCAGAAATTCAATGTTGACAGTTGCAGCCGATTTTGAAATCCACCTTAACTCAGCGCCAGAATTTACCTTTGGAGGCACGCTTGAACTAGTGCCGAATTTTACCCTTTGAGGCACGTTTTGAAAATTGCAAGTAGAGCAGGAGTTTCCATTATGGCTCTGAAGTGCGACTGGACTAAGATAGCATAGCATGAATTTTAGAGTAGGCAAGTTAGAAGAAGCCCCAAGCTTCCAAAATCCATTGGAATCAGAATATGTTCTGGTAGCCGTTTTGGCACTTGTGAATATAACAAAAGGAAAATTGATCCAAATGTGTGTGTGTGAATGTTATTTGCGATTTCCTGTTATTTCTGTTATCATGAACAAGTGAATGAATCTCCACAAAGGAGAACGGAACTGTGACTATTAGTTTTCAGTTTCAATTGTTTCTCTTCATTTGAAGCTCTGCAAGGTGTGCATCGAGCTAGAGAGGAACGCAAGGAAATCGAGAGGAATTTCTCTGTGAGAAATAACATGGATCTAAGTTATCAAAATCCCTCAGATGCAAGGAGTGCGCGGTAAATCGATGTCTGAACCAGACAAAGCTCAAGAGGATCAACACATCAGAAAGTGTTATCGAGATCCAGGAACCCATTCCCCGGAAGATCCGAAGGCCGAGCCTTCGAAGACTTAGAAAATATTTTTAATCTGAAGCGAGTGAAATATTAGGAGGAGGAATGCGAGACCCTACAAGTTGTTGGATCAAGTGGAGTTTCCAGGAGGTTAGTGACAGGGAAGAGATCTGACCGTAGATATGGAGGGCATTGTGAGTCGTTGATCAAGCACCTCAAGATTTCGGCATTTCAGAAACTGGGAGTACAAGGGTCAATAGCATGGGACTCTCGACCGGTGGAACCCTGAAAAGATTGGATCCATCAGATATTTGAAGGCCTGGAGTCATTGATCTATAGTGAGGGGAGATTTCATGATTTCGTCGACTGGGAAGAGGAGTGTATAGCTCCGTAAGATGTGAATTTGTGAAACATGAAATGCTAAAATAAGTGTAGCCGTCGATCCAAGAGAGATCTGAGCTGTAGATCTCGCGTCATTGGGATTTCAGAATTTGTGACTTGGAGGGGTCAGGTGCCTTGTATCGCAGGTTCTGATACTGCGAACCACGATGTTCTTTCATGGTAAAGCTTGTGGTCATGGGTGTGTGGTCACATGAGTTGGGAAAAGGGAGGAGCTAACCTCTTTTATCCCTCATCAGAGTTTCAGGACTTGAAAGAGCCAAGGAATCATCATATTGGAAAGCCCGGGGTCGCAAAATGTGGCTTACCTTTTGGGCCAAGTCTATAGTCATGCCCATGGTCACAAGGAGTGGAGAGCGTGAGCCTAGTGCTTGGTTGCAATGGAGAACACAGAGAAGGATGTGTGGATTTGAGGAGGGAGGTTCCAACTCGGAACCAGAATAACCATTTTGGCCCCGAACTAGAAGATCCTGACTGGGAGGTCGCGCAGGCCTCAGGAGGGATAGGGGGTTTTCATCAGGAGGTATCAGAGCATAAGTTCTTCATATGTAGACTTCAGGTGAAAGAAAGAGGAAGAGACAGATAACTCATAGTTGTACTCTATGTGTGACAAGCAGTCAACACAATTCCACCAAGGAGACGAGAGGCACCTTTAGCCAACCGTGCTGTAGAGAGGGAGATGTGAGAACTTCATACCAGATTGGAAACAATGGAAGAAGCACAGAGAAGAGCACCTGATGCTGGAGACATCAGTGAAGTAGAAAGTGAAGAGGTTGAAGTTGAAGAAGTTGTAGGAGAAGACACTATAGAGGAACGTTTTTTGAAAGCAGTTGCTAGATTGGGAGGCAGAGCTAAGATAGAGGTTCCCATGTATGAGGGAAACCTATGTTGATACTGAGAGGGGGGTGAATCTGTTAAGCCCTAATATTGTCTCATTACCCCTTAATTGGGGCATATTAGATTAGTAATGCTATTTTATTTATGTCGGATTTAGGCCATTAGTTGTAATTTAGATTAGTAATGTTATTTTAATTATGTCGGCTTTAAGACATTATTTGTAATTATACCTCCTAG
>ML781173.1:1022074-1034383 GCA_009831015.1 Picea engelmannii | reverse complement strand
CTTTTTGGGTGGCATGTTGGCCAAGTATCACTTTTGAACCTTGATTTTGAGGTGGTTCTGCTAGACAATATTTCTTCTGTTGTATCTCCCAATTTTTGGCCCTTCTGGGTATGAAACTTTATCTTATGTATTTCTATGATATTGCTTCTCTTCAATGCCATAGGTATGATCAAAATTGGATGTGCCAAGTGGAATTTACTGTAACTTCCCACAAATTGCTGATTTTTGGCCTTTCCAGGAGATCTCACTTGTATAGTGTGCCCCGCACAAAATAATTAATATAAAATTTGGAAACTCGCACCCAAAATAATATAGACTGTCCACGATCCAATGCAACTAGTCGCACGCAATTTGGATACTCTAGGAAGAAGTTATGATTGTTTTACCTGGAACACCTTCTTGAGACTAGCCAATAGGACTAGTCAGATACCCTATCTTACACAGGGTGTATCTACAAATTTAAGATGACCCAAAAGCTAAAAATTTTACCACAGATACATTACTAATTTCTGTAAATGGCCTCCAAATTTCAGGATCTGAAACATTACAGAAAATTGTTTATAGAGAAAATTCCACAAAGACTCATTTCAGGATGATTCCAGAACCCTATCTTGTATAGGCTATATCTCAGAAATTATAAGGCCTTAGGAGCTGAATTGTGAACCCACCGTACCTTGATCCGTCTACTAAATACCCTCCAAGCCATTCCTTCTGAAATGTTTTAGAAAAAAAGTTATAGTGAAAATTCCATGGTGTCTCAGATGTAGCAGCGAAACCCCAAGACCTTGAGCTCTGATACCATATGTTAAGAACCAAACATCAATATAGCATAGAAAAAACTCAGGAAAAGTACTCAATGCCTTGAAAAAGAGATAGTTTCAGATAATAAGCCTCTTCGAGGGGGCAACCTCATTTTACCCCACTTAAATGTTTAAGTACAAGATGATTCAAAATGAAAATGTCTCCTTGGTACATATAGGAGACTAGGAGGTATAATTACAACTAATGGCTTAAAGCCGACATAAATAAAATAACATTACTAATCTAATATGCCCCAATTAAGGGGTAATGAGCCAATATTAGGGCTTAACAATTTCTTTTTCGACTAGACATCAAAAAATATTAAAATTTTAAAATTTTTATGACTTATCTTTCAAAAAATGCACAAAGTCATACACTAAAATCATCAATGAAAAGTACAAATTATTTACATCCTCCTAGAGAAGTCTCTATGGGTCCACACACATCGTTATGAACTAGCTAGAAACATTTTTTTTCTCACTATGAACTTGTAGGAAATGTCTCTCTATCTATTTCCCAAAAAATGAAAGATTCACATATTGCATTCTCCTTCTTAAAAGTGGGAAATCCTCTAATGATTCCCTATTTTTGAATTTGTGAGACTTTCAAAATTTAAATTTCCATATATGACATGCCATAACCTTATTTTTATACCACAATTTTCCACACCATTCGCATTGTGAGATGGCCTAACCCTTGTCCTTGAATTGCATCTTGAAATCCCAATTTCCATCATCAAAATCACTTAAAAGACAATGTTTTTACTTATATATGCAGGTTTCCTTGGTGCAACACGTGGACATCCAAGCGATGCTAGTGTATAACCCACAGATTCCCTAAACAAATGTGAAAAATAAAATAATTCCATAATTTCAGGAAGGGATTTCGGTTGGGTTCATTTCCCAACCACCCTATGCCCATACCAAATGGAATTCAACCTCCTTAACTTCTTGAGGATGGTATAAAATCACCTTTTGGGGCATGGATGAGGAGGAAAACATAGGTGCAAAGTTATGCTAAATAAATTGAAATTTTCTGTATTCCCCTTCATCCTCTGAGTAACATCCATGTAACCTGGAATCCTTGTTCCAACTTTCCTTCCTTTTCATAATATAACCATAAGGTGTGTTCCTATCCTTATTGGGTCATCCAAACAAGGGAAATCTTGTTGAGTGATGCTTGGCAGTTGACGGTCATCCAAAGAAAGTTATTAATCACCTGATGAGAGCTCCAAAACTGTGCAAATGGCGGTTGCAAGACATTCATGTATATATTTGGAGAAGGCAACAACGATCCTAACTCGTAAAAAAATTTCACCCAAACAAGAGGGTTTGTAAATATACCAAAGAATAAAGGCGACCCTGACAAGGAAAAAAAAAGAAAAGGAAAAAGAAAAAACAAATGAAAAAGTGTCGAATGATAAAGTGACAGATGAAAGTGGTACTAAAAGGAAACACCTGGCCTCAAGCTCCACTCAAATGATGTATAATGTCATGTAGGACCTAAGTAAATTAAGGATAAATTTTCCCTTTATGGAAGCGGTGAAGATTCCCCAACAAAGGCAAAAAATTTTGAAGTTTTTTATGATCCATCTGAAAGAGATGAAGTTGTCATTACTAGTCCAAAACAAAGCCAGATCCCGTCAACTTCCAAGATTAGAGGTGAAATTTTGGAGTAACCTGGGAAGTTTTCTTGGAGGTAGTGCCAATTATTGGAGCCAGGTTGTAATAACTTAATTTAGTTGTTGTTAATAAATAGTTATGTTTTCCCCATACTCGTGTAGTATTCATTCAATTTGTTTATCTATGTCTAATCATTCTTCATATTTTAATCTATCTATAATTTACTTATATAATTTTATGCTATATCTACCTTGTTGAAACACTTTCTTGATCCTGTTTTTTAGGTTAACTCAATAAGGATTCAAGAGATTTACCGGGGTTGAGAGCGAGGAATGACACTGACCATAAGGATACATGTAGTGAAACTTTATTCCCTCTATGATAAAGTAGTAATTTTATTATAAGTCGTGTGTCTGGGTTAGGGTTTTGTCTTTCACATGGTAAATCTTTGTTTTGACATGACCCAAAGTCACAGGGGAAAACTCCCATAACAAAATTGGTGACCATACTGGGGAGGATTAACATCAGTGATGATGTTTTTATTACACAACAAAATGTAATGTCAAAGTCGTTGAACAACATGAAATGTTGATATGGCCAATTTATCGACATGATATTACTTCAGTTCAAGGATCAACAAAGCATGAATTAAATATTATATTACATTCTCTTGGAGCTCATAGATCCTCCTAAACTAATACCATGCCAATAGTCAACTCAGTTTCTCCTAAATACAACAAGAAATCATGATTATAATCTCGGGGACTCAATAACGGAGTCAAAACCATCGCTTTATTTAATGCATCAAAATAACTTTGTTCTAACTTATCCCAATAAAATGGAACCCCATTTTTCAAAAGATGAATAAAGCCTTTCGTAATATTGGCATAGTTAGGTACAAAGTGTTGAAGGAAATTCGCCTTTCCTTGTAGTATTTGAAGCTGACAAATTGTGAGTGGGGGAGGAAACTAAGGGACTTCATTCACTTTCAAAGGGTCAACCTTGATCACTTTAGTTAAAAATAAAAAACCCAAAATACTTCCTGAAGTCACACAAAAAATAGTGACAACCTCTCTCGAAGAATAAGCGATGGTGTGACAGATGCTAAGCTCTCTTACGAGAATGAGCTATGAGATCATCCAAATAATCGTCCACCATATTCTTCAGGTCATGGAAATCAAACATCATGGCCCACAAAAAATTGGTTCCAACATTTTTAAGGCCAAAGGGAATATTATTGTATGTGAAGGTTCCCCAAGGACAAATGAAAGTTGTCTTATGGTGGTATTTCAGTCGAATTGAAATCTAGTTATACCCTGAAAAGCCATCCATGAATGAAAAAAGATCACTTCCTATGCATTCACCGAGAATATGATTGATGAATGGCGTAGGCAAGTCATCTTTTGGACAAGCTTTATTCAAGTCCCGGAAATCCATACACACTCAAATCGTTCCCTGTTTCTTATCGACCAGAACCAAATTGGACACCCATTCTGTCAACAACACTGGGTAAATAAAACTAGCTTTGAGTAGCTTCTCCACCTCAGATTTAATTCCTACTTCCTTCCTTAGATTCATTGGTCACAAATTTTGTCGAACCTGTTTCACATTCTTCTAGGTTTGAATCTCATGTTGAACAATTCAAGGATATATGCCAAGAATTTCCTCGTACGACCAAGAAAAAATATCTCTAAATTCCTTAAAAAGTGTTGTCTACTCGCGAATATCATCTTGAGAGAAATCTTCCCCAATAAATACATTTTCGGCAACATTAGGGGTCCTAGAAATGTTAATGCGGATTATTTTCCATATATTCACCATATTTACCTTAGTGTAGACACCATGCCTAGCTAAGGGATTTATCGTTTGATCAACACTACTACTCACAATTAACCTGAATTCTCCATTTTCCACATGACTAATATCGGGGAGGAAATACAATTTATGATGCATATCCTCCCATGTTCATTCAACTCCATTAATTTCTTCAATAATATCCTCATCTGAGAGACAGATGGTATCAAGATATTTCTAGGACTTTGAATCATTTTGATCCCAAATAGGCTCTGGAAAAATATCATCCTCCTACATCAAATAAGGAGCTTGATATGAGTCTGTAGTAGCTTCTTATATATCTTTATAAGAGACTTCTACTATAGACACTGGAATATTAATCCTAGCATGTGTGTAGCCCTTGACCAAATCAGACGATAAGGGTAACACCCATGGATCTCATAGATATGATTCTTTGAAACAAATGATTCTTGTAACAAGAGTTAAGGGACTCGAGTTTTGGTATCCAACCAGGGTGGCACGAATGTAGGACACCAGTGATGGAAAATTAAAGGTACACATAAGAGAAGGATACATTCCAACATCGATGTTGTCAATTGTCGACTAAGAGTTATCAATCCATGGGACTATGGATCCTTGATTCTCCGTGGAGCTAGAACGGTTAAAATCCATTTGATCAATAGTCACAATCCTTCCTTCATGTGGAAAGCATGAAGTTTGAAATATCGATGAGACAATAATTGTCATCGTGTAAGTCCAACTCCTTCCTAATAACAAGTTATAGTTGAGTGGAATGTCAATGAATTCTACTTATACTAAAATGGACTTGCCTCCTAACTTGACTAGAAAAGAGGAAATAAGCAAGTGCGGACTAAACGATCCCCCATAAAACATGGTCAAAAAATTCAGATAAGGTGCGATTTCTGGAGTGTTTATAGCTTTCCAATAGAAGAAATACATGATGCACATAGAATATCACTCAACAACAACAGTCCTCATGATGACATTTTTGGTGTAAACGACATCAATATGGAAGGCTACATGATAAGGAAGACAAGGCTTCACATCAGTAGCATCAAACTTTATAGTGATCGAGCTAGTATAATCCTTCGCTTCGATTACAGATAACAATGCGGTGCATTTCCCAGGATGGGGTGCCACATAGCTCTGATGGTGCCATGTAGTTGACATGCATCCCAAGATATTAATGCGACATGATGCAACCCTAACCTTCATTTAGTGGATGGAGGACATAATTAATCATTCTCTTGGGAAGGTTGGATATCTCCCTCACATAGGTTTAATGGAGCTCTCAGTGCACCATCGTAGAGGGGTGACGATGGGTATGGGAGGCATGTGAGAGGTCACTTCATCTTCTCTAGTACTCCTCCATTTCTTCCAGGTTGGTTATGGTTCATTTCATTCATCTTTGTTTTCGCATTTGTGCTCTCCTCTGCTTAGTTATCTAGCTCTGCGTGCTCTTCTTCTCATTTTTTTATTGCCTTCCCTATGCCATTCTCGTTGAGCGTGGGAAACCCAATAGGGGTCCCTCTTGGTATTTCTATGCAGTAAGGTAGAGACATATTCTCAAGCTAGCACAAGCTTCCTTGACATCTCTGATTCAAAGTAATAAGTAGCCAAGTCACCTCCCATGGCCTATGTGGAGGAGGAAATTCCATAGGAACCAATTACAGTTCCTCCAGATTCCCTCCTCTACAGGGTTCTAGAACACCATGACCAACCTAGCAATAGTATTCTTGCAATTTCTACAGTGACAGCCTTGGAGGGGGGAAATTATATAGTCCAAGAAGAAATTCCCTGGGTAGACCGCTTGATTGAACCTCCATTGCATACCTCATCTATGTCCTGAGAGTTTCACTCACCTTTATTCTTAATGTAATAACAATTGGAGCTCATCTTCGAGATGAGGAGGAACATTATGGAGTATCTACACCAACACACTCTCCTTAGTATCAGACTTGACATGATTTTCGATGCCTTCTTGTGCACGTAAAGTCAGTAGATATGCCCAAACTATGTGCAACCTTATGTCTTCATTCTTCATGACGACACTCAAGATGGAAGGTTTTAATAGTTCCTTTAATGTTTAAGGTTCATAGACTCTCTTCACTTCCTCTACAAAACATAGGGATTTTTTGTGCTATTTTTCATCTTTCTTGTTTTATGCTCTATCCAGATTTTATGTTCAGTCTTTTTTCTGGAGGTCTATATAGATCTGTCACAATACTCTACTGCCACTTTGTCTAGTTTCCAATTGTTTTATGGAGAAAGTGGTGGACTTTCCCTTTTAGCTACGATAAAAAAAGGGTGCCACTTGTTTCAATTTCCACTATTTTGGCAGAACAGGTGGCAGACCCTAGAACTTGAACCGATATGTACAATGACAACTTTGTTTTGAGGAATTGACACTTTTTATTTACAAAAAACAAAAACAATGTGGTGCATTGTGTGGGGAAACTTTGTAGCAACTTAAGAGCATATATCACACTCAATTTTTGAGATAAATCCTCAATAATAGAGTAGTTGGGTGCGACTATGGTGTTAGGGTTGTCTGATTCTCTTTTGTACACACCCTTCAGTATGTGCATCATCATTTCCCTCTCAGGTTTCTTTATGTGAAGGGATCCCTAATGATATGAAGTCTCTTTAAGGGATGATTTTAGGGGATAAATTTCTCTCATGGGATAAGTTTCCATTTTTTTCCCAAAAAACAGATTCGCTACTTTAAAAATGATTCACCCAAATTCTATAGGATACAATTATTTTACCTTAAAAATAGCCAAAATTTTATAAAAACTGTATAAAATCCTTAGAAATTTGAATATTTTTACAAAAATATCGACAAACATTTATAGTTGGCATATGAAGGATTAGTAATATTGGCCAAGGTCTCTACATTTTTAAATAAATTTCCATCCTTAAAATCATCCCTGGTCTCTTTTCCTTTTGTTGTTTACTCCGGATTAATATAATCGTGAGACCTGGTCAAAACATATACCTCCTCTTATGTTAACTTTGAATAATTGACCATGTTAACGAACATGAAATATCCATCTATCAATGGTGTACTAGGATTTCCCCCTTGTGTATTATAAGCGGAAGAGCCAACCTGCATATTTTTTCCTTGTCGAAATGGATTTTTCAATACAACAAGTTGTTTTTCTTGTTGCAACTTTATCATATGTTGGGCCTCTTCCATATCTGCACATTGATGTTTAAGGTGATCATCCCCATAAATATGGCATGGTAACTTCAATTTTCTCTTTTCACTCTTTTCCCTTCAACATTCTTATGAGTATTTTTGTCGTTGCCTTCACTACCCTTCTTTCCTTTGAATTTATTTTTCTCTCTGGGATGCTGAGGAACCTTATGAGTCTTCAAATGCACAGTGTTTACATCCGAGGAATAAGTTGTGGGGGTGGTCGATTTAGATGTCAAAATGGCCACAATTTGTTGAATTGACAACTGCTACATCTGGTTAGTGACAAGATCCGTGACTTTTCTTTCATAGGAGCCAACGATGCCATCAACATGTAGTCTTGTCTTCCATATTGATAAGTCAAGGGTTGACTAAGGTGCATTAGGAATAATCTCATAGAGAATTCCTGATTGAGAGTAAATCCATTCCAGTTTTTGTGCCCTAAATATTTCCTACTCTTCTGAAAACTAGGGATGATTTTAGGGGCTAAATTTCGCTCATGGGCTAATTTTCCATGGTTTTTCCAAAAACGAGATTCACTATTTTAAAAATGATTCACCCAAATTATATAGGATAAAATTACTTTACCTTAAAAATCGCCAAAAATTTATAAAAACTATATAAAATAATTAGAAATTTGAATATTTTAAAAAAAATATCGCCAAACATTTATAGTTGACATATGAAGGATTAGTAATATTCGCCAAGGTTTCTACATTTTAAAATAAATTTCCATCCTTAAAATCATCCCTTTTGAAAACACTCATGAAGTGGCTACATCCTTAGAAATGGAAGAAATGACTTCAAGAACCATTCTAAGAGAAATGTTGGAGGAAACATGGCTTTAATCAAGCTCTTATGTCTCCTCCATTCTCGAATTTGATCAAAAATGTGTGTAGCATTATCTTGTTCAAAGTTGGCCAAAATCTCTGTACAAACATTGTTCTGAACATGGAGTTGGAAGTGATTGAGAAAACCATGGAAAGATCACCAAACATCTCGTACTTTGACTTTTCCAGTTCTATATACCATTTTATGGCAACCCCACTGAGGGTACTCTATAATAAACGTAACCAGATCGAGTAATCATTTAAAGAGTTAGACAAGCACCATAAGTAAAACATCATTATATGGTATTATGGATCTTCACCACTTTTCCCTTTGAACTTTGGGATGTCTGATGGTAGTTTGGTGGGAACTCTAGATTAGCTTGGGTCGTGACAAATTTGGTCCTTCATAAACTTAGAAAAGTCTAACAAATAGAGATTTGGCAGAAAAGGTAGCATAAGATGTGTCATCGAATGATCAGGATCTTGAAAAGAGGGTCCTAATTTTTAATTGGCACCAGGTTGCTAGTAAGAGTTTTTCAATGGACCAAATATTAGGGTAAAACCTTGTTTGATCTGGTTAAACAGATGATACCCTCTAGCCATCTAATTATTGGATGCAAGAACAAGGTTTCCCCTTGTCGAAACTCTTTTCGAAGGAACTATTCCTTGCATGGGGTTATAATGATTGTCAAAGGGGTTTCCTTCTAACGACATCCCTTGTGAAGGGAAGGACCCTTGCATGGGATTCCATTGATCTTGGAAGGGTTTTCCCGTTGCCAGAAATGTAGATGGAGTGAAAGGGTTACTCGCAAATACATCGAATAATGTGAATGGAGTATAATTTGAAGGCATGCTAGCAACACCCGTGGAAATTCACTAGCCTATGAAGGGGTTAGGACTGGAAGACTATTGGTTTAGATATTCAAGTTTATATCTATATCCTGATTGACCTAGCATTCAAGTCTATTGGGGTTCCAACAAATCCTCTAAAACTATCGGCCCTCCCAGTGAACTAGAAGGAAACATAGCACATAGAGTGAACTGTGAAGTCTCACCCAAGATAGTATTAATGGGTTACTGCAATACTCAGTTGTTTGCAGTTCAGGATTGAGTGGAGATCTAAGAAGTGTGCATTGAGAGTTCTATTTGACTTATTAAAGAAATATATTGTCATTCACGATTATGCATGGAATATAATCTACTCATTCATTTAGCATGCCAATATATACTTAATCAATAATAAATAAACACATGCATTCAATCATATAACACATGTTTTACCATGGGTCAAGCCTCCTGGGATACATCCACAAAGATATGGCTCTTAAGATATTCTATTATGGTAGTTCCAAAATTATAGTGTCGTGTGCTTTACAACTCCTCTCAGTTGGGTAGAGATCTATTATGAGGTGGACTAGATCACACAAGGCTCCTCATCCTATGATCTCACCCTTGAGATCTACTCTCCTGACTCTCTACAACTCAACAACTTACAAAAAGGTATCATATTACATCATTGTTTCTCCAAAACTCCCTAACAGAGCTTCTCTATCTACGCTTCATTGAATCTCTAAAACCTAACTCTGGTCTCTCACTGTGAGACCTAGGTATCTATATTTATAGGTTTTTGTCTCATCGACCATTACAATGTATTAAAAAATCCCTAACCCTAACATCGTTATGTCTTCCATGCATGCGTGTGTGATTATCCTCCTTCTAGCTATCACTTCCCTTGTGCATGCCTTCCTTCCAAAAATAGCTTTTCTTTCTGCTTTGGCTTGCTTCCAATAGGCCCCAAACACTGACATGTATCTCATCCCAAGCCACCTAACCATTGTGTACTTCATCGATCTCTCTGGTGATCTCTTGGAAATTCTCCATGAGTTTTGTTGTGTGCATTTGGGCATGCACGGTCTTCTTCTTGAGTGCGTCCAATACCTACACTGCAATCTCATCGTTGACCAACCTTTCACATTTTTCTTGGGTCTATTCCATATATGTCTTGGCTTTCTCTACTTGTGCAATGACCTCTATTGCCTGCTCCTGGAGAGGTTCCATTTGAGCCAGCCGCTCCTTTTTCTGTGTTTGCAACGTGATGAGTTCTGCCTACAGTTTCTTCATGTCTTGTGCCCATTTGATGCGCTCCTTAATTGACATTGTCTTATGCCTCTTCTTGAGGTATTGGATCATTTCACTTATCCTTTATCCTTCTTGGTCCCACTCCTGGACCTGTTGATCCTCTTACAGCTTTATTGAGAGGTGTGCTACTTTGTCGAACAAGCCATCCACTGCGTGGACCTATCATTCTATCTCCGATATCTTCTCTGTTGCCTCATACCTCCTTTTCTCCCTTACCTCCAATGGAGTGGTAGGTGTGATTTGCTTGTGGAGGTTCTCGATATCTTGTTAGTATTGATCTATTGTCTGCACAATCTGATCAATCTTCTCTGTCGTTATGAGTTCGACCATATGTACGGTCTTTGGAATATTCTCATAGGCTATGGCTACTTTCTTCTCCAGTCACTTCACGCATTCCATTTCCTCTTTGGTCTTGAGATTTCCATTCTTGAATACCAATTCCATCTCATCCCATTTATGTTTTACCTGCTACAATTAGGTTGTATCTGTGCGTGCACGAGACTGTCCCTCCTGTGTAACGTTGACCTGCAATTTATATAGGGCCTTGGTTGGTATCTGAAACAATACCAACTGCAATTGAGCCAAGTCCTTTAGGGGTGTCTTCCCCATGATCTCTTCCATGAGAAGAATGATGGGTGTGATGTGAAATGTTGAAGTTAGTTGTGGTATCGTTTGGATTGTATCCTGCTCGCTCGCTTTAGGTTCTCCCCCTGTTTGTGATGCAGAAGGGATCCTTTATTTTATGCTACCAGTTGCCTGTGATTCCCTGATCTGCTTGAGGAGTTATCACATGGCTTCCATATCTTCTTCAATTTTGTCCCTTTGGCACACAACATTCTTAAAATCCTCGAATGTGCGATCCTGAACCACTTGGGACACCATTTCTGCATCATACTTTGTGAGCCTGTATTCTGGAGGTGTTCTATGCACCTTCGTCTTCTTGCATGCACCCCCCATATAAGTAGATGGCCACTTAGTCAGGCCTGGATCTTGTGGAGTAGTACTTGGTGTCATCCCCTATGCTACCTCAACCTATTTCTACTGCACTTGCAACGCCTATGTATTGTTCTTCTTCCCCGTCTGGACTCCTTGTTGATACTGAGAGGGGGGTGAATCAGTATCCAGTACAATTTAAAAACCATTTTCAACTTATACTTAAACCATTCAATTATATCCAATGAGCAATGAACAATAGTATAAGAGTTACACCAATACACCACAATACACCATGCACAACATATGAGAAATAATCAATAGTTTTTGTTCAAGGGAAGTAATGACTTCCAAAGGTAGCTACAACTTCCAAATGTAAAGGGAGGGATAAAAATCCAAGAGGAAGATACAATCCTCCAATATCAAGAGAGATTTGAACTCTCTATCCTTTCCCCTTCCTTCCACCCAAGAATATATGAGAGATAATAAAATTTTACATTAAATCATCACCATCAACCAATCATCACATAGAACCTGATAATGTTTTCTGAGACTTCTTCAATTTCTGCAATTATTCAATTCATGGAGTAATCTGATCCTATAGATAATGTTACTCAATGTATTCTCTGAAACGCCTCTAATTTTCACTCCTTGAATCCTCCCCAAAAAGAGGTTATAGAAAGAATGGTAGACTTTATTCAATTCTGGTCTATTTAGAAGACCCAACTTGTATAGCATGCCCCGCGCTCAATATTTAACATATGATTCTGAAACTTGCACAAAAGAAACTAAAGTCCGTAAGATTTCCAATGGAAGTGGTCCCATTTCATTTGGAGTATGTATGAAAAAGTTATGACTGTTTTACCTAGAACACCTGTTTATTGACTAGTTTCAGGACTGGTCACAAACCCTATATTCCACAGAGTGTATCTCCATAATTATAGCGAATCAAGAGCTGAAATTTTTACCA
>ML781173.1:971690-1018727 GCA_009831015.1 Picea engelmannii | reverse complement strand
TGAAACTCCTCTAATTTTCACTCCTTGAATCCTCCCCAAAAAGAGGTTATAGAAAGAATGGTAGACTTTATTCAATTCTGGTCTGTTCAGAAGACCCAACTTGTAAAGCATGCCCCGCGCTCAATATTTAACATATGATTTTGAAACTAGCACACAAGAAACTAAAGTCCATACTCTTTCCAATGGAAGTGGTCCCACTGCAGTTGGAGTCTGTATGAAAAAGTTATGACTGTTTTACCCAGAACACCTGTTTATTGACTAGTTTAAGGACTGGTCACAAACCCTATATTCCACAGAGTGTATCTCCATAATTATAGAGAATCAAGAGCTGAAATTTTTACCAGAGGTACCTTGATATGTCTTCTCAATACCATAGCAATTTCACCATCTGAATCATTCTAGAAAAAATTTATAGCAAAAATGCTAAGATGACCTGAAAATAACATACCTTAGAACACATCACCAAAAGACTTCATCCTCCCTTGAAATCCGGACTTCTTTTACTTCTTCCCTCTGAAATTTGACTTGTATCAAATGAATGTATAATGATATTTATTTATACCATTTATGTCACTTCCTTTTAACATTAGGGCTGACCTGACACTTTCTTATTTTGTAATTATTTTCTTTAATTATTTTCAGGGCCTACATGTACTTCCTTTTTCAATTCACTTTGTCATCTTCAAAAAGTCATTTCTCCTCAACCATGAGGATCCATGTGATGTGCCACATACCACCGAAAACAGTATGATGTATACTATCCATTCATGGGTGTTGTATATGCATGTGCATTTTCCTTCATGTCCAAATACCTTTATCAATCTTGCGGTCCAAAACCCATGACTAGGGTTGACATCAATGACAACAATCAATCTTCCAACACTCCTGTCTTGGATGTCCCCCATTTCTTCTACTGTGGTTTTTTCTAGCCTGTCCTTGGTTTCTTCGGCACTTTTATTTCCTGTGGCTATGCCTATTCCTTCCCTACCTCCTTAGCATGTGTATGTTCTTTTCTTTCCTCCTCCTCCTCTACCCCTGTAGGTATGTCTCGAGTGAGGACTGGAATCCTCCATTTGTCTTCCCAACCCTTGATGGAAATTTGTATGTCCCCCTCGTAATGCAATAGTGTAGTTGTAACCATTCCTTGTTGGGGTCCTTCTTGTTAAGGTTTAAGATATTATTAGGTTTATTTTTATTTCACTAGATAACCATAGCATAAATAGGATCACTGAGAAATACAAAATCACAAGATACACATGATTTATCCTAGGAAACCCTCATGGGGGAGAAAAACCAACAAAGACTTACTTAATATAGATAGCCAATACAATGCCAAGAGATAACTCGAAAAAATACAGAAAGTCCTCTCCCAAGAATACACCTCTCTCTCTCTTCCTTGTTCTCCAACTACAGCTCCAAACATGCGCTCTGATGAACAAGTGAGTGTGTGTACAAATGAGGCGCTAGCCTCTTTATTTATACAATCTGCCATGTGTGGACAGAGGTGTATTTTCACTGGCGGGGCCAAATTCTTATTCTCGGTGGTTATTACCACCTTTAATATATTCTACGGGCAACTTCTCATTTTTCCTAATACAATTAGGGTTTGACCAATCTGCAAAATGGGATTTGGTCATTTACAACACCTAACATGATCAATCCACAAAAGGGGATTGATCTAATGAATAATATATCAATAATAATTAGAATACTCTTTGCAGTTAAAATATTTCAACACTCCCCCTTAACAAAAAGGGTATTCTACAACAACATTAGGTGAGAAAGAGGACAACATCTTGGAACACTGACTGGTGTATCTATAAATCATCGGAAGTTTTTCTCATCATCAACATCATCATTCACAACGAAGAACTGGAATGATATCATCATATGCATCAACATGGATTAGTATGAAACTAATACATCATCATCACGACATGAGGCTGGTGACATTATCACAGCACGAGGCTAGCACATCATCACAGCATGAAGCTGTCACGTCATCATAGCATGAGGCTACCACATCATCACAGCACGAGGCTGCCACATCATCACAACAATTAAGATGGCACCTCATCAAAACAATTAAGCTGGAAACACCACACAACAATTAATATGGAATCACAACACACAAATTAAGATGGAAACACCACACAACAATTAATATAGAATCACAACACAACATTTAAGCTGGGAACACCACACAACAATTAAGCTAGAATAACAACACAATAATTAAGTTGGAAACACCACACAACAATTAATATGGAATCACAACAAAACAATTAAGATGGAAACACCACACAACAATTAAGTTGGAATCACAACACAACAATTAAGTTGGCAACACCACACAACAATTAAGATGGAATCACAACACAACAATTAAGTTGGAAACGCCACACAACATTTAAGCTAGAATTATAAAACAACAATTAATATGGAAACACCACACAACAATTAAGCTGGAATCACAACACAACAATTAAGATGGAAACACCACACAACAATTAAGATAGAATCACAACACTGGGCTAGAAAAACAACACTACTCCCCCTTTCGAGGGAGATCCTTTTGAACTATACCAATATTATCTCAAAAGTGCTCAAACTTTATGCGAGATAGAGGCTTGGTCAACACATCAACAACCTGTTCATTCATGCTAACATATTGGATCTTTATGGCTCCTCTCTACACCATGTCATGGATTTAACGATATCATATCTCTATGTGTTTTGACATGTCATGAAATACAACATTCTCTTTCATCTTTATACAACTATGTTTATCACATAGGATCATGGTTTCTTCCATCTATAGGTCGAATAGACCAGTCAAAAAGTTACAAATTCATATGGATTCACAACTGGAAGAACACGCATCAATGTTTTCTTCTTCCATTGTACTGAGAGCAATGCTTGATTGCTTCCTACTCTGCCATGAGATCATGGTTGATCCCAAACTGAAACAACATTATGAAGTGCTCTACCTGTCAGAGATACTTCAAGCCCAATCTAGATCATTGTACCCACTCATTCTGAAGTCATGATCTCCATCATAACTGAGACCACAATCTAATGTACCCTTAAGGTACCTCATCACATGTTTTGCAGAAACTAGGTGAACATGTTTGGGTTCTACCAGAAAATTACTCAAGGTGTTCATGGAAAAATAAATATCTGGTCTGTTGTTCGTCAGATACATCAACGATCCAATGATCAGTCTATAAAGTGTGGCATCAATCAATTCTGACGAAGTGTCGACCAGAAGCTTCATCTCCATTTCCATAGGTGTATTCATGGACTTGCACTCCAACATATCAAATCTCTTCAGGATTTCAACTACATACTTCCCTTGGTTAAGGAATATTCTCTCTGGGCTCTGCCATACCTCAAGACCTACGAAATAATGCATTAGGCCAAGTTCTTCCATGTCAAATTCTGTAGCGAGCTTCTTTTTATATTTGGTGATGAGATTTTCTTCTCCAGTTAAGAATAAGTCATCCACATACAACAACAATATTATTGGTTCATCATTCATAACCTTGAAGTAGAGGTTAGAATCAACTTTACTCTTGGTAAAGCCCAAGCTCTTCAGAAAATTGTTTATCCTTCGATACCAAGCTCTAGGAGCTTGCTTCAACCTGTACAGAGCCTTTTTCAACTTGCAGACATGAGTCTTCCTGTCTTCAACTTCAAATCCTTGAGGTTGTTCTATATACACTTCTTCTTCGATAACACCATTTAGGAAAGATCTCTTTACACCCATCTGGTGTAACTTCCACTTCATCTTAGCTGCAAGGGCTATGATGGTTCTAATCGAAGTGTATCTGGTTACAGGAGAGAATGTCTCTTCATAGTCAATTCCTTCCTTTTGAGAAAATCCATGAGCGAAAAACCTTTATTTATACTTCTCAATACTTCCATCAACAACATTTTTTATTTTGAAAATCCATTTGGAAGATACCAGATCCTTGCTCTTCAGTATGGGAACTATTTCCCATACACCATTATTTATTATGGATTGGTATTATTTTGTCATGGCATTTACCCATTCTTTATTCTGAATGGCTTCTTCAAATAAGGTAGGCTCATTCTCTAGGAGATCACACATCAAAGCCATAAAACTGGAGAATGGATTATGTCTCTTCACCTGTCTTGTGGTTCCTTCGGGGACACCATACTTCTCTCCATATTGAATAAGATCCCTATCCAAATAAATCTTTCTCTTATGGGAGATTGTCATCTAAGGATAATCATTTTTGTACATATACGACTGTTTTTTCTACTTCTTACCATAATCACATTGGAAGATCTTGATCATGGATCATGGTCTTCACTGCTTCCATTATTGTTATGTTCTTTCTTTCTGCTACACCATTTTGTTGAGGATTGTAGGGAGTGGTGAGATCCCTATTGATCCCAACATATTTGCAATAGTTTACAAATTCTTTTCAAGTGTATTATCCTCCATTATATGACCCGAGTATCTTAATCTTTCTTTCAGAAAGATTCTCTATCAATTATTTGAATTCGTTGAATTTACTGAAAAATTCATCTTTTGATTTCAAAAAGTAAACCTAGGTTTTACGAGAATAATCATCAATAAATGATACATAGTATACATACCCACTAATGGAGTATGATGGCATTGGGCCACACATGTCTGAGTGAATGAGTTCTAAGAATCCTTCTTCTTTAATGTCTCTCTTCGGAAAAGGGTTCTTGATATTCTTCCCTTGTGCACATCCACTGCACACACCTTCATGGTCAACCTTGAGTTCTGGTAGACCTATGGCTAGCTTGCATACATATAGTAATTCCTTTTAGTTGATGTGGGCTAATCATAGATGCCAAAGTTCACATGGATTCTGAATGGCATGGGTCATGGTAGCTTTTGAGTAACCCTTTAGCTTATACAAGCCACCTTCTTCCTTTCCAATGGTGACTGCTTCTTTCATGGTTTTACCCTTAGCCCACATAAGAACTTCTCCATTTATAAAGGAAATTCTCAAGCCTTTATTTTCTAAAGTTGATATGGAGAGTAGGTTCTTTGTCAAAACTGGTACATAGAGTCTGTCCTTTATCTTCATTGGAGTCCCTAAATTAAGCTTGTAGTTTGATTCTCCCACTCCCTTTATAGGGTATTGATAATCATCTCCAAGTGTAACTTTCTGAGAAAACTTCTTTTCTAAAAGGCAAGAGAGAATATCTCTTTGAACTGTCATGTTCTTGGAAGAACCACAATCAATGAGCAAGTGTCCTCTCCAGGTGATACTGATCCTGAGAGGGCTGAGATTAAGACATAGTCTTCAATGCGTTCTCTTATCATCTTTGCAGGTGGATATTCATATTCAATTGCATGGGCATGGTGCCTCTTATTTTTCCTCTTGTATTCTTCTCGTCTAGCTGGACAATGTCTCGCAATATGTCCTATCTTGTCACAATGGTAGCATTGGTAATATGAGAAGTCTCTTTATTTTCTTTGTCCTTTCTTTTGGAATCTCTTAGGTTGAGATTCTTTATGCATGAAATTGTTTTGGGGGTGAGACTCTTTATGAGTTTCTTTCTAGAGGTAAGACTTGTTTCTTCCTACTTTATTGTGAGTAGCTAGGGCTTGATCTTCATGTCTTGATAGTAAAGCTTCTTGGTTAGCTACTCTTGTTTCTTCTTGAATACATTCTTCTCAAAGACTATCAAATTTTAGTTTATCTGTTCTGGCACAAATGGTTTGGATGAATGCATCCCATGGTCTTGTCAGACCATTAAGGGCCGTCATTATGAGTTCGTGTTCATCTAGAGTATCTCCAATTGCTTCTATCTATTCTTTGAATTGAGATATTCTGGAGAAGTATTCCTCGATCGATTCTCCTTTCTACATCCTTGTATTCTTGAGTTGAGTTCTTAGATTAGTCTTCATGTTTATGTTCTTTCCTTCATATAATCTGGTTAGGGAATCAAACATTTCTTTTGGAGTATTCTTTTAAGATACTTTAGGAATCAAGTGATCTTTGATAGAATCTGCAATGATTTTTTTATCCCTAATTGTGTCCTTTTGGTGTTTTTCTTTCTCTGCAACATTGGTCAGTTCTAGTACTTCTTCTTTGACAAATATTGCTAGATCATTCTCTTCAATAATGAGTCCAATCCTATACTTCTAGGCACAAAAGTTTTCCACACCTTCAAGCTTGTCAACAAGCTTAGTGCTTGCAGACATATTTTACCTGGAGCTAGGAAAATGACCAAAAAATGAAAATGCTCAAAATTGAATTCTGAACTTCCCAGGAGGTGCGCTTGGCGGAGGTGAGTAGCCTGGTGTGGTTAGATTTCTGAAAATCCAACTTTTACCCCTTCAAACTTGATCAACATATTTCTGGATTGGTGCTTCTGGTTTTCTAGTACTTTTGGTACTCTGGTACTTCTGGTAATCTGGTTTTTTGGTACTTCTGGTACTTTGGGAAAACTAGGGTTTCACTTTCCCAGAGATCTAGGCACTGAAAATTTGTGCTAAGGATGCCAAAGTGATCCTTGAGGAAGAGCACACTTTTCTAGATGGTTTTGGGGCTGAAATTATTCTTCAATAAAAATCCCTAATTTGCATGCACGACAACAATGACGTTTTTCTCTTTCTCTTGTGAAAGATGCTCTCTTCAGCTTAGCTCTGATACCATGTTAAGGTTTAATCTATTATTAGATTTCTTTTCATTTCACTAGACAACCATATCATAAATAGGATCACTGAGAAATACAAAATCAAAAGAGACACATCATTTATCGTGGGAAACCCTCATGGGGGAGAAAACCCAACAAAAACTTCCTTAATATAGATAGCCAATACAATGCCAAGAGATAACTCAAATAAATACAGAAAGTCCTCTCCCAATAATGTGCCTCTCTCTCTCTTCCTTCTTCTCCAATTGTAGCTCCAAACTTGCCCTCTGATGAACAAGTGAGTGTGTGTACAAATGAGGCACTAGCCTCTTTATTTATATAATCTAGCACGTGTGGAAGGAGGTGTATTTTCATTGGCAGGGACAACTTCTTATTCTGGGTGGTTATAACCACCTTTAATATATTATGGGGCGGACTTCTCATTCTTCCTATTACAATTAGGGTTTGACAAATCCGCAAAAGAGGATTTTCTCATTTACAATACCCGACATGATCAATCCACAAAAGGAGATTGATCTAATGAATAATACATCAATAATAATTAGAATAATCTTTTCATTTAAAATATTTCAACACTTCCATGCCTAGATCTACATCGCATGTCTAGTGGCCTTGAAGTTGGTTATGCCCTGATAATTTTCCATATCCTACAGTGTTATCCTCCAAATGTTGGCGATGGTCTCTTGTAGGTCACAGAGATATCCTTCGAATATAGATTCATGAATTCTTCTATTCTTGGTGTCTGAAGTAGCTCCAATCGATAAGTATCTTTCTCTATGATTGGGTTTTGGTCTGGTGGAGAAAAATGCATAGTTTGGTTCCTTCGATCCCATAATGGCTACCAGAATGATCAAACATGAGTAATGAAATTTGTTTCCCATATCTTTTGCATCCTTGTAGTCATATAGAAATAGATTCAACAAATAAGGGGCCCAGCTGATTGTGGTAACCTTGGTACATTGTGTTGCAACTATGACAACCCCGGTCGGGACTTCCTCCTTGCGGCATTTTTTGAGAAGGTTGCAGGCCATAATAGTTTTGGCCATTCTGGTCATGATGTCACTAATCTATTTGATAATGATTTTGCGCATCCCCCTTTCGGTGCCACACTTCTTTTTCATCTCCTCAACGAGTGCTTTCTACTTTTTTTTGTCCTCAAGGAACTATGTCGTATCCATGCCCCGTGATGGTAGCCCTGTGATGTACGCAATGAGCTCTACGACTATTGAGATGAGCTTGTCTAGCCACAAATATCCACCATGTGTGACAACCATCAACTGCTTGACACAAATTTTTGCATACTGGCCTCTGCCAAAGTGTGGTAGGCCCAACAGACCTAAAATACTAGTTTTTTCCAGTCCTACTGCCCGCTGGACCGGTTGATGAATTGGTTCACCAAAGTGATCTACACCCACAGTCTGTAGGTACACCTTCTTTGTGAACTCCAGGAACTTTTCCATGTCTGTTACATCATGGTATGAGTGCCTTAGTTTTTATACATACCCTACCAAATCTACTTTTATCAGTACCCCTTATGGTATGCATGACAAAAAAAATTCTACGACGGGTTGTCTGTGTGGTGACCTAGGTACTTGTTGTTGTCCTTTAGCGGTGGTGGTTGACTCAAGGTTCCAACCTCCATTAGTCATTCTTCGGCATACTATTTCGGTTGACTAGTGACATCTTCCACTGCTCCCTCCTATGGGTGTTCTGATATGGTTGTCTGCAAATCTTCTGGCTCGGTCATTTATTTCTGATTTGGAACCATCCCGTTGACTCTCAAAGCTTCTATAGGGTTTCCCGGTTGCACTTGGATGCCTGCATCTTCATTCTATCAGCCTTGCCCCTCTTTTGTCCTATCGATATCCATGCCCACAAGTGTTTTATGTTGGTTTTCTTCTATCATGAGTTTTGGGCTTCCTGGTGTTGTATATGGTGATGGGATTTCATCCACATTGATGACTTTTGGTAGTGGATATGGTTGTTGTTCGCTTCCTTGCGATTGTGTTTTTGTTCTGGTCCTAACTCATGGTTTTCTAGCTTTCTGGCTCAGTTCTGCTTTTTTGGGTGGTGCCATGGTGGTAGGAACTTATTTTTTGTAGATATGAGTAGCCTTTTCAACCTTTGTAAACTTCACTCTCTGCTTCATATTCTCTATTGCTCTCTTCCTTATCCAACTTGACAATAACCTTTCCTCTCCTGTAGCCTTGCTTTGTATGGGTGTTGTGTGAATATTTTCGAAGACATTACCTCTATTATGGATTCAATGAACCTCCTGTTCCTTTGTACTTTCCATTACTTTCCTTTTCTGTATCCAGTTGGTGCGATTAATGCAGCATCTCGTCAGTTGTTTCCATCATTCAATTCCTCTAGGCTTCACCACTTAGCGCTTCTTTTTGTCATAGTCTCATTTTCCTTCATGTTTTTTCTTTGAACTAACCATTGGCCTTGTCTTCCTCCAGATCATACTCCTGATTGTGTGTTTTCCTTGTCCTTTCGGTGCACTGTGCCTCTGTTGGTACCATTTGATCTCCTGCTTCTCATTTTTTTTTTTTTGCAACCTACACAGTGAATTTCAAGTTGTGGGTGGTCGAATGTCCTTGTATAGCTTCAGTTGAATCCCATTGATCATCCCTTTGAGTTATGCACCTCCTAAGTCTGTAAACTGTACATCTCCCCCATTTGTGACAATTTTTACTTTGTATGGTCATAACCAGTGCAATCTGAGTTTTCCCAGATGCTGAATGGATTTGTTTTCATACATCAACACTAAGTCTCCTTCCTTGAAATTTTTCCTCTTGATATGTTTGTCATGCCAAGATTTGTCCCTTTATTTCTATACTTTTTGGTGGAACCCTGCTAGGATCTGATCTTCCTCCATGATTATCAATTGATTCATCTTGTCCTGTATTGCGCCTCATTATATCATGTGTGTAATCACTGCTATGCGCAGACTGGGTACCAAAAATTCTAATGGCACCACTGATTCTTGTCCATATAGCAATATGAATGGCATGTGTCCTGTCAACTTCTTGCATGTGGTTGTGTATGGAGACAATATTGTTGGTACTTTGAGGTCCCAATCATCTCTATTAACATTACAGATCTTCGTCAGTGCATTTTCCAGGATTTTGTTAAATGCTTCTACTGCTCTGTTTGCTTGTGGATGATATGGAGTACTCTTTTGATGATGGACTTCAAATTCTTCAGTCATAGATTTAATGGTCCTATTAATGAAGTGAGTGCATTGGTATCTCATAAAAATTCTTTGGAAACCAAATCTAGTCATCACTTGTTCAAATAGAAAGTGTGGTGTTGTTTCTGCGCTGCAATATTTAACTAGTGTCACTTCTGCCCATCTTGGCAGGTATTATGTCACAGTGATAATGTACCTTTCTCCTCTCCTCTTTGATGGTGGGTTAATTGGTCCCAAAAAATATGTTTTTCATTTGTTGAATACCTACAAAGTTACCCGTGTTCATAGTGACATCTCATCCCTTCTATTCGGTTTACCAACCCTCTGACAGATGTTGCATCTCTAGCAGTGCTCTTTTGATTCTCTGTGAATGGTCAACCACCATAGTCCTACATGCAATACCTTTTGTGCGGTATTTTTTCCTACATAATTTCCTCCTGCTATTCCCTCATGAGATTATGCTAAAATCCTTGGTATTTCATATTCTAGCACACATCTTTGCAAGATGCTATCTGCGCCCATTTTGTATAAGTGTCTTGCAATCAGCTGATAGTCTGGCACCCAAACTACTAGATTTTTCTTTTGCGCAATGTTATATTCCTGTGGCATAGTACCTGTAATCAAGTATTGGATGATGTCTTCAAAGTATTCATCGACGATATGGAATGAAAATAATTCTGCGTCTAAAAAGTTGTCCTCTAAACTTGTAGGTTCCTCTCCATTTGTGACCTTGATAGGTGGTCAAGTCCTGCATTCATCTTCCCTGGATTGATTATTAACTCAAAATCAAATTCTTGAAACAGTAGTAACCATTGATAGATTCTCCCCCCCAACATTGGCTTGTTGACTAGGTACTTAAGGGATGTGTGATCTGTGAACATATTAAAATGTTTTCCCAGTAAGTAGTGTCTGAACTTCTACAGTGCGTAGACAATAGCTAGGCCTTCCCTCTCTGTAGTGTTATAGTTTTTCTCTGATTCTGATAGTTTTCTTCTCACGAATGCTATCGGATGATCCAAATCTCCTACTCCTGGCTGCACCAAAATAGCTCCAAGTGCTATGGATGATGCATCTACATGTACATGGAATGTCTTCTCCCAATATGGAAATACTAGTATTGGTGCGGTAACCATTTTTTCTTTCAGCGTATCCATACTGTGTTGACAATCTTCATTCCACTGAAACTTTGTATCTTTCCTTAACAACTTCTCCATTGATGCAATGATCTGTGCGTATCCTTTGATAAATTTTCTGTAGTATCATGTGTGTCCCAATGTCACTCTTAGTTGACAAACTATTTTTTGTGGTGGCAAGTTAACAATTACTGCAATCTTTCCAGGGTCTATTGTAAACCTTGCTTGCATACTATATGGCCCAATAGTATCCCAAATGGTGTTCTAAAGATACACTTCTTGATGTTTAATGAGATCTGGCACTGCCTACATATTTCTAACATCAGCTACAATACCTCTACATGGTATTTCAATAGACTATAGACTATCCAATTGTCTAATTATACTTCTAGAAACTGGTGGATAAATTCCTTAAATGCAGCGATGACTACTATGGAAAATATTATCCGTGCATTCTTCAGTCCAAACGACATGAATGTGTACTGGTAAGATTCCCATTCTGTAGAAAACGTTAGTTGTCTTCTTGTGCTATCTTGATCTGGTTGTAACCTGAGAATCCATCAGTGAATGAGTAAACTTCGTGTCCCCCTACGTTCTCCAACACTTCATCCATGAAAGATGTAGGGAATGGGTCATGTAGGCATGCATCGTTCAACTTCCTTAGGTCGACACACATTATTATCCTGCCTTGTTTTTTCTCCTGAACTACCATTGGGATTATCCATTCTGATTCTTCCACAGGTTAGATGATTATGGATTCGAGCATTCTATCGATCTCAACTTTAACTTCTTTCTTATATATCGGGTTTAGTCTGTATGGTCATTGTCTGATCGGTATTACTTTAGATTTGTGTGTTATATGTTAGCACCAGAAGTCACCTCTAGATTGCATCGGAGATAAGCTTGATACCCATCAGTTTGTATGTCACAATGAATAGTTTAAAGGGTGCTCTAATGGATGCAGTCTCAAGGTTATATCACTTTAACTCATAAAATCAGGTTGGTATGCCTAAGGAAAGTGAGGACTTGATATAAATTTAGTCAAAACGTTGTAGTAAAGGGTGAGTAGGGGGGAGAACTGGTGAGGAGATGTAAGGGCTTGTTGTGGACATCTGGTCTTCTAGCAGCCTAAGGAAGAAAAGCTTCAAGAACGAGATCCTCTTGGACTCAAACCTTCATACACTAAGACATGTAAAATGACACAGTTACAACAACACGATGATCAAACCTTCATCATGATGCCACTGTAACAGCTCGACTGGATCCTCTAATGCCTGATCTACTCAGTATGAGAGGGAATACGATAACATGAGAAACTGATTAAAACTGGAGAGAATATTGTAGTGATCAAACCTACATCACAACAACATCACCACCCTCGACTAGATCCTCTAATTCCAAGTGTCTTAACATAGTGTTTATGAATAGATGGAAAGAAGTTGACTTTTATTAAACAAGAAGTCTCAAATGCATGTACATAACTAGAGAACCAAAGGCTTCATTAAGGATTTACAATCAAGAGCTTAGCTCAACCATCGACACTAACTGAAACTGAGAATGACTCCTAAATACTAAAAAAAAAAAAGGAACCCCAACAACAAGTTTGAATTGTTACATTAAAGGCATTACATATGCATGCCTCCTGACAGACTGCGCATGCAGTCTCTAGCTAGTTGTGAAGATTAGTCAGACATGATCACGTCCCAAAACGGGCCTACAAGTGAGTTGACTAGTTGACAGTTCCTTTCCGTACTTTACATTAATGATGGAAACAATGTCCAACGACCACCAACTGCTTTAATAACTACTTCCTTGGGATCGGGGAGGCCCAATCCAGCTCTACATTTGTAGGATGTGGCGGCCTCTTCTTCCTTGTTTGAGCTTGCCTGGATTTTCTACGTGAAAGTCATACAGGTGGACATGGATGATGATATAGTGGGATTGACGAAGGGATTGGTGTAGGCTTGGCAGGCTATGGCATATGATCAGTGGCAAGGTGGAATGCCACAATCGACGAGGCGGCAATCGAAAGATGCCAGTGATAGGGCATAGGCACTGAGGTGATGTGGCACAAGGAGGTGACATGGAATACACATGATAGGAGGTTGGAGGGTGAAGTATGAAGGAGGGACAGTGAGTGGAGGATAGGTGTGAGGGAGCGAAAGGAGGAAAGTGGAGATGTGATATGAAGAGGAGAGATATGGATTGGGATACAGGTGGAGGAAGGAGGCAGGCATGGTAATGGGAAGCAGTAAGCAGTCTACTTAGAGGGG
Source organism: Picea engelmannii (assembly GCA_009831015.1). Lineage (NCBI taxonomy): Eukaryota > Viridiplantae > Streptophyta > Pinopsida > Pinales > Pinaceae > Picea > Picea engelmannii. Next base: position 1,005,453 of record ML781173.1, on the reverse strand, counting down.
GGGTTATGGTAAAAGGTAAATATGGGGGGGGGGTCCGAGTTCATGAGGAGGCACCATGATAGCAGGGGGCTCGCACCCGAAAACCACCAACTTGGATGCCCCCCCTCATTAAAGGTAGAATGGTGGGGGGGTCCAATATGGGTTGTGCATTGTAGATCTGAGCACGCAGATCTTAGCTGCTCAAATCCACGTGGTGCTTAGCGTGATGCACCTTTGCACACAAACTAAGGAAAAGTGCATTTTTAACCCATTTCTTGCCAATTTTTTGCGAAAGGGTTCCATTTATTAGGAAAAAACCCCCCTTACAAATTAATGTGATATCATTATCTTCATTTCTCCTAGCTCTCCCACTATGCCCTTCATTTTTGTAAACGTTGTGGAAAACAAATAGTTGTACTCGTGCAACAAATTTGTTATGTTTTCTATTGTTTAGTCATCCCAGTAGTATCTAATGTTGTCCATTTTGGGATTGTCCACTGTCCTAATGTTGAATTTATTCACCTTGATCAATGCAACAATTACTTTTGATTCTAGAGGGCAGCCTTCCACTTCTCTTTTGCCTTCCACTTCCTTGATCTAAATATCATCTGGGTCGTCTTCATCTGGTGCTTTTTCCTGCACATGGTAGCATGACAATAGTTCTTTCACTGTCTGTCTATTCCACTGTTGTTCCTGTGTTATGAGTTCGACTTCTGGTTCCTTAATTAATATCACCCCTCTTATATGCTTAAGTGTTGCATCTATGTTAGGTTCTCATGCTCGAATTAGAATATACTATAAAATTTTGTTGCAGTATTGTCCATATCGAAGTTCCTCTGTACATTTTTTGGTCTATATACCAGTTTGTCGGTATTCCCTCTAATGTATGTACAAAATGATGATGTCATTCCTCTGGGGGTGTCATTTTCCATAGTGCTCTGCACTTCTCCAAGTGTTCCACTGATGCCCCCTATCCATCATAATTTTGTTGGTGGTTGCTTCTCTATGTTGTGCCAAACCTTATGCGCAGTAACCGCTTACATTGGTACCAACCCTTGATTGATTATTTGTGTGTGCCCCACCATCTTGCAGGTCTGGGCTTGAGTGCTATATTGAGTGCTAAGAATCTCTAATTTTCTAACACTTCATCCTCATACTATGCCAAGAATACTTCTAGATCATTTACTCCATGGAAACTGGGTGGTTCCCTTACCTCTGTACCTACCCATCTTACTGCGTGGTCTATTCTTGTGCATCTTCTTGTCTAAACTTCGTGTAGCCTTTGTTGCCAGTTCTCTAAACCTGTATCTGAGTCTGTCACACAAGAAGTAATTCTCCACCAACAAGTATCCCATCTACAGTTGGGTTTACGTAATCCTCATCGCGCACAGTTTTTTTGTACACCTGGCTTATTTCCTCCAAGTCCAAGCAAGTAGGCTCTACAAATATCTCCCCTTCTGATGGGTCTAATGGCACAATGACCCTGTATTCTCCTGACTCAAATGCCATTTTTTGTGTCTTTAAATTTATTATGGCCTGGTTATCAAAATCTCAATCTAAGCCGAACAATGATGGATATGGTGTTGTGCCATCTACTATTTCAATCACTTAAAATTCTTCTTTCGTGCACACTCCATCCAGGGCTATTGTTACTCCTTTCAGTCTGCCAATTGGTAGAACTTTGTGTTGGTTTTCTAGTTTTAGCTAAATGAGTGAATATCCTAATGTGGTCTCTCTCATACATTGCCATGTATTCTTTGGTAATACGTTGACTTTAGATCCTAAATCAAGTATGATATCTCCCATGTTGAAATCTCTGATGTTGGCATTCATCCTGAACTCACTACTTGTTCTTCTCCTTGTATGCAGGTGATTGACTATTTTTTGTTCTAGTTTTCCTTATGTCTCTATTCTACATCTTTCTAATATATCTTGCAATATTTTTACAGAGGATGGATCATTCAATATTTTTATGCATGTTTGAAAAAATCCTTTGATTGTACTTACTTGTCCCAGGGGTTTTGTTTCTTTGGTATGATCCAGCAATGGAGGCATCTCGTACTCTGGTACTTCCCTGCTCCGTTGTGAAATTGAAGTCAACATGGTGTCTTGCTTCAAGAATTCTTATCTGGCTTGATTAAATGTTTCCTTCTCGTTCTATGCATCGAACTATCTCCTTGGTTCAAAATTCTTCTTTACCCACTGGTGTTGTACTGGCTCTTGTCAGAATGCATCATGTCCTTTTTTAGCTCCTCCACATGTAACTATGTTGACGTTTCATCCTTCATCCTTCGCTTCTGCTGAAATCCATTGAACATTCTGGTTGTTCTGATTTCTCTTTTCCTAGATCTTCCCTAGTAACGTAGGACATTCTTTCATGTCATGATCCGATATAGGACAATACATACAAGTTGTTAGTGGAAGTGGACATTCCCTTTCATAATGTCTCGGTTGTTGACAATTGTGACATACCACTAGTCCTCTACCTCTTCCAAAGCCTCCTCTTACTTGTCCTCCACCTCTGTAGCTAGATTGATCTCCTCTCGACATGTTGTATGAAGGTGCCTGATTGTACTGCATGGTATTGCACTAAGGTTGGACGGTGTTGTACTATGGTTTCGTGGTATTATATGGTTGTTGTGAAGTATTATACTGCTACTGCGTAGTTTTGTATGAGGCTAGAAATTAGTTAAACTGAGGTGTGACTTTCCCTGTCATCATTTCTGGCTACACCCTATATGCATCTGATGTCCTCTCTTGCATCAAATCCATATTTCTACAATATTTTTCATCATGACCTACTGACTTGCAAAAGTTGAAATATGAACTCTTTGGGACTGTTTGTTATTTCTGCATAATTGGGAAATGATATGGATCATAGCCTAGTTTATTACATATTTCACACCATAGTCCTCCTGTTGGTAATGGATTTGGCATCCCTACTTCCATATACTACGTGAATGTTGGACATGCATTCTTGTGGTGTCCTTCTGTCCTGCATGTGGTACACCAAACGACTTCTCGCTTGTCCTTAATTTTGTTTTGGTTTAGCTGGAACGTTAAATTATTCAAATCCTCCTTCACTTCTTCGATGGCTGGATCCATCTGCTAATATTGGTTTTCTTGCAAGGAGATAGTTCAAGGGAGGAAAATAAAGCATTAGGACCTAAAGTAAGTTTCCAAGAATCCAAATCCAATAAAACCACCTTGAAGCACCTCATGTAATTTATTGATAGTATCATATCCCTTCTAGTTGGGATGTGGGCACCATTATAAGGTTCTAATCTCTAGGTATGAGTCTCATTTCTTGTACCATGACTAGCATGTTGACGCTTAAAATTGCAATGACGAATGTTGATCACAAATGATTGCTAAGCTCTATTATTTATTTGTAATAATAATAATTAACTAGTAGGTGGTACCCCCTTATAGACTAGTGGTGCTATGATGGATGTGTTACGCTAATATGTTTGTTGCTGCTATAATGATTCCTACACACTCTTCTGCAGTTGATGATTCAAGTCATGGTTTCATTCGTTATGACAACATGGTTGGTTGATGTGTTATTGCTAGATGGTTTTGATGGCCACTCGCAATACATGGAAATGCTATGGATATAAGAATTATTTTGTTACAGGTGTTATGTTATGCATTAAACATTGATTAATGATCTTATACATGATTTCATGCAAAAGATGATATGGGAGTTTGAACAAAAAAACAAAAAGAAAAAAATCTATGAATAATTCCTAAGGCTATTTCAATTGTGAAAAAAGAAGGGTGATAGACCTAGATGCTAGACTTATGCGCTTGATTAAAGGATTATGTTTGTAGCATATGGTTGTTGTTCAATGTTTTGACATGACTTAGGGTGGCACACTATGCAATGGATATAGCATTGGATGTAGCAATGGATATGTGTTTGAATTAATGGTTGATGTTATGGAATAGGATGGCTTGTACATTGAATTGAATAGGGTTGGGGGAGGAAGCGACGTGCATTTATGGCACGCCACTCAGACAAACCTCGACCCCATCACCCTAACCATAGTTTCATTTTTTTTTTTCGGCTCTGATGGTTGTGGAGGCTCCACGATTTCTGGTTTTGAAAGGAAAACATAATCCAACTCTTTCCTCAAAGCGATTTTTCCAGATATGGCTCCTTTAATTTCATCCATGATGGTCCCTTTGTGTTATGAATTAATTTTTTTGGCTTGGGATTGCATGAGGTTTGTGTTTTTCTTAAGATTTGACTATGTATTAGTGATATGGTTATGGTTTATTCTGTGAATAATATGGACTGTTGGCGTTTTAAAGGAAAGAATGAATTTTATTGTTGTGGGTAGCCTGTGCATTGTTGTTTCTTGGGTAAAACGTGTGGGCCAACTTGGGGTTTTACTCTGGTTCTCTGTGGAAAATTATGATAATGGTGTAATAATATTTGATTTTGGTGCATGGGTTTTACAACAGTCTTGGTGTTAAATGTTGTCACTCCTTTTTGCCTCGGTCGTTGTTATTTTCTCTCCTTTGAATTGAAATGCATACTGTTGAGAGTTGCACTTTTCTTTCTTTGTTTTGGCCGAGCCCCGATTTATTGTTTGTTATGGAATTCACTTCACTGTCACTATTGTTAAAAGAGTTTCACAGTTGAGTCTTTGTATCACCCATAATTTGGAATGGAATCATGTACATGTGTTGGGTTGGCCACGGGTTGTGCTTGGGCATTCTTTCCATAGTGTTTATAAGAATTCACCTCTCTTGTTATCCATTGGATTTGGTTAACTATTATGTTTGGTTACACTCACTATTAATATTTTGAGTTAAAAGTTATGTGTCTGTGGTGGATTTGGAAAAGGCACAGGCTCTCTGTTTCTTCAAATATTATTCCGTGATTAAGCCAAATCTCGTTACCCCTCTGCAATATTTTTTTTTTAAAAGGAGCACGAGACATGTCTGTCTTTGAAGATCATTTGTTGATCGAGCCTCTATTATTACCTCTCTCTGATAAATTTATTTAAGAAAAAGGGGCCCCTGGGTTACCTGCATCCCCAAGGAATTTCGATTTGGTCGATTTATTTTTATTCCCTCCATTGTTGTGTTAAACCCTAGCATGATCATGGTCCCATCAAAGTTTAAAAAGAACCTGTGTGATGTCGTTTTGTTCTCTTCTCACACATTGTGGTTCTATTTCTCGATCATTATAGGACTCTGTCTTTTGTTGGGTATTTTATTTTGAAGGAAGTCCGTACATGTTTAATGTACACAGATATCAGGCTCAGAGTTACATGTTTTTTGGTTAGCTTCTTTTGTCGAATCAAGAGTTGTGTTGATTATATGAATGAACACCTATGTGCGATTGAATCGGGGCCTGATTATGAGTTTTGATGACAATGGATTGTGTCAATAAATGTTGAAAAATCAATAGTTGGAGGTTAATATTGAGCTTATTCTTAATCGATTTTAAGAAATGAATATGGGATGTGGATGGCTGGAATCACTGTGCATATTTTTGTTTTGTTTTAAAAGGGAAAAGGTTTAGGATTGGAATATAAAGGACTTTGGTTCGAAGGGTTATAATGTTATTTGCAATGATGTGATTATGATATTGCATAGATATTGTATAAGATGAAAATATTGATATAATTGAAGAATTCTTGGCATATGAATTGTCTTTTTATTTTGAAGTCAGCAAGCATTATGTCTGTAAATAAGGGACAATTAAATGCGTTTTGTTTTAAAGTGGATGCTTATTTGATTGTGGTCTGAACAAAGTTATGGTTGTTGTTTGATTTAATTTATTTTTTATGAACAATATATGTATTATTCCCTCTCATACTATCACTTTTTCTCTCATTATACCCCCCTCACGATCCCAATTTCATTTTTACACACCCTGTTTTATAAAATATATTAAACACTCTTTATTGCAGTGGTAAAGATATGACACAAAAATAGGTGGTAGCTGATATATTTTGGTATTGATTGCATAGTTAGTTATTTAATGAATTGTTGAGGATTACATGTGTTCGTACTCCCTATCACGCTACCACTTTTTCTCTCATTACAATCCCTCCAGATATCCCATGAGCACTATTTCACCCCCTGCTCACTTGGAAATTATTAAATAATTTATTATGGATTGAATTGCATGGGTCTTTCTGTTTTAAGACTTTTGCGACCATTGTTTTGATCAGAAAGTTCTTTTGGATTTATCGCATAGGTTTTTTGATATTCGACGTTTCAGACCAAACTAGTGTGGTCCATCATCAGGAAAATTTTGTGAGATATGAAGGAAAAAATATATAACAAGTGTAAATAAATACTTGAAAAGTTGTTATGAGGAGCCAACTTATTAAAAATGAAATCAGGAATTATAAAACTTAAGAAAATTTATTTGTTTGTTTATTAAATTTTATTTATTAAGAGCTGACTAGATTTTTTTTTATAAATTAATATCTAGAATTATTCATATTGGTTAGTGTAGGGATCAAATTTTGACTAATTTTCCATCCATCATCTCTGTTTAGATTGTTAGGTTGTTTTTCATTTTCGATTGCTTCTCTGAATTTCCTACTATGATAGTGATCTATCTTGGCAAGAATTTTGGCCCCTTCAATACAAATGTGATGTTTAGTTTTGTCTGAATGTTCTGTGAGAGCTGAGGGATGAGTGTGATTGTGTTTGATGTTAGCGGCATGTTCTTGAATCTTAATTCTAAAGGAATGACCTTCTTCTCCTATGTATTGTTTACCACACGAGCACAGGATCATATAGACACCTTTTTGTTCAATGGGATCAACATAGTCTTTGAATGACCTAAGGGAATTCCTAATAGTGTTTAAGGGTTTGCATGGGTCTTATGTCAATTTCTGAGGCAAACATTGTTTCATATAAATAGAATGTCATGTATGGTTTGTTAAGGGATATTTACTAATGAATTACTACATACATGACAAGTTTATTTAGTAGAGGCAGTCATGGCAGAAACAATAGGGGAAGAGGTAACTAGAACAAAGGGCGTATAAGCCCTAGATTCTCAATTCATTTTGATGTTGACCCTCAGGATTTGAACCATATTTTTCAAGATGGGTTCTTCAATTGGATTGGGCAAGGGATAGTTCATCCTAGAACAGAGAGGCCTCCCTTCCAGACTCAAAATATCCATGGTATTCATGTGCCTCCTCATGTATCCATGAAACCAGAAGTTCCTGAAAATGATGGATGGCAGGAGATTGTCCATCCATAATTCTCCCATCATCGTGGTTGTCCCAACTTGTTATTTCCTCCTCCTCCTCCACCTGTAAATACTACTGCTCAAATTTCCCCTGTACATTCACCTGTTCAATCTTCTCATGCTAGCAAATGACTTAAAACTGAGGTTCCCCATGCTCAAGACAAAGGTAAAGATATTGATTCCCCTTCAAATCCTTCTAATGAGTCATCAAAATCAATGTCCTCCCATATGCATTTGAGGTATGATGTCTCCCATGTTATTAGTGAGATTAAGCCTCAAGGATCGAATCAACCTAAGGAAATTTATGGGAAGTCCAAAGGGGACAGCAGTGACAGAAGAAGGATTGCCTCTCAAAGTGGAAAATATGGATTTTAATTATGTGGTTATGATTGAGTTGTTGGAAACAATGGTGTGCAGAAAATTTTGGACAACAAGCTATTTTTTGGGATAATGTGCTTATTTACATGTTTTGGATATGATTTTAATTATTTATGATATTTAATATTCAAATTTTGAAAATATTTATGGGAGCTACAAGGAGGCATGTGTTTAAATGGTTATCTAATTGTGTTTATTTTTGAAAAGAATAAAAAGGGAGTCACGAGGGGTCCCACCTACTTAGTTATTATTTAATAAAGACCCTTAACTATTATTATTATTATTATTACTTCCCCTAAACTAAAATTAGTTAAGTTTAATTAACTTAACTAAATGAGGTAGTTGAACTACTTCAACTGATTTGGAATGAATAAAAAACAAATGAGAAGGAAGAACAAAGGGAGAGTAGAGAAAGCAATACTAAGGTTTTCTATTTTTTTTTCATGAGGTAGTTCAGTTTTCATTCATTCTTCAGTTCATTAAAGACCTAATTCTCTTTTTGACAGTAGGGTCCTATCGTAGACAAGAAGGTTCAAAGATGAACCATATTATTCAGATCCTTGTTTCATAGGTGTTGATCTATCTTTGATAGTATGTGTATACTTGTATGTTTATGGATTAAGTTTCATAACTGATAAAGGATATTGTGCAAATTCAAATTGGCAGCAGTCTGTGGCAAGTTGATCCAGATTTTAAAGTTCAATTTTTACTTCTTGTCAGAGTCCTTTTGTATGGTTTTCATCGAGGATATCTAAATTTGACTTTGGTCCATGCCCTCACAGGGATTTTGTAAATATAAATATACTTTGATTTCTTGGAATGAAATAAGGTGATTGCTATTCTGTCTCATTTGTGTGAATCTGTGACTTGCTTATTTTTGCAACAATATTTTCAATTAAAAAATCATCCTAAGCCATTGTAATTAATACATGTGGATTGGGAAGAATTTTTTGAGGCTATAAAACATAGGGTGATATTCCCGACTATCCTGCCTTAGCTAGGAGGGATTCAAAAATGCTTGAGTAAGATAAATCATATTTTTTGCTCGACATAGCATAGGAAACTCATGTCTCAAGCTATAAAATAAGATTCTAAGGCTATAGGGACATGAACAAGGACTTGAACCACCACATAGGACATATATATAGGATATTTAGCCTTTAATAAGTAATATGGGCTCTATTAGAATGTTTTTAGCAAGTTATATTTGGTTCATGATGCCTTGATCATGGAAAGGGGAGGAAACCCTAGCCTTAGGCCCTAAGAACATATTTTAGGCATATGGGGACAATAATGTCAGCTAAAACATGGGTCTTAGGGCCTTGGACATGGTCAAGTGAGTAAAAATGAACCTTAGGCCCTAAAGAATGCTTCGAGCCATCTAGGGCCAAGAAGGATATCTTGAACAATAACACATGGCCTCTTAATGGTATGCTTAGCCTATGATTGGGGATGTTGGTTCCAATAGGTGGTTTTTAGTAGTATTATGTGATGCAGGAGCATCGCTCCACGTCAGCACCGTGCTAGCCAATGAACACATCTAGCATGCATTTATTGGAGAAAGGGAGAGGTGCAGCCCTCTCAATCTTGAAATTTGAAATTTCAATAAATGATTGTAAGGCTTTTAGTGCCAGACGTCGCCTTTGTACAACTAGTGGTTGAGGTTTCCTTTAATGGTTACCTATAGCTAAGTCCAGATCAGTTAGGAATGGACATCCATTTTTTATGTAATGTAGTCATAGGAGTACGATGCTGCTCTGAGATAGCAATAGCACAGAGGTGGTGGATGAGGATAATCTCAAGTTATTCCTCTTTTGTAATTAGTCTCTAAGAGTAGAGAAGTGGGTTAGAATAGAAGGGGGATCTCAGGTTGAGAGGTCTCAAGAGTGAGAACTAAGACTTGTTACAGTCCAGCCTTTGTAAACACCTTGTATAGGCATTTATAAATTAATAGAAGAACAATTTTTCCTGCCATGAATTGTTTGTATGTGTTTACATGTTTTTATGCATTTCTTGTTTTAAATGCATAACTAGTGAAGTAATTCATAAGTTTCAATTTCTTCTCATCTTTGAGTTTCTGAGTGCAAGGAGTACAGATAGTCCGCAAGGTGTGCGTTGACAGAGGTGAGACAACCTCAAGAAAGCTCAAGAGGGATAGCGTTGAACCTTCATCAGCAAAGGTGCAAGGAGTTCACAAGAGGGAACTTTGTTTCGAGTTCAGGAGAGATAGAACTATTGAAGGTTCTATAGAAATCTGCCAAGAGAGCATTGAGAGAGTGCATAGAGTGCACCAGAGAAATCTATTTTGAGTTCTAAGGAAAGGGAGGTGTCGAAGAGAAGACACTTATAGGGTTTTTAAATACTTTGTAGGCTCTACAAGGTGTGCATCGAGTAGAAGAACGCCAAGTGGGCGTAGGGAATTTTCTTTCCAAGAAAACTTCTCAGATATGAGTTTAGCGAAATACTCAGTAGCACCAAGAGTGTGCGAGAGTGGACTTGTTCTAAGTCCATAAGCTCAGAAGAGAAAGTGCAAGAAGAACATGCACAGAGAAAACCTTTCGAGGTTTCTGAGTTGACAAAGCTCGAGAGGGGAAGCGTTTCTATAATGTCGATGAGACCCAAAGGAACCAGGCTCATAAGAGGAAGAGTTGAAGGTTGAAACCTTCGAGACTTAGAAAATCTTCTAAGTCTGAAGTGAGTAAAAGATCAGGAGGAAGAGCACTATCGATCGTTGGATCGCAGTGGAGAATCCCGCGGACCATCTGATTGGAGGTAGAAGCATAGACTTTACCACTGTGTAGATCTAGGAGAGGAAGTCTTGAAGGTCTGAATGGATGTTGGAGAACTCTCGAGGAGAATCACGAAATACCGCAAGCCATTGATCAAGAACCTCAAGCATTCGACATTTCGACATTTCAGAGTTCGGGGTTTGGAGCGACAAAGGGATTTTGGAGTCACTGCATTGCAAACTCCCGGTTCACGAAATCACGCCAGGCGTTGGATCTGGAATGTGGTGGACTGAGAGCCACTGGATCAAGGATACGTGCACAGGGTCGAGTCCCTGGGAGGTGCACAGGAAAAAGGATTTGGGCCATCAGATCTAGCACCAAGGAACAATAGTCGTCGGATCTGGAAGGAGGTGTGAGGGGTTTAATCCTCGAGGAGCAGAGGAGAGAGAGGACCTATCAGAGTCTCGAAATCATTTGGGATCATCCATATCAAAGGATGTGTATCAAGAGACCCACATTCTAGGGATTTGGACACTGGGAGATCAAGAGTGAAGAGTCTCCCAAAATCGAGAAAGGCAAATTTGCAAAAGGACTAGGACCATTTTGGGAAAAGGCCCGAAAGAATCAGGTTTCAGCATTTTAGGAACCAGGGATTCAAAAGACAAAGAACAGAGGGAACACTTGCATCATGATTCCCTAAATCATGAAAGTCGATAGCATTTTGATGTTAATACCTTTCCAACATTTTGGGACCTGGGTGTTTGAGAGACCAGGAGTCAAGAGACATGGAGTCCTGACTTGAAAAATCATGAAAGGAGAAATTGTGATTGAATAAGGACCATCCATTTAGTGGAAAATCTGAACCATTGATTGTCTAGGGGAAGTTTCAGACTTCAGGAATTAGAAGGAGGAGAGGCTGGAGTTGCATTGCAACTTCACAAACCCCAAAATCACAATGCGCTCAGAGGCATTAGCCCCAGATCATAGGGTGTAGTCGCATGGAAGGAGGCTAAGGGAGGAGCCAAATCCCATTGAAGGACCAAGAACCATCTGTAGCCAAAATCACATGGAAGGAGGCTAAGGGAGGTTGAAGGACCAAGAACCGTCTACAGTCGGAATCGCGAAATCGCGAATTCCAAAATCCCAAAAAGTGGACCATGGTCACGGGTATAGTTCAACGTTTCAGATACTAGGAGTTGGAAGGACAAGGAGCCTGGGAGAGCTCACATGTAGGAGTTCCGAAATCCTGAAACGTGAAAGGTGTGTTAGTTCAACAGAGAGAAGAGTGTTGAAAGTTGAGCGCGTGCATAGGTTTTCTCAAGGCCTGTGCCAGAGGAAGAAGGGACCTATGGATTTGTTCAAGGGGTTCCAACAAGAGCCTGAAGAGCTATTTTGGCTTGGAAGAAGAATGATCCAGTGACCAGGAGGTCAGCAGAACCCTGTTGAGGTAGGGGGTCCAAACCATTATGTGTCTCAGGGACCTGGAAATGATCTATGGAAGAAGACCATGCCTTATATCCTAAATAACTATTTGATGCATATGGAGGCATGAACAATGACTCGAAGTGCCACATAGTGACATATGGAGGGTATAATGGCCTCTAAGAAAGGATGTTAGCACCCTTACAAGGTTTTGATCATTACTTATGTGTCTCAAGGCCTTGATAGGGTCAAGGGGGGAACCCAAGCCTTAGTTGAAGTATACATATTCTAGGTATCTATGGATAAGAATGATGATACCTTAAAGCACCACACCCCATCACTTGAGGTTTTAGGTAACTTATAGGGCTCAAGGGTCAAGAATGACACCTCAAATCTATGGGATATATCACATGTTAAGAACCAAATATCAAAATAGCATAAAAAAACCTCAGAATAAGTACTCAACTCCTTGACAAAGAGATAAATTTAGATAATAAGCCTCTTTGAGGGGGAAACCTCCTTATACATTAAATGAATTCACCAATACAAGATGATTCCAAATGAAAAGGTCACCTTGGTATATATAGAAGACTAGGAGGTAGAATTACAACTAATGGACCCAAACCGACATAAATAAAATAATAATACTACTGTAATATGCCCCAATTAAGGGGTAATGTGCCATGATTTAGGGATTAACATGCCACTCCACTTCATACAAGTTCTTTCCTCAAATATTTATTAGTTATGGATTCTTTTTTATAAAAGACTCATCTTCCCATGTGGAATCTTCAACAAGTAGTTTCTTCCACCTAATGAGATACTCTAAAATTGATCTATTCCTCAGCTGGTGAATTCTTGTGTCAGTGATATCTTTAGGATACAATATGATTTTTCCTTCCTTGTCAAGTTCTGGAAATATATTTTGAACTGGGATCTTGTCACCAATAACCTTCTTTAAGCCTGAAACATGGAAAACCAATGTATTCGTGAAGATGCATGAAACTCCAATTTGTATGACATAGTACCAATCTTTTTGAAAACCTTATAAGGTACATAGTACTTCAATGATAATTTATTATCCTTCTTAGCTCTCTTGAGGGACATCTGTTTGTATGGTTGTAGTCTTAAAAATACCCAATCCCCTACTTCAAAAATTATTTCACTACGATGTTGATCTTCTTATTGTTTCATGCGATTTTGTTCCATGGTCAGGTTGTCCTTTAAGAGTTGCAGAACTTGTTGTTGATGCTCGCTGTGATATTCCACTGCTTGAACCTTATATTTTTATTTTAGAGAAGAAGTTATGGATGGTGGGTGATATTCATAAAGCACCATAAATGGTATCATTTTTTTTGCAGTTTGAAAGGAAGTTTTATACCATGATTTTTCCAAGGGTAACCACTTGAACCATTGTTTTTGTTTATCAAAGACAAAGGGACAAAGGTATCCTTCCATAAATTTGTTCATTATCTCAGTTTTTCCATCAAATTGAGGATGATAAGATGAGCTATGAGCCAATTGAGTACCCAAACAATAAAATATTTTTTTCCAAAAATGTCCAATGAATATGGGATCTCTATCACTTACAATAATATTTGGGCTTCCATGTAGCTTTTGAACTATCTATATGAATGCAATAACAACTATACTATATTTAAAAGGATGAGAGAGTGCACAAAAGTGTGTGTACTTTGTAAGTCTATAAACATTTACCATGATAACACTCTTTCTTTCAGACTCTGGTAACCCTGTGATGAAATCCATGGAAACCTCCTCCTAGCACTAACATGGAATGGATAATGGTTTTAAAATACCTGGAGTCTTAATTGTCTCCAACTTATTTTGTTGGAAAACCAAACATTCTGCTACAAACCTTTGAACATCAGTTTTAAGGCCATCACAAAATAATTCCCTCTTGACCTTGTGATAGGTTTTCAAAAATCTTGAGTTCCCTCCTACCGGAGAGGTGTGAAATTCCAAAAGTACATTTTGTTTGAGTTGGGAGTTCTTACATAAATATAAGTGATGTTTGTACCATAGTGAATCATTTTTCCATGTAAATGTATCAGATACACTAAAATATTGTTGCAACCTTTGAATGTGAGTCCACACTTCTTCTTGATTCTTTCATTGATCCCTTTCCTATGCTATCCAATCAGGTTGGATGATAGAGATAACACAGAGAAATGCCTCAACATCTTCATCCTTTCTTAAGAGTGCATCTTCCATAACATTTTTCTTCCCTTTTTTGTAGATGATTTCAAGGTCATAACCCAACATCTTTGTCACCCATTTTTGTTGCTCTTATGAACGTATTCTTTTTTCCAAGAAGTATCTAAGACTGTCACGATATGTTTTGAGCTTGAAATTCCTACCTATTAGGTAAGGGCACCATTGCTTCAATGCATGTAGTATTTCCATCATTCCTTCTCAGAATTGGGTTTGTGTAAGTCCTTTCTCTTGAGTGGTCAACTTTCAAAATCAAGGGGCCTTCCTTCTTGAATTAGAACAACACCAATGGCATTTCTTGAGGCATCACATTCCACAATAAAGGTTTTTGTGAAGTTTGGTGTGGTCAATAAAAGATCTTTGCATATTTCCTCTTTAAGTTGTTCAAAATATTGAGTTTCCTTTGGAGTCCATGAAAATGCATCCTTCTTAGTTAATGCAGTTAAAGGTGTTGCTATTCTTCCATAGTTCCAAACAAACTTGCGATAGTAACCTGTCAAACCCAAAAATCCTCTAAGATTATTCAATGTTTTGGGAATCAGCCAGTCCATCATGGATTTAATATTGTTAGGGTCTAACTTGACACCTTCATGAGATACAATATGACCCAAATACTCTACCCCCTTCATCCAAAAGAAACATTTGGATGATTTGGCATATAGATGTTTCTCCTTTAGTAATTGTATCACCCTGTCAACATGTCGAACATGATCTTCCCAAGACTTGCTACAGATTAGTATATTATCAAAAAATACTAATACAAATTTTCAAAGGAAGGGATTGAAAATGTAATTCATCAACCCTCATAATGTGGAAGGTGCATTCGTAAGGAAAAAAGACATGACCAAAAATTCATAATGACCTTCATGAGTTCTGAATGTTGTTTTTGGGATATCTTCTTCCTTCATTCTAATCTGATGATACCTTGAATGGAGATCCAACTTCATGAAATTAATTTCTCCATGTAGTTCATCTAAAAATTCATCAATGACAGGAATGGAAAACTTATCTTTAATGGTGATATTGTTGAGCTCTCTATAATCTGGACACATATGCCATGAGCTCTCTTTCTTGATTACTATTACCACTGGTGTAGAGTAAGAACTTTGTCTAGGTATAATAACGCCATCCTCTAACATTTCTTCAACCATGCGCTCAATTTCACTCTTCTAGGTATAAGGGTATCGGTAAGGCCCGATGTTAGGAGGAACACTCTTAGGAATTAAGTGAATAACATGATCATGATTGCGAGTGGGTGGAAGACCTCTAGAAATATATTAACATACTTTGGAATTCTTATCAATGATCCCTTGGATATCTACGGGAATAGATGTCTTAGATGTTTTAACATATAGTGATCATAGTTGTACAATTACAACCCGATGCCCCTTTTTAAATAATTTTTTCATGCGATTAGAGATTAACACCTTATTGGGTTTCCCTCTGATACCCCTTAACTCAAATTCCTTTCCTTCCATTGAAAATTTCATGAAAATTAAAATCCATTGTTCCCAATGATTGTAACCATTGGACCCCTAGTATGAAATCAACACCACCCATGGGTATAGAAATCATTGGAATATTCATTGCATATTCCCCCATAGTAAGATTGATCTTATTGCATTTTCCTGAGAAATTGATAGTTCCTCCATTTTCATTCATTACTTTAAACTATGGCACTCGATACATAAATCAATTGAGAGCTTTTATTTTTTATATATCCTTCGATATTGATGGTTTGGGGAGTGATAACTCCAACCAATGCATGAAATGATATTGTGGGAGTCATCTCTTCAGAAGAAATCTCTTCTACATATTCATATTGAGATGGTTCTTGTACTTGTTTTTTTTCTTCTTTCTCTTCACAATCTATGTAAAATTATTTCCTCTCACCACACTTATGTCCCTTATTGTACTTGTTGTCACAATTAAAGAATAAAACTTTTTATTTCCTTCCCTCCAATTGTTGAGGGTTCAACCTTGAATGTTGAGGTTGTTTATAAGAAGGAACATTATTCTCTCGATATATGTTAAGGTTGGTCCTTTTAGTAGCCACAGCCATATTTTTACTTTCAACATTTCTCACCACCCTAAACGCATTCTCCAATGATTTGGGTTTCCAAAGGAGAACCTCATGTTGAATTTTATCCTTTAAAGTTACCATGAAGACATCAATCAAGTTCTCGTCTGGAATATACATTACTTTTATATTCAATCTTTGGAAGTTCTCAATGTGTTCTGCAACTGAAACCTTTTCCTTGAGATTTATCAATTTCCTGAAGAAGGTAGTTCTCCTTGTATCCTCATAGTGGGATATCATTTCTTCTGTGAAAATTGTCCAAGTGACAAGTGATTTGTGAGAACAAATCCATCGATACCACTCAAATTGATTGGTTTCTAAATATAAGGATGCAATTTGTACCTTTTGTGTCTATGGCACATCATGTACATCAAAGAAAATCTCCATCTGGAGTATCCATGTGATTGGATCCTTTCAATCAAACTTCCTCATATATATATGTTGAGGGGTCCTAAATCCCTTTAAATCAACATCTGGAACCAAACCCGCCATCGAGGCCCAATAAGACTCTGCAGCGTTTAATGGTGGAATGGTTCTCCAGATCTTGCGATCCAGCCAAATAATCGACGAGATTTACATTTTCTACTGAAATCTTCTCCTTCAGTTCAAATGTTCTCTTTTTTTTTTATTTTCTCTTATAGGTGGGACCGATACAAGATAAAATCCGGTATAAACCAACTGGGTAACAAGGTGGTAAAACTTAACTACTGGAAAAGGATGATCTTGGGATAACCCTTTCACTCTAGCATGCAGACTATGATTCTCTACCATAGGCCCATTACTAATACATTAACCTGTTGGTGTTCCAATTATTGACTGAGATACAATTTATCAGAAGAAAACATACATGCAATAAATGATGGCAATAAAAATAGTTTCCTTAACTTTAATCATCAATCACATATTAACAAAATGATTTACTTTTCATCATTAAAGACAAGAACTGTAAAAAGCATTGAAACAGATAAATTATCAACATATTTAGAATCTCTTACTCATTAAAACATCCATTCATGAGATGAAATTAGAAATAATTCTTCTTCACATCCAATCATACACACTTTTGATGAAAAATAAAAACTTATCTCTGGTCCTAAACATGACTTCTCAATTAAGGCTGTTCCGAAATAGTTCTTTACAAATCCAAAAAATGAGGGTCTTTGCAACAACCATTGACCCTTTACTAATAGGTCAATCCTCCTATTTATAACATACTATTAACAAAAAATAACTATTAAAGTATAGCTAAGTAAAACAAAACTCGCCACATGGTGCTTTCGTCTATCAGTATTCAAAGAGTCATCAAATGATCTCACTTGAGTGGATGACTCTTCTCGTACTCTGACCACTTGAAGAAGAGATCCTCACACATGTTAGCATATGGGAATATATCTTGTTCCATTGGGGCCAAAATGATCTTGTTTATCTCTACTTCCTGTGCCCGATACTTGACTATTCTGGCACTTAACTTCTGCATTTTGCTCGAGCTTTGATCAGTTGCTCCATGAGCTATTGCACCTGTCCTGGCACCATGGATTCCACCTTTGGTATTTCTAAAGCCCATGATGAGTCTTTATCGACATGTGTTTTGACTATGTTATGCAAGTCAACAAATTCATCGGGTTTGCCAAATTCAAGGAGTCAGAAGTCTCTCATTTCCTAGTTGATTTCCATCCATCTCTTCTTGCACTCAGCCCATTTATCTTGGATTTCCTGATGAGGTTCCTGATCCATTTTTACCCAATATTCGGTTGATTTCCTTATGCGTTCAATGTTGCTTTCCTTTAGCACCCGGATGTTGTTCTCTTCGACGTCTCAACCCTGTTGCACCATGCTGATATATTCGATCCTTTCCACAGCTTGGTGTGATTTCTAGTACCACCTCTCCATATCCTTTCATGTCTCTAGTTCCATGAGGGCGTCTTCTTGAAGCTTGAATATCCTTGCAGTGAATAGGTGTCGTTCATCTGTAAATTTGTTGTAGGTCTCCTGGAATTCACTTCTCATGAACACTGCAGCCTGTGTGGTGTCCTGGTAATATTTCTCCAAGTGGCATAGATGTTCCAATTCCTTCATCACAATGACCACCTCCTCTTCATATATTTTCTCTCTGTCCAGGGTGGCATCTGTGATTTCCATCCCTGTGTCGATAAGTTCGTATGTCTTGGCATGATCTATGTTCATCAATGCTTCCTTTGTGGTGATGAGGATGGAGAATCTAGGGTGATCCTCCTCTTCTTGGTGGTTCTCTTCATGATAGCTTTCCTTTTTCGGTCATAGTAGATAGCATGTATGTCTGCAACTTCATCCACGAGTTCGGGGATTTGCTGATCTCCCTAGATGAGCATATTTCCTAGGCTCCCGATGGTGTATATTTGTTCAAGACTGGGTTCTTGAACCTCCTCCATGTGTTCCAAATGATTGGCTTCTATTTGTTTCTCATCAAGAGGTTGAGTATCGGTTGAAATTGAGGCATTGGGGGTAGGCTCGATACTTACTTGATAATCAACCATTGAGACGTTGATTTCCTGCTGTGGAGATTCTTTCTTTTGTTCACTCGACCCTAGCTCATCGGTTAGACTATCCCTCTAGGTTTCTTGTACATCGAGTAGTTCAGCTTCTAAGACACTTTTGACCTCCTGGTCATTCTATGAAGGGCTCCAAATTTGAGCGTTGAGAGCTAGGGAAGATGCCTTCTCGGGCTCCTTTTCCTCTGTGATCTATACAGGAGTCAGCAGGGATACCTCCAGACTTTCTTCATCATCATAGATGTTTATCAATTCGCGGAGGGGGTTTGGTGCACTTTCTCTTTGTGATGTTCTTACTATCTCTAGATGAGCTGAAACATACCCTGGTGATCCGAGCTATGGAATTGTAACTTCAGGGTTATCTAACCCGATGATTTAGTCAATGTCTATTAGCTCAGGGCTGCTTGGACCTACCCAGCTTTCATCTGGGTTGTCAACAGGGGCCCCTATCATTCCTATGAGGTCTGGTCCATCTTGCAGCTGATCAATTACTCATTGTTCATGTTCTATCATGAGAAATCCCCTTGTCCATGCATCTTGTGTCATAGGGAATCCTCTATTCTACATCGGGGCCACCAGGGGAACCTTTGTTGCATCTTCCGCTCTTATTTCTTCTCTGTCTTTGAGGGCCTCTTAAGGAAATTTATCTATGGTATTCCCCTATTCATCTAGGCTCATGGCCCTGAACCTGGTCATTTTGGGGTTGACCATCCTTTCTACCACCTCGTCCCAGTCCTGGGCATTTTTTGTGAAGACTTCATCTTCACATTTTTCATGGGTGTACGACTAACAGGAAAACACTTGTGAAGCATGTTGAAATTCCAGGCCCTTTGGATCATGCTTGTGCAATAAGCATGTATGGAACCTGAACTCAAGTTGTCTCAACCCTTCTTGTTTGGCTTGAGATGTATCTTTAACCAAGTAGAAACCTACATGGAAACCATAGGGAATGAACACTCGCTTCTTATCCTTGACCAGGGTAGCGTTGTAGCCTTACAAAATGGTTTGATACAGTATTTATCCCACTACAAGTCGGTCTCATACATTTGCTGGTAGGAGATGTGGTGCTCTAGTGGCTCTGAACACCCTGATGTAGGTGTCGTGCTCGTCCAAGTACCAGTGGCCTACCTTGGAAATCATCTTCTTGGTCGCAGCCGATAGTCTCGGGCATTCCTTCTTAAAAAGAATGAAATAAATTCGTCTGATGAATTCATCGCATATGAGGGAGTAAGATATTTTATACTTATTCTCCCATAGCACGCTAAAATAGACGTGGACCGAGAGCTCTACAACATGCCAACTTAGGTTCATGCCGACAAAGATGTTTCTGGCGCACATGACATCGAGAAAATACGAATCCATGTAGAAAGTTGGTGTCTCTCCTTCCTTCGGCATCTGATATTGTTTTATACATATGCTTAGTTTTTTAGAAATTATCTCTCCCTGGTTGAAACTGCTTCCGGAGATCCCCACTGTGTGAGAAAAGGGCATCCATGCCTCTGAAAATATGGAATAATCCTTCTCTCCATATAATCGATAGATGAGATCCATCAAGTAGATGTATGGCTACTTCAAATTGGTCGTTGAGTACCAGTCTGTGCTCTAGTTGGTTTATTCCTTTTCCTCCCTCCACCATGAGGCCATCACCCGGCTGGTGTCGTGGTGCTCGTATAACTTCATGACAAAATCCTTGTTTAGTTGCTCAGGATATCTAAGATTTTAGTATTTCTAAATTTCCACCGGTAAGAACACTCCGATACACCCACCATTGTCATTGTTGATCAAACATTTTTGTGTGTCTGTGTGGTCAATGAGCCACTTTAGGAATTCAATATAGGGAAAATTAGGGGCTATGCTTGCCACCATATGCAGGTACGATCATTGGATATTTGAGAACACTTTATCGTCAAGCACTCTTACATCTGGACCACTGTGTGGTATATATTCTAGGTATTCCTCTCGACTGATACTTTTAAAGAGTTATCCCCACTGTGGAAGTGCTATCTTGGACCCCGTGCTTTCCTCTATATTTCCAAAGGCTAGAGGCTGAATAAAAATCTTCTTCGGTGTTGTTTTGATGACAGGTTCCAACCTCAGAGTGTATTCTAATTTCTTTGCAGCCACTGGAGAAGAGCCTTCACCTACCTCTGGTTCTTTCAGCTTTGGTTCCCTCGATGATCGTCTAGTGGTTGTCCTTTTTGGAGGCATTGTTCCTGCAACTTAAAATCAAATTTTAGAGATTGTGTAAAGAAAAAAACCAGATAAAAAATATATGAACAGTAACCATGTAAAATCCACAGACTTGGATACATACCTGTAAATCTTTCTAAACCTCATTATTTTGATACGCATGGGATCTATGCAGCCTTCAAATTACTCGTCTTGCTTCTTTGGATGCCTGGAATTTCCTTGTGCGTATTTTGTTTACAACGACTTGAGAGAATTTAAACCAAGGAGAAATTTACTGCATCAAATCAACCATTCAATTCGAGTGATGAGTGAAATTTAAACAGATCTGTCGCTAAATATCTACAACTTAAATTCATCGTAGGTTGATGGCAGAGGAGCGGGGGTGATGCAGTCCATCGGTGATTTTAAATGACTTTTTTTATTGGCGCACGAGGTAGAAACTAATGTAGGATTTGGTATTAATTATCCCCTTAAATGCTCAAAATACGATCGTATCTAACGCTAAAATGCCCCATCCTTTCTCTCTCTCAGTGGGTGGATCGGGGATCGGGGATGTGCAATGAACATTTTCTTTGATGCTCTTCTGTAAAAAATCTTCGATGTTGATCAATATCACCGTACAATGTTTCTGTGGAAAATCTAACTCGGAGGTGTGACTCAAACTTTAGGGGACCATGAAGGACTCGGGGTCAAACTAGGCCATATGGTTCTCCAATATGCAAAGACACGTGGCATTGAAGAATGGTGGCCTAATTCGCGTGTATTAATCGGAGTCAGTACTTTCCTTAAGTTATTTGTTATAAAACAAAACCTAGCTTACCGGTGCCAAGAAATTATACAGGGTCATCGATCGATGATAAACTTATCAAGTGCTTTTCTTCGGATTAACTTCCTCAAAAAATCCTGATGTCGAAAATGCATTGGGGATCGGTGATCGGGAATGTCTTTTAGCGCGGTTAGAGTGTTTGTTACGATCCTTTTAGTCTTTCCCTGATTCCACTAAGCACGTTGGGCATCAGCTATCGATGATTTTTATTTCTTTGTTAGCGTCTATTCCCCTCATCTTTTACCGATGTTCAAGGGAAATCGACTATCAACACTATCCTTATGAAATAATTATCGCAAAACAAAACTTCCTTTTTCCGATGTCGATGAATATCGGTGTTGGGTGATTGAGGTTTCTCGAGTGATTTATTTCCTTATTTGAGTTCCTTTTGATGCCAAATCTGAGCATGTCGGGTGAAGTGTTTTGGCTGTTGATTCTTTATTCAGGTTTTAAGGCCTTTTAAGTCATGGGGTTTCATAAGTTCAAAAAAACCTGAATATCTAATGAGATTCATGATAATAAGAAAAGACAAAACATTTCTCAAAAGGAAGTCAAATCAGAAAATGCAAAGATCAAGTGGTACCCAAAAAAGTAAAAAATTGACATAGGATTTTTAGGGTGTGTTGAGTGCTCAACAAATGGTGACTTATTGGGAAAAAGAAGAATCTATGTTCCTACCTTGGGTTTGACTGATGTAAAAATTGGTTAAGAGCTTAACTGGTTTTTTATCAGAGCCTCTTGCATTCTTGCATTTTAAATTCCCTGGTTGGTGCATTTGGGCTCGCCTGTGGGGTTTTCAACCTTTATTCCACCTTCGTTTCCTACAAACTTGACTCATGCCCCTTTTGACAAGAGTCTAGTAAAGCATTCACTAGCACTAGGTATTTTAGTTACCCTTTTTCACTTGCTATGGTGTTGCTCCACTGCCAGTGAGCATCCATAGCCTCGGCAGAGTCACCCTGACGTCACATACCTTGCTTCACTGCCAGCGAGCATTCATATCCCTGATAGAGTTATATGCATACCCTCTCCTACTGTGTGCTCATTTGATATAGTTGATTTGATTTCAGAAGAACGCCTAGAGAAAGTGGGAGAGGAGGACGTCTGTTATTTGCAAAATGACATGGTTAAGGTGAAACTTGTCTAGCTTTGTCTCTGAGATACATCTAGTCCTTTCCATCTTACCATCCTTCCCTCAAGGTTTTACAAGACCACCCAATATACACTTCATCACTTTTCCAAGGTTGTTCATCTACGCAGTTTAGGTAGAGGACCCCTTAAAACAACCGTAGGTCCCCTAGCACTTCGTGTATTATATGTGAGAAATGAGTTAGGAACAAAGTTCGTTTATTGCATGAATTAAGGTCAACCATTATCTTTCTTAAACACAATATTCAAAATCACAGAAGTACAAAAAAAAAATTCAAAACAAAAATGCATTCCGCAATCGACCTATCTAAACAAACATCATGAAAACATAAACACAAAAGATCTCTCTTTTTTTTTTAATGGAAATATTGTTTTAGGGCCTGGCCATTCACCGGGAGGGCATTGGGTTCCCCCCTCAGATTCTGCAATCGATATGTGCCTACCCCAGTCTTCTCGGCCACCTAGAAAGGTCCAAGCCATAGATTCTAAAACTTAGAATGTTTTCCTTTCAACTCATTTTCTCTATCCCACTTTAGGACTAAGTCTCCTACTTCAATTTTTTTATCTTTAGCCTTATGCTGATCAAACCACCTTTTCACTATCTGTTGATGAGCTATGAAATTTGATTTTTCTTTCTCCCTTTCCTCTTCCAACATGAGGAGGGTATCAATCCTTTTTTGTATGAATGATGAGGGATTTTCTATTGAATCTCGAGCAAGTTGAAGAGATGGAAGATATAGCACATTCGGGAGAATGGCTTCCTATCCATATACCAAAAAGTATGGTGAATTCCATATGGCTTCCTTGGGTGTAACTCTATCGGCCCATAAAACATTATGAAGTGAACTATGCCAATTCCTCTAGTTGTCTGCAACTGTTTTCTTCAATATCCTCACCGGGTTCTTATTAGTTGATTATGCCACTTCGTTCCCCTGTGGATAGTAGTTTGCAAAGTATCTAATTATGATTCCTTTGTGTAGAGAAAAAATTGTTAATAAGGTGGAAGAAAATTAAGCTGCATTATAAAAAACAAGGACAAAAGGCACACCAAACCTCGTGATCAGTTGTTTTTCTATGAATTGGATCACCACCTTTTCGTTTACATGGGTCATAGGGATGGCCTCTGCCCATTCCGTGAAATAATATATGGCGGTTAGTATGTATCTATGTTGTTTTGAAGAACTCAGTGTAATTTCTCCTATGATATTTAACCCCCATTGGTCGAATGGCCTGTAAACGGCTATTGTTTGGAGTGGGATGACTTCTCTCTTCTCCTTCCCCATGCTCATTTCACAAGTTTTATAGTTCCTAACGTATGTGTGAGAGTCCTTGAACTGAGTAGGCCAATAATAACTAGCTATCAGTATGTTATGAGCAGTGTTGTTTCCTACAAAATGTCCAGCAACAGGACCATCATGGAGCTCCTTTAGAACTTTGTTTGTATCTTCACATTCGAGACATATTAAAATTACCTCATCAGAATTAACACGAAAGAGCACCGAATTTATGAGGCAATATTTTGCGGGTATTAACCCGATGACTCTCCCTTCCCTATGTTATTGGATAAATCGGTGAATGTGGACATAAACTAATCTCCCTAGATCCACCTGGATCTAGAACAAAACAAGATAGGACATGACGTTTCCCTAAGTTACTATCATTGAATTTAATACCAAAGAAGGAATGGATGGCATACCTTTAGATATCGCTTCCTTATATCTTCATTGTCCCTGCTTCGCTCTGGTGCTCTTGTGAGATCAGATCTGTAATGACACAAACAAACCAATGTGAAAGAAACAATAATAGATTCAATGAAAACCTAAACATGTGATCAAGAAGTCATGTAATAAAATGCTAATGATTTTATGGGAAAGAAACATGTCACCGTATTATATTAAGTAAAAGTGGAAGATACAACCAAATTGCCTTAATGTCACAAGTTCCCTTTCAGTGGTCCTTTGTTCCAGCACACACATACACTTACTCCGAATTTGTATGAAATGGTCCACAAAATATTGATGGAAAAATGGAGGCTTCAAGCATCAGTTGTAACAGGATCCTTTGCACAGTCTTCAGCCTGTTCTTCTAGCGATTATTTGCTCAATATTTCTTAAACGTTTCCATGAGAAACCCCATCATTATATAGGAGAAGGTGAACTGGTTAAAAGGATGAGGATGATTCCACCAAATCAGAGAAGTCATTAGGATCACAACCATATGGACGCCACCTCACTTTCTAGAAGATTCTCCTTCTAGAAACTTCATGAACTTATTCCTTTCCTTAGCTTCAAATGTCGTTGTACCCTATCTATATAGCATCTTATGGAAACACCATGAGCCAGGTATAGAGAAGCCTATGGAAATCAAGGATTTTTGCATTGTGTACCACTGTCAGCCTACGACGTCATTCTAAAATCATGCCTTGTAGGGGAAGAACTCATTCATTTTCCTCATGTAAAATATTGTTTTGAGAGCATGAACACATGCTTGTATAGTCATCATCAAAGTGACCAAAATAATGTGTAACAAAATTTGCCCCAAAGTATGAGGGTGGAACTCATGACAGTGGAAATACTTTTTAAAATGCGTGTGTGTTTCGGGAACAAGGAGTGCACCAATCAGGAACCTTCAAACAATCAAGCATCTACACAATATTATACCATTTCTAAGGTAGTCATTCCCATGCTCAGACGACAAGTGATGTGAATCATAAATTTCAGTCATGGCCACCAATTATACACTGTGGATCCATGTCATCAAGATGATACATAGCCACCAAGAATACATTGTGGATCTATGTGTTAACAAACTTGAAATTAGGACACAGCCATGAGACATACAAAGTGGATCTATGTGTCAATACAAATCATAAATACTCCATTGCAACTTGGACCAAAATGAGGAGATCCAGAGTCTTCAAATCTGTCATCTGTAACTACAAATCTAACCATGAGATTACAGGTGTTGAAGTCAAACAAGGTAGAAACCACTTGATTACTGATCATTAATGGAAACCGTTAACAAGTGTGAGGGAAATCACCATTGATGTCAATGACTCCCAAGGTACCCTAGTACAATCCAACGAGTGTGAATAAATGAGTTGAAGTCGAACACTTGAGGGAATCTTCTGATCAGGGACCAATGATGTGAATCCACTGTAGAAAGTAAATAAACCTTCCATTGAGGCATGCATGATCTAAGGTACTAAATGATTTATAAGTCTTGTTTCTGGATGATGAGTTGAAGTTGACAGGAAAAGAATCGTCACAGGAGGGCCTTGATGTATCCCCCATCAAATGACATGAAATAAGTAACAAATTTAGAGTAGATCAAAGTATGAAAAAGATTTGAAACTGACACAGGGAAGGCCGACATTGTAGGAATTGACAATTGTAGATGGCCGATTCGATAGAGGGCTTGTTTGGACTTCTCTTGAACATATGGATGACACGACAATGGTCTTGGCAGCATTGAATCAAAGATGACCCAAGATATGAACTTGCAGAAAGTCAAATGAGAGACAAATGGATTTCCCAACCCAGATTCAAATGATTAAAGGGGGGTGCCATGTTCAAGAGTGACTATTACTACCACTAACACAAATATAGAGACACATTTATTTCCCAAATTTCCCCCCACCATTTCTGCAGAGTACCTCTTTATTTTTATGCAAGCTTGAGGAGGATAACATATGCTTGTTTATGTAATCTCATCCTTCAGATGAGTCCCTCAAAGTATGTTTAAAAAACCCTAAGAAGGAGTGGTTTGATCCCGTATGGGCCTTTCGATGTCTGTTTAATGAGTCCAAGGATAGAAAACTCGGGGGTTTTTCATGTTTTGAGAGTTTGAAAAACACTTAAATAGAACTCTCCCAGTTCCTTTTTTGTAGAGTAGTTCAAAGGGACCAAAAAAGTGATAAACTATCTCACATCAAATGTTTTCTTCAAATAATTTTACGAGTGTGAAAAGAACAAGTTCACTCGACAATCTTTTCGTTTTTATGGAGCATGAAGAGAGCTTAAAGGATACTCCATGGGTTTCTCTTTTTGTGTTACCATGAAGAGTACAAAAATATGATAAAATTATACTCAATTGCATTCTCATCGATTTTTGAGCACGAGAATGAACAAAGAATAGGCTCGAGGTTTTTCTGAAAAACCCTAAAAAGTACTTGTGCATTCAAAATATAAAAACAAATCACAAAAAATCTCCATATTTCATTGTTCAGGATTCTAATTCTTTTATCTATGAGAAAACAAAAGACTCACAAGACCATTATACCTTTAGGTTTTGGATAAAATGCATTTAAATAATATAACATATTAAAAGAAAAAGTAAAAAGGGAAATAAATAGGAGTAAAAATGCTTTTTACCATTTCATTTGCATTTTGCCCAAAACTTGCCTAGAAACCCTGTTTTTACCTAAGACTTCAGTTGTTGATTGTGGGAGGCATGGGTGACCATTCATCGAACGAATTTTGTCAAAACAATAATCTCTTCGTCTTCTTTCTTTTCATCAGATTAAATTTCATTTTCATCAGTTAATAATGGTCTTTTGAGTTACATTTTTGGCCAGTAGGTGCACACTGGGGCCGCCGCAGGTGACCAATATCGGGACCTGCAAAAATCAATGATTTCCACAGGCACCCTATGACTCACTTGTGGAAACCCCGCACTCTATAAAATATCTACCTGCGGCAGCTGAAAACCAAAAAATTCTTTATGCATTTTAACTAATAGAAATTTCCCAAATCAGCAAATGAGGATGCTAACTCCCTTTTATTGTCCCAATGAATGTATTTGATCATCAAAATGCCTGAGTGGAGGGAGAGGGAGCATGAAGATGATGACCATGATGCTTTGAATGACCCAGACACTGTGAATTCCCTCCGACAATGCGATTTACTGAATTTTTTTTAAATCTAGGGCATGAGAGCCCAACTGAGGTTACTGGAGTATCTGTTCCACATGTGGGATGTGGATCAACATGTGTTTCATGTGGGTTCCCACGTACTATCCTTATATATCAAAGATATCTATTTCTTGATGGGTTTATCTCATCCTGTGTCTCATGTGACTTTGACAAGAGGTAGAGGTGGTGGTCTACTAATGAGTGAGTATCTTCATCGATACTGTGATCCTGGGGCTGAGAGATGCAAGGGAAAAGTTTCCATCAGAGGTGTCTAATATTTACCCCTCCAGACCATTCTTTTTACCATTACACGTATGGTGGGGAGTGCATCTCCTCACATGTACCTCCAAATCTATTTTCAATATGTCGTGGAGTGCATAGAACCTAGAGTGTTCAACTGGAGTGACGGAGTCCTTCATAGCATGAAGACTCAACTAACCAAATGCAAGAAGGGGGACCTGAAACAATTTGGGTATGGATATATTTTGGTGTCTTTATTTTTAGAGAGGGTGCCCCATTTGCATTTATAGGTAGATTGGGGCATACCGGCCCCACAAGACCCAAGGATGAAGAGGTGGTGTGACCTCATGGCTCGACATGTAGCGGGCCCCATCATCAAATACAACGATGCATTCTTTGACCGGCTGAGGCCTCATATCTTGATGGTGGACGATTATGCATATGCTAGGTTGGATTCCAGAGGTGACCCCAACTTGGTTCTACCTGAGGGCTTTCAGTGGGGAGACATAGGTAAGAAAAATGTTTTGTTTTTATGATGTTTTTTATGCTTTCAATCCGATGACTAATCAAAATATTTTGACAATGCAGATGTAGGTCCACACCAGCCTCCTAGTACATCTCCTATCCAAATATGAGGGGAAGCAGTTGTGCTAGTAGGATAGGATCCTGAAGACTATGAGGTAGTCGAGCAGAACCTAGAGGGATTGACCGCAGATATCCCAGATATTTCAATCAGTGAAATTCCGAGACGCTATCAATGTCATAATGTATGCGTATTTGGTTCACTTATTCGACTACTTAGAACACTATTCGACTACTTAGTAAATTAGTAGAACATTATTGCACGGGCTACCCTAGTAAATCATGATCTTGTTCATAGAGGAAAACTAGATCACCTTTGGAGAAAACACATGGCTTGACATGCTTGTCGTATTGGTATTTTAAGAATTTCTTCTAGGTTTCAATAACCAGGGTGGCATCACGACAGGTTTTGTCTAATTGCATCAGATACACTAGACGTTCTTATTCGGTAGAGGTGTTTGGGAGAAGTTCAATGGCTAGCTTCAATGATAGTATCTCACATTCAATCTGCAGAACAACATCGATACCATACACCAACTGAAAAGGCGTAAATCCTGTGGCAGACTTCACAGATGTCTGATAGGCCCATAATGATGAAAACAACATTGTGTGCCAACTTATCTTGTGAATTCCTATTATCCGTTGAAGCATAGAGATAAGAACCTTGTTTATTTATTCAACTTGGCCATTGGCCTATGGGTAGTAGGGGGTTGATTTTTCATGCCGAAGACCCAACTTTTTGGTAATCTTGAACATCATGAAATTTTGAAAATGGCTACCATGATCAGTGATGGTAGCTTGCGGGATTGCAAATCGCATGATGATATGATTGAATATGAATAGGGTTGCAGTTTTTCCAGTATTATCGAATGTAGGCATCGCCTCAACCCATGTCATGAAATAATCTACGACTAGGATGATGTATCCATGCCCCCCGACCGAGTGAGGGTTGCATGTCATGAAATCAATGCCCCATTTTGCGAAAGGTCCAATGGAAACTACAGGGTGTAAAGGAGAAGGATGAGATCTTATCTTGTTATTGTACGTTTGACAAGCATGACACTTCTGGACGATACTTATATAGTCTTTAAACAAGGAAGGCCAAAAGTACCTTGCTCGTAAGATCTTTTGGGCAGTGGAATACCTAGACATATGACCACCACATGCTCCAGAGTGGCATTCATTCAAAGCTTTCTCAGCCTCATCGAAGGTGAGACAGTGTCAAAAAATAGTGTCAATACCACGACGTTAGAGAGTGTCACTAAGAATGATGTATTGACAGTATTGATACCGTATGAGATGATGATCTGTACTAGAGAGGTCAGGTTGGAAATTTTGAGCCTGTAGATAAATGATAATATCTCCATACCAAGCGTCATCAAAACTGATTAGAAAAAGGGATTCATCAGGTAATGAATGCTCTGCCACATTTTTTTATCTCAGTGGAGGGAAGGTCACATATCAATTTGGAAAATACCAAATATTTCTTAGACTTAGAGTGTTCAAACTCTAAGTTGAACTCCTGGAGAATCACTATCCATTTGGAGTATTTTCCCCCTGGCAATTGGCGTGTAAGGATATGTTGCATAGGGTTGCAATTGGAAATGATAACGGTCTTGTGTAATAGGATATAGTGACGAAAACTTTGGATAGCTTGAACAGCTACCAAGGCCAATTTTTCCACATGTATGTATTTGGCCTCGGTAGTTGTGATACTTCGAATCAAATAATAAATTACATGTTCGGCATGCAAGTCATCCTCTTGGACAAAAACCATGGCAATGGTAGAGTCTGAAACAACGATGTAGAGGAAATAGTATCAACTGTAATCTGGTGGGAAAAATAGTGGTGTTCATGTTAGGGCGAGTTTTTAAGCTTCGAAGGATTTGTTGGCAGTCTTGTCCCATGCAAATTCATAACCCTTCTTCAATAGTTGAGTAAATCCTAACGTTAACTCAATGTAGTTAGGAATGAATCGATGCAAAAAGTTTTCTTTCCCTTGCAAACTTTGGATATGGCATAAGGTAGAAGGAGGAGGTAAATTAAGGATGGCCTCAACCTTCAAAGGATCCACCCTAATTCCATGAGATGACAAAATAAAACCTAGAAGTCGGTCAGAATCAACACAAAAAACACATTTGTATGGGTTTAAACGTATATGGTAGTAACAACAGCGAAGGAAAATGGCTCAAAGATGGGTTAGGTGGTCTTGGTGATGCATGAAATGCATCGATAGATCATCGAGATACAATTGTACGATGTGATTGATATCGTGGAAAGCATAAGACATGGCATGTTGAAAATCTGCACCAGCATTCTTCAAACCGAAAGGTAATTTTCGGTAGGTGAAAGTACCTCAAGGAAAAATGAAAGCAGTTTTGTGTTGATCTGTGGGTAAAATGTTAATCTATTTATAGCTAGAGAAATCTTCCATTAATGAGAATATTTCACTCCCGGCGCAATCGTCGATGATCTGGTCAATGAAGGGGATTGGAAAGTTGTCTTTGGCACAAGCTTTATTAATATCCCTATAATCGACACATACATAGATCATGCCTTGTTTTTTATTGACCGGAATGAGATTGGATGCCCAATCGTTTAAAGCCATAGGATAGATAAAACGAGCCTTGATAAGTTTTTCAACTTCGAGTTTGATAGCGGTGACTTTACGGGGGTGGACCGGGCAAAGTCTCTACTGAATGGGTTTAGCGTCTGGGTAGGTCTTAATTTCATGTACAACAATATCAGGGTCAATAGCCAACATCTCTTCGTAACTCCAAGCAGAAACATCATGGAATTCTTTAAAAATAGCTTTATAAGTGACGACTTCATTATTAGAACAAGCGGCTCCGATGTGAACATTTTCAACAACTCCAGGTTCTATAGATATGTCAAGAGGAATAGTGGGTGAAATATTAGTCAGGTTCCCTTCGTAAGGCACATCATGTGTTGACTTAAGAATAGAGGAAATGACAACAACAGTCGACAAAGTCAAAATCCATTGGTAACTCTCTAAAGTGTGATGTTCCAAGAAGAGAATGGAACAATGATGTCCATCATCCCAGGGGGAATCTTCCATAGACATAGCAGACATAATCATGTTGTCGGTAGGAAAAATGACGTGAAATGGATTGGGATATGAATCAATAATAGAGGGGGTAGAATATGTTTCCGATTCAATGGCTTGATAAGATGACTCAACCGGAATTAAAGGAATTTTCTCACCATAGCAAAGATAATCATTGGGGTCAGGTACTATCCATGGCTCGTGAAACGCAGGGGTTTCATGAACAGAAGTGGAAATCATGTTGATCGAGGTGAATAAAGGAGGTGTAAAATCTAGAGTTTGGATTTGGAAGGTACCCATCAAAGTCGAATCTTTTAGTAGACCCACACTGACATTCTCATACCTAGGGGGTGTCTTCGAAATAAAGGGTACATTTCTAGTACGGGAATCAGAGTTCAAAAAGGCCAGCTGGTCTAAAATAATTACTTTTCCTTGGTGTGGAAAACATATGACATGGAAAATGGTAGACACAACTGCGCGCATGGAATCAATCCAGCTATGGCCAAGTAGGAGGTTATAATCTAGAGGTGCATCAAATGCCTCAACTTTGACGTTGACCAATTTTCCTTCCAACGTAATAGACAACGAGGGAAGTACACCATAGGGATTAATGCTAAATCCATTGAAGTCCTTAAGTGTGTTGTGTGATTCAGTGAGGGGAGGAGAGCCAATGGCTTTCAAACATGCAACAAACATTACACACATTAAGGCACCCTCGTCAATGATGGTTCTGCAGACGTTCTTGTCTGCGACAACAACTTGTATCTGAAATGCTAGCTGAGGGGGTAGCCTTGGGATGTGATATTCTAGGTAAAAAATTATCAAATTTTTATATGTAGGATCAATTCCACCAATAGCCTTTAACAGTTCCTTTCGTTGAGAGGGAAAACTTTTGATCAGGGGATCAAATTTTTCTCAATTTTCAAAGTGCTCAGAATGCGATGAAAACAGTGCCATTGCGTCCGTCTCGTCTTCTTTATTCCGGAGGTATATTTACTTTGTCAAATGGATGCCGTATGGAGAAGATATCACGATCTGTTCGCCAAGCCAAACAGGCAAAATTTTTTATGCTGACTATACCTGTCCGTACAGTCCGTACGGTCTGACGTGGTAGGACCGTACGACCATACCAAGGTGGCGTGGAAAGAAACGGTTGGTTGATGTCGATGAATCAGGATCTGACATGTGTCCGTTTATGAGCGAATAGTATGAGGACACATGGCCCAACCCGAGGGTGCCACGTGTCGCTCATTGTTTGGTTGATTGGTTTTGTGTAAAAACTATGGGAGTCTGCGGGGTTCGACCCTGGGACCTCCCCCCACTATGTAAACCTTTGCATAACCATCCAACCAATACTCCCATGACATGTGACTTAACATATAACCAAACACATATTTTATAAAGTTGTATCAATGTATAAATGGGCAGGGGTCGGGCCGGTGCTTAGCCCCGGCCCGTGGTCATTTTGCAATGTAATATGACCATGTTCTATGTAATGTGGCTGACTGTTTGGTATGCGCGTGTGATTTGAAACTTAACCCTTGGTCATATAACGTGTGCCATATGACTTGGAGCACGGGGATTAGTTGCACGGTTTGGTAACAACTTAACCACCATTGCCTAGCGCGCAGTCATATGCTCTCATACGCCCAGGTGCCGAGGCGGTTAGGGGTTAGCGTGCCCTTAACCATCCTACGGTTTGCACTGTTGGCACGGTTGCACCTGGTGCCGGGTTTATACACGTTAAATTGCATGTGAGACAGGTTCATTCAAGGGGGGTG
Source organism: Picea engelmannii (assembly GCA_009831015.1). Lineage (NCBI taxonomy): Eukaryota > Viridiplantae > Streptophyta > Pinopsida > Pinales > Pinaceae > Picea > Picea engelmannii. The sequence goes on along the minus strand of ML781173.1, from coordinate 972,124 downwards.
TGAATTGTAGAACCAGAGACAACAAGCTTGAAGAAGGAGACTTCCAGGAGGCCTAACTTCTTCATTTGTCGACCGATTGAGGTGCCAAAAGAGCCCAGACAGGGGTTTTGGGATGCTGAGAAGCCATTGGAGCAGTCGGTTTGTCAGTTTGAGCATTGTAAGACATGTTTTTGAGCACTTTTTTGAGCAATTAATAATAATGATCCATTGGACGCTGGACCAGGAGATGTAGCCCATAAGAGGGGTGAACTCCTTTATCAATTGTTGTGCTTATGTGTTTATGTTCAATGTTTATGCTGTTGTCTATGTATAATTTTCATAAGTAATCCTTTAATTTATGTGTTGCAAACTGATCCTTTTGCTTTAAACACATAACATTCACTTGCAATAAGTTTTCAAGTTTTTCAAGTCTTCTTCATTTTTAGATCAAGTTG
>ML781173.1:925850-968578 GCA_009831015.1 Picea engelmannii | reverse complement strand
AAAGTGTTTCACGATATGTTCGGGGATGTTCGTTGTGTGCTACAAGTAAACCTAGTAATTGAAAGTTGGGTTTGTACACTCCACTTCCAGTTCCTTCTCGACCTTGGGAAAGTATTTCCATGGATTTTGTTGGTGGTTTACCTTTGTCGAGAAGAGGTCATGATTATCTTTATGTTGTGGTTGATCTTTTTAGCAAGATGTGTATTTTGATGCCTTGTACTAAGCAGGTAACAACAGAACAAACGGCACAGTTGTTCTTTCAAAATGTTTGGGTGCATTTTGGTTTGCCCAAGTCCATTATTTCTGATCGAGATTCTCGATTTATTGGAAGTTTTTGGTCAAGTTTGTGGGCACTCATGGACACCAAGCTTAAGAAAATCACAGATTTTCATCCACAGATAGATGGTCAGACAGAGGTGGTGAATCGTACAGTGGTACATCTTCTTTGTGCTTATTGCAGTAAGCATCCTAAACTTTGGGATGAACATTTGCACTACGTTCAGCATGCGTACAATCGAGTTAAGCACTCTTCGACTCAAACGTCACCATTTGAGGCATGTTTTGGCTATTTTCCCAAGTCACCTTTAGATTTCATCTTTGGGAAAGATATTGCTGTTGATGGGCAATATGATATTTATCGGGCAGAAAAGTTCATTGAACAAATTCAGTTGATACATCAAGTGGTGCAAGAGAAGTTGGAAAAGAGTCAGGCCAAGTACAAAAAGAGACATGACAAGCATCATGTTGATCACAGTTTTGAAGTTGGTGATGAAGTTTGGCTTTACATCAGCAAGGAAAGGCTTAAAGGAGAAGGTAAAAAGTTGAAACCAATTCGATATGGTCCCTTCAAAATTGTCGACAAGATTGGTAACAATGCTTTCCGTTTAGATTTGCCTCCTTATATGCAGATGTATGCAGTTGTTAATGTTGAGAATTTGAAGTTTTATGAGCCTCCATTGATTGATGATCAAGGAGAGCATGTTCATATTCCTTCCATAGATGATTTTTCTCCAGAGTATCTAACAGAATTGCAGGAAGACACCATCCTTGACAGGAGAATGCAAACTTCGAAGCGAGGAAATGTGGAGTATTTGCGAGTTGGTCTTAAAGGGACGAATCCAAGCAAGGCCAAGTGGATTGAGGTTGGAAGGGTGAGGGAACTATACCCTCATCTTCACATAGACTGAGAATAGTCTTTTGGAGGTCCAAAATCTTCCCAATGAGGAGGTGTGATCAGGGGATCAAATTTTGCTCAATTTTCAAAGTGCTCGGAATGTGACGAAAATAGTGCCATTGCGTCCGTATCGTCTTCCTGATTCCGACAGTATATTTACTTTATCAAATGGATACCGTATGGAGAAGATATAGCGATCTGTTCGCCAAGCCAAACGGGCAAAAAATTTGATGCTGATTGTACCTGTCCGTACAGTCCGTACGGTCTGACGTGGCAGGACCGTACGACCGTACCAAGGTGATGTGGCAAGCAACGGTTGGTTGATGTCGATGAATCAGGATCTAACACGTGTCTATTTATGAGCGAATAGTATGAGGACGCGTGGCCCAACCTGAGGGCGCCACGTGTTGCTCATTGTTTGGTTGATTGGTTTTGTGTAAAAACTATGGGAGTCTGCGGGGTTCGACCCCGGGACCTCCCCACACTATGTAAACCTTTATATAACCATCCGACCAATGTGCCCATGACATGTGACTTAACATATAACCAAACACATATTTTATAAAGTTGTATCAATGTATAAATGGGCGGGGGTCGGGCCGGGGCTTAGCCTCGGCCCGTGGTCGTTTTGCAATGTAATATGACCATGTTCTATGTAATGTGGCCGACCGTTTGGTATGCACGCATGATTTGAAACTTAACCCTTGGTCATATAAAATGTTCCATATGACTTGGAGCGCGGGGGTTAGTTGCACGGTTTGGTAACGACTTAATCACCATTGCCTAGCGCGCGGTCATATGCTCTCATACGCCCAGGTGCCGAGGCGGTTAGGGGCTGGCATGCCCTTAACCATCCTATGGTTTGCACCATTGGCGCGGTTGCACCCAGTGCCGGGTTTATACAGTTTAAATTGCGTGTGAGCCAGGTTCATTCAAGGGGGGTGCGAATTGTAGAACTAGAGACAGCAAGCTTGAAGAAGGAGACTTCCAGGAGGGCTAACTTCTTCATTTTTCGACCGATTGAGGTGCCGAAAGAGCCCAGACAGGGGTTTTGGGACGCTGGGAAGCCATTGGAGCAGTCTGTTTGTCCATTTGAGTATTGTAAGACATGTTTTTGAGCACGTTTTTGAGAAATTAATAATAATGATCCATTGGAAGTTGGACCAGGAGATGTAGCCCATAAGAGGGGTGAACTCCTTTATCAATTGTTGTGCTTATGTGTTTATGTTCAATGTTTATGCTGCTGTCTATGTATAATTTGCATAAGTAATCCTTTAATTTATGTGTTGCAAACTGATCCTTTTTCTTTAAACACATAACATTCACTTGCAATAAGTTTTCAAGTTTTTCAAGTCTTCTTCATTTTTAGATCAACTTTGAAGGTCTTTGAGAGCTGACATCACAGAGGGTGCTTGTGCAAGATCTTGTACAATACTATAGTTCTGAGAAGCATGTGCATGAGGATTAAAGGCAGACTTTCGAACAACGGCCTTTGGAGGGGGGCAAATAATTGTATCAGAGCTCGGTCATTCGAGATGAAGAGGGACGTTAGGAGGTGAAGTTGAGGGAGGCGGTTGAACCAACGAAGGTGGTATATTGTCAATTTTATCATTTGAGGAAGAGTAATCTTTGGCTCAAATAGTAAGTGTAACGTCATTGTTTTTTGAATCACCAGTACACATAAGAACATAGGAAGTGTTGGAAGGAGAGGGTTGGTCATGAATGACCAATTGGGCCTACTATTGAGAACGGAAAGTTTGGGACAAAATGACTGGTGTGGGAGGCTTCGTGGTCCTCTGAAGGAAATTAGTAACCTCAACATGTCTTGGACAATATTTCGTGTAGTGATCGTCACCATAGATAAGGCAAGGGTATCAGGGTTTGCACTTATCCTTGTCATCAATAGGTTGCATTTTGGCTTTCTCAGATTGTGGATTATTTTTATCCTCCTTATTCTTACCCTTTCCTTTTTTAGATTTATTTTTTTCAGCAGGGGTAGATTGAATGGAGTTAACCTCTGAAGTTTTTCCGGTGGAAGGAGTACGAGTCAGATAATTTTGAACATTAGAAGCAATAGATTTGGGATTGGTGGGAGAGGCTTGTGTAGATTGTGTTTGAGCATGGACAGTCCCAATCACACCATCAACTGCATGAGAAGCAGCAGGGGTAGTTGAGGTAGTGGTGGTATAAGGATGAGGAGAATCAAGGAGCAATTCGTAAAGAGTAACCATTTGTGAATAAACAAGATTAAGGTACTGAGCATGACTGATCGCCTATTCTTCTGTGACAACTCCAACCATGGCAATGTCACGAGAGATTTTATTCATGAATTAGTTCATGAACCATTCTCCCAATAACTGATCAGGAAGATCGAGTTTGATCCAACGTCATCTTCTTCTCCACTCATGGATGCGATCAGGGATATGAGTGGTTGAATTCTTCTTGAAGGAACTCAAAATCTTGGTTCCTGTTTCATAACGAATGGGCAATTGGTAATGTGTGAGGAAATCCATGGATAGGGTATTAAAGTCAATGAAGAATCCTCGTGGTAATTCTATATACCACTTTGTAGCCGAACCTGTAAGAGTTTGTTGGAAGAGTTGTAACCGAATGGAATCGGTTATCAAAGAATTGGACGAACACCAAAGGTGAAAATTCATGACATGGTTGTTTGGATCTTCTCTTGGTTTATCGTCAAATTTTGGAATGTATAATGGTAGCTTGGCCAGTATAACAAGACAATGGGGAGAATGCAGGATGGGGTCATTCAAGATTCTAGACAAGTCAAGTAGATCCAAAGTGGATAAAAGGGTAATTGTCTATTCACATGAGGGTACTGGTAACTTTGGGGAGGGAGTCCCATTGGTATACCAGTAGGACTGTAAGGAGTTTGCATGTGAGGTGAAGGTCCTAACAGATTCAAAAGTGAGTGTGGAGGCATGTATCCGATAGGGTTTTAATGATTAGGTATCTTCCCTTAGAAAGGGACACTAGATTAAACGTTCGAACCCCAAATGGGATTGGAAGAACCAAGATATGACTGGCCCAAACTAGGGGGTATGAAAGAGATAACTTGACTTTGTTTCCCCCCAGATGATTGTGGATTTCCCTGGATGAGAAGGTTCCAATACTGGGATAATGATCCTGGAATTTTCTATCCATAAGGTGGGGTATAACTTCCAAGCGGGGGTTGTCCTTCAAGTGGGGGTGGTGCTCCAATTTGGATGTAACCTCCAAATTGAGTTTTCCCCCCAGCGTTATATTGTCCTCCAACAGGAATCTGATAACTAGAAGTGAATGATGGAGTAGAGCCTCCAATTGGATTGGATCCACTTGGGCCAAATCCTCCCATAAAAGGAAGATAAGACCCTCCAGATGGGACCTGGGAAGGTGTCGGAATAAAGATGGAAGAAATATTGTACCTAGGAGGAGTAAAAAATCTAGAATCTCTAGATGGAACTTGGGTAGGAATGGTGATAGAAGTATTTAAAGAATTATACCCATGAGGAAAAGATGGGATAGGTGCAGATGAAAGTGGTGTACAAATGGGAGCTTGGGTAACCACCGTATTCCCAGTGGGAATAATCATAGCATGTGGGACCATTGTGGAATGGGCCATCTGAAGAGGAATGGGTGAACTAGGACCAACAAACTATGTGTCTGAACCAACGAAAAGATAACAAGTTGTACTAGAAAAGTGATCTAGAGGTATCGTGTAGGTAGCAGATGTTTTGGACAGTTCAGAGACCATAGGTATATCAACACCTTCTCCTGAGACGTAAATGTCTTGCACTGTAGCCGGGGTTCAAAATAGTTTAGTGGTCTAAAATGGATCCTCATTTTTCGGGCCGATAAGAGGTCTGGTTGGTATTCCAGAAGTGTCAACAACAAGTTCTCCAGAGGAATTCAGTCAGAGAATACGTCTCTCGTATCCATGAGGTATTCAGAAAGCGTCTAGAGAATCAGAACAAATTTGGAAATTGTCTAAAGATTCAGTTATTTCTGCTTGTGAAGGTATTTTTTCCTCAACCTCACTCTGTTGAGGTGATCCATCTAGTGGGTTAGAAGAATAGGGTTGAGAACCCTCCTGGTCTTCTGGGGCTAGTCCTTGCATCCTATGTGAACAACGTGGAAGGTCAATGTTGGCTAAACCAAATATTTTATGGAAAAAATATATGGCCAACTATAGAAACAAACAACACTTGCTAATAAATATAGGAATCAAACCAAGCAAACAAAACCTTTTTATTTCAAAGTCACTAGTTGGTGATGAAATCCAATGTTGCAAATTCAAGACAATAAGGGGCTAGGATAAAGGAGGTGGAAAAGTTACGTTGACGAACTACTTAACGGAATTACACCCTGGTGAAATCTCCCACACATAATCATGGGTATACCCTCCAAGGAGCCCAAGTGAGTTTGGACAATGTCGATTCCATGTACCATGAAGACTTTCCCCTCCATAGTCAATTCATGTAAGACCTTAAGAAGATAGGCAACTGAGGCTACCAAGAACAATAGTGATGCGTGGAGAAACAGTCGACAGTCCAATCCACACGCAAAGGTAGGGCATCTAGCCCAAAATCAACTTGAGAGGCTTCCACTCAGCATTGTGGGTATACTTTCAAGTGACCTCCATAATAAGTGCAATATTTACACCAATATCATCAAAGCAGGGTGAGTATCTCTGCCAATCTCAATGTGACCTCAGGTTTGACCCTTGTGTGAGAAGGGCTTCCCAGGAAAAAATGTTGCCAATGGATTTGAATGCTCCCTATCACAATATGCTATTGTGTGTTTTGTGCTTTGGAGAGTGTGTCTCACAGCATATTCCAAATCTCTATCCTATCTAATGTTGATTTAAATGATCCCTAGAAAATAAAAGTTACCAATTGAGTTTTAGATTTCACAATGTTTTTTAGAGGTTGTTGTTACTCAAGAGGGAGATGGGAATGAAACTAATGTTGTGTAAGACCTTGATCCAATAATATGCAAATAGAAATGAATGATGCAACCTTTCGTTCAATGAAATCTATCTACAAAAAGGAGAAGGTATTTCTGGAATGATGTAAGCCACGAAATATACTTTCTTTTTCTTGAATGAACACAATTGCAAACAACCATAAACAATGAAGTTTCTCAATGTTTTCTTCTTTTGAATGCAACAAAATTTCTTATGTATGATTACTTAAAATAATAAGTGACCTTAATTCTTCCTTTCTGAAACCAAAACAAGGATATAGTGAAGAAAGGACAAGTAATCAAAGAAAATTGATACACTCAACAAGAACCCAAATCAAACTTTCAATGAAGATAAAAATAAAAATGACAAGAAAGTGTTTCAACAAATGCAAATGAAAAATGACTTTCCAATCATCAAGCAATCCAGAAAATGTAATCAATCCAAAACTTGAAATCCAATCCAAAGACTTCTAATCAATCAAGTACGTGGATGCAAAATCAGAGATTATATCCTTGTTGATAAAAATCAAGAGGTAAAACTAGAAAAATTACTAAGAAAGGTGTTCGATCTCCGAAAACCAATCAACAAAAAATTTCAAACTGAAAAATCAGTCACACACTGGTATTAAAAGTTCCTCCCAGCTGGCTAAAGAAAACCTGGTCATCAAAAGATGACAAGACCCAAACCCAAAACAAATTACAGACGTTGCTGCAACCTAGCAGTAGGTTACAGTGCGGAAATGAAAGATTTTTGCAGGCTAGCTGTGTGCAGGTCACAGAAAATATGCACTGGAAAAAGTAGTTAGCATGCATAAATCAAAGGTTTTTGCAGGATGTGTAAGGGTACAGTGCGGAAGTGTCTGTAAACAAAGCAATTTTGGAAAAAGGATAAAAAATATAAGGAAACTTTTAAATCCATAGAGTTTGGTTGGATCTACCAAAGACTCAGATACTGAAATAAAGTGAAGAAAGGTAGGCTAAAAGAAAATGGCCAACAAAAACTACAAACAATTCATATCCCTAGTGGAGTCACCAATTTTGTTATTGGATAAATCGATGAATGTGGACATAAACTAATCTCCCTAGATCCACCTGGATCTAGAACAAAACAAGACATGACATGGCACTTTCCCTAAGTTACTATCATTGAATTTACTACCAAAGAAGGAATGGATGACATACCTTTAGATATCTCTTCGTTATATCTTTGTTGTCCTTACTTCGCTCCGGTGCTCTTGTGAGATTAGATATGCAATGACACAAACCAACCAAAGTGAAAGAAACAATAATAGATTTAATGAAAACCTAAACATGTGATCAAGGAATCATGTAATAAAATGGTAATGATTTTATGGGAAAGAAACATGTCACCATATTATATTAAGTAAAAGTGGAAGATACAACCAAATTTCCTTGATGTCGCAAGTTCCCTTTCAGTGGTCCTTTGTTCCAACACACACATACACTTTCTCTGAATTTGTATGAAGATGGTCCACAAAATCTTGATGGATAAATGGAGGCCTCAAGGATCAGTTGTAACAGGATCCTTCATAGAGTCTTCAGCCTATTCTTCCACCAATTCTTTTCTCAACCTTCCTTAACCTTTTCCATGAGAAACCCCATCATTTTATAGGAGAAGGTGAAGTGGTTAAAAGGATGAGGATGATCCCACCAAATCAGAGAAGTCAGTAGGATCAGAACCATATGGATGCCACCTCACATTCTAGAAGATTCTCCTTCTAGAAACTTTGTGAACTTCTTCCTTTCCTTAGCTTCAAACGTCATCGCACCCTGCCTATATAGCATCCTGTGAAAACCCCGTGAGCTAGGTATAGAGTAGCCTACGAAAATCAAGGATTTTCACACTGTGTACCACTGTCATCCTGCGACATCATTCTAAAAACATCCCTTGTAGGGGAAGAAATCAGTCATTTTTCTCATGTAAAAGATTGTTTTGAGATCCTGAACACATGGTTGTAGAGTCATCATCAGAGTGAAAAAAAAATTTGTAACACCCTAGGGTTTAGTTTTTCTGGTAAAGTCCCATGATGCAAGAGATAATTCAATTTCTTGTAACAAGACTCATGCCCCAGGGAGACATATGGAGCTTCACCACACCATAATTCCAATTCATTCTCCCATCTGGGGTCTTCATTTAATTGTTCCTGGGCTTTACTTGCCAGTTTTCATAACCCTTGTCCTTTAACCAGTTTAGCAGGTTTTATATCTAGACCAAATTCTTGGACTACTGCCATCCAGTTTCCTCTTCTTTACCCCATCTCCTGTTGAGTAAATAGGGATCAGTCTGCAAAGTGAGGCACGATGACTTTTGTATGGCTCTTAAGGATGTAAGATTTGAAGTGTTTTACTACCTTGTATACCTCATAACCATGTTTGTCTATAGCAGGGTAATCAATTTCGGCCCCTTGGAGATTCGTTCTCATGAATGATACTGGGGCCTCATTGTTGTCATCATCCTTCTCGATCAATACTGCAACTAACGATTGGTCAGAGGCGAAGGTATAGAAGAAAAAATATTTGTTGAAATAGAGACTTCATAACACTAGAGACTAAGATATTGCAGTCTTAAAATCACTGAAATCCCTCTTTTGTTCATCATCCCACTTAAATTCAACATCTTTACGAATCATTTTTGTAAGGGTTTTATAGTTTTAGCGAAATTGGGGGTGAATTTTCTTACAAAATTGATTTTTCCGAAGAATGATTGCATAGACTTTTTGTTGTGGGGTAATGGAAGCTGAGATATAGCCTTATTCTATTCTAGGTATATGTAGATTCCTACTTGAGATATAATGTGTCCTAACAACTTACCTTACTCGACACCAAAAATATTTTTCTTAGGGTTTAAGGATATACCATATTTCCTACACCTTTCGAAAATCTGGGTTAAATGTTGGATGTGATCTTGTTTGTTCTTTGAATACATAGTGTCATCATCCAAATACACTACTACACATTTGTTGATTAGTTCTCAAAAATCTATGTCCATGTCCCTATGGAAGGTTTCCCCTACGTTGACTAACCCAAAGGGCATACATTTATAAGCGAAGGTTCCCCACTTGGTTCAGAAGGTAGTTTTCAAACGATCTTCCTCTGAGACTAGAACTTGGTTGTAACCTGAAAAATCGTCCAGTATGGAGAAAATCTCAGAGCTTGAAATGGTTTGCAAGAGTTTCTCCATTGGTGGGATTGGGTAGTTGTCCTTTTCTGAAGCTTTATTGAGGTTTTTGAAATCTACACATAGGAAGATCTCCCCAGATGTTTTTCTCATAGGAACCAAATTTTCTATGTATGGAGAGTGTCTAACTTGAAACATAATTTTGGCATATAATAGTTTCTTTAACTCTTGACACATGAGAGGTTCCAGGGATGGGTGGTACTTCCAGAGATTCTGTTGGAAGGGTTTCACTTCAGGTTTTAATGGGATAGTGTGTTGAATGATGTGAGTATCACAAGTTTTCATATCTCGGTAGGACCAAGAAAAAACATCTTGATATTGTCTAAACAGTTTCAGATAGGCCTTCATTTCCTCTTTAGATACTGTCTTGCAGATATTTATATTCTTGGGGTTTTCCGGGGTTCCTAGATTTATAGTTTAATGCATGGGACAGGAACTCCCCTTCTTTGTGTTGGTTGACCCTTTGAACCTTTCTCTTAATTCAAAAAGGTTTTCTAAATTATCTACCCCTTTCAGTGTCATGTGAGATCTTGGTTTGTTAGTCAGTTGATCTATTTGAGGATCAATTTCTGTTGATTGTTCCTGGGATACTTCATCGTCAATATCCAAGTCTTTAAAATTATCCTAATTGGTCAAAATTTTTATGATATGTTCATCTCCTTCAAATACCTTCCAATTAGAAATATTGTTGGGCACTGATGGTTTGTAGAGTAGCTCCATAGTGAATAGAGAGGCTTCATAATCTTCTAGAGGTGATAGCCTTGAGGAAACTATGGCTAGAGAATTAGCAATAATGTTCTTTGTCCTGTGGATCGCTGTAATGTTGAAGGCCTCAGAATGATATATTAGCTTGTGCACTTCCTGTTGGTAATTCCTCAGGTGCGGACAGTTGCAATGTATAGTGTTCCTTAATTATATAAGGATGATTTTAGAATCTCTGAAAACCTTCAATTATTTAACACTTAAGTCTATGGCTTTCTTTATCCCTTGTACTAGAGATTCATACTCGATGGTGTTGTTTGTGCATTCGAATTCTAGTCTACAGGACAAGAAATTTCATTTACCTTTTGGATCAATGAGGATGCACCCTGCCCATGACCCTTCTTTTGATTTAGATCCATCAAAGTATAAGGTGAAAACTCGTGGGATAAACCTATCAGCTTCCTCTTTTTTGTCTCTTTCCTCCTCTTCTATTGTTTGTTCCGTGATTTCTAATGCAGGTTCTTGATAGAAAAGGGTTTCCTCTGTCGGTGTGTTTGCACCCAATTAGTCACTTGGTGAGAAAATAAAGGGTGCTTACATGCCCAGTTGGGTCTTGCTGAGCATGACAGCTGTAGAGCAAAGAGTTAGAGAAAACAAAGCAAAACTATAAGCAAGAATTAAATTAAAACAAACTAAAACTATGAGCATATGGATAAAGAAATAACAAACACAAAAAAACCAATATCACCAATGTTTTTGAGCTGGTCTATTGATGAAATCAAAGCACAATGAAGAAAGGGAACTGTGGTTCCTTCTTCCTCCAAAAGAAGGCTCTTGGGCCCTCACAAACTTGCTCTCCTTACAATAAGAAAAATGAAAATGATAGTGAAAGAAATCCTAGCACATCCATTCAATGGAGAGGTAGATGGCTCAATGAAATGGTGCTAATGTGTTATTGCCAAGGAGTGAGTCCTTAAAACAATCTAAGCAGCATAACATTACATGAAATTCCTTGAGAAAATGATGTTTCTTCATGGCTTTTTATAGCATTACGTTGGGTGATTATGTAACGCCTTCAAAGTGTGAAAATGGGCTCTTTAGGGCTTCATTAGGTCTTTGACCAGCCTACCATGCGGATTCAGCTCAGATTTGGGAGTCAAATCAGATTGGGAGCTGGTCCATAAGTGGTTGGGAGGCCGACCAATTCAATAAATGTGTCGTTTAGTAGGTGCGTGGGTTTTTGCGCTAACAGTCGTGCATCGTGTGCGCGTGCAAACATTGTACGTTCATGTTCCGCGCATATGCACGTGCACCCAACTTCTGTAAAGCGCCCTTCAATTTTTGGTTACTTTGTATAGTTTTTGACCCTTTTTGCAATGCTGTGAAATTAATTCAGTGCCATGAATGACTTCATTCCTGTTTGACGATGCTGAGTTCTTGTCACCATGTGCGGATGAAATTTTAGTTATAACACGGTGTTTGCAATCTTTCTGGAAAAATCATATTGGAGTTTTGAGTAAGAGGGACATCAGATGAGAAGGGGGAGAAATTCCCAAAATCAAAGTCACAAGAATAATTTCCTTGCATGGGGAAATGTGTCGATGAGGGTTCATTGAAGGTTTCTAAGTCAGTGACAATATGTTTTAGATATATTTCCCTATCGATACTGATCATATTCATGTGTCCCTTTAATGGAAACCAAAGGTGAGCCCAGTCTATACTAAAGTATTTGTTTAACTTCTTAGAAAAATCTCGAATTAATAACAATCCATAAGCTTCTGGAATATATACTACAATGATGTCAATTACTTGCACAAATTTAGGGCGTGTCGCTATTCTGATCATCACATCTTTGAGCTCTCCCATAAACTTCACTTGGGTTTTGTCTAGTTGTATAACATTCTTATTACTTTTGAGAGGGACTGCAATTAATTGTTTTCAAATAGACAATGGCATGACATTAGAGGATGCTCCCAAGTCAACCAAACAATTATGGAGGTTTCTGTTGAAGAATTCAAATGTCAAAAGGAATGGTGGGACAAAAGGTTTTCCCTTCTTATCTTCAGAGAAGGCGTTCACAGTTGGTTTATTCCTTAGATCTGTGGGAGTTAGATTTTCTCCTTGGTTAGTTCTTATTGTAGGATTTTCTATTGATTTCAATGCTTGTAATATAAATTCCTTTTGCTGAGGGATTCTACATACATACATGACCGATATGCTGGCTTTCAAATTTTTCAAGTCTTCTACTATGTTGTAGTATATCTTGGGTGATTATCATGTATGGATGTTTATAAGATTTCTTCAGGGAACAAAAGGTGCTTCTAGGTGATCAGTAGCTGGTCTTCCTCCCAAAGTTGGGGAAGTAGTAAGATCACTTGAGACAGGTTGAACCCTACTTCATGTTTTTACATCCAAGACCTCTGAGGGTGGTTCTTGAACCTAAAATAGGTCATCATAAGGCATTGATAGGTCATGATCCCATATCATCATGTTTGTTTCTTCAGGTGGATAAAATTCTTCCTGATCAACAATATTCATAACTGATCTGCTTGATTTTTTGATTAGGAAAACTTCATCTGGAAACTGTTTGGCCATCAAATTCATGGCATGCACCCATTGTGGGAAGTCTCCTTCGGAATGTTTCTCTTGGTGATAAGTATAGAAAGAGTCAGATTCTACATTTCCCATATCGATGTTTAAGTTGGCTGGGGGGAGGTTCAATTGCTTTGAACGGAGGATTTTTTTGAAAAAGGGTTTATAGGGCCTCTGGCCTTGGTTCCCTTCCCATACACTTATTTTCATGTCTATGATTTTGTTTGTCAACTTATTGACTATGCGTTGTAGGTCTTCTATGTCTCCATTTCCATTTTCGGGACCTTGTTTTGTTTGTTTCCCTGGGGTTATCGTCAACAATAGTCCTCTCCTGGGAGGAGGTTTAAATTCTTTCTTAACTAATGAGGCTGGCCTTTTTTGTATCCTTTCATTTGTAACTCTATCATTTTGTCTTCTTCAAAATTCTCAACTAAAGTTGTTTTGGCAGCGCTTTTCACAGACATTGAAATGGAAGCTGGGAGAGCGTTAGCGTATACTTCGATTTAAACTCCTTAGTAGGTTTAGCTTCAGGTTGGAATTTGTTTAAGATAGTGGTAAATCTTTGATTGAAGTATTTAACCTTCTCCTTTTAACTCATGGTGGCAGTGAACAACTCAACCATCAAATCTCCTGTAGTGGTTTCTTCTTCAAATTTATCTAGAAAATCCTTTTGAAACTTCACCAGCTAGTTATAGACCCTATAGGTAAGTTAAAACACCATGTGGAGGAATAATTCTCAAAAGTATAGGGGAAAATACTACATACTATGTATTCATGTTGGACATTCATCAGTCTGATAGCCACTATGAATTTTTTGATATGGTCTTCAGGCAATCCTGAGGTTTCAGGGTCAAATTTAGGGAGTAACTTTTTTGGATGTCGGGGAAGGTTATGTACTTGTACAGAGATGGCCAAAGCATCTCTAGCCAGCCAAGGTTGATTATTCTGAGGTGGGTTTCCCCTTTCTTCATCATGATCATTGTTATCTTCCATGTTCTCCAATCCTGAAACTAAGCATTATGAGTTAAACCCTTTCTATTCAAAAAAATGGTCGGGCTCGGAGAAGTTATCGGCTGGTGTTTCAAGAATTATATTAAGAGGGTGTTCGATTTCAGTGAGGGATAAATCTATTAGGTATTATACTATGTGAATGAAAACCTGGTCAGGGGTATCGACCACCAGTTTGCTTACTTGTTTTCTACGAGGAAGTAACGGAGCTAAGGGAAGTGCTTTGATTTGTCGAGTGTAATATCTTGTGATACTTATGAATTAGTTCAATTCCTCATGAGGAAGAGCATAAGGTATATCAGGGAATATATCTTATTCCTCATGCTGGGGTGAGTTACTCATTTTAGGAGTACTCAGTGTGTCAGGGTTGTCTTGAGAATGACTAGCGATGCATGTGGGATGTTTTGAATATACATGCTATATGAAATATTATGTTAAATATATTGTCAGCCATTCATTCTTTAGGCCCTCCTTCTAGTGCCAATTTTGTTGAGGGGTCCTAAATCCCTTTAACTCAACAAAAGGAACCAAACCCACCACCGAGGCCCAATTAGACTCTACAGTGTTTAATGGTGGAATGGTTCTCCAAATCTTGCAATCTAGCCAAATAATCGATGGGATTTACGTTTTCTAGTGAAAGCTTCTCCTTCAGTTTGAATGTTCTCTTTTTTGTATTTTCTCTTATAGGTGGGACCGATACAAGATAAAATCCGGTATAAACCAACTGGGTAACAAGGTGGGAAAACTTAACTACTGGAAAATGATGAGCTTGGGATAACCCTTTCACTCTAGCATGTAGAAAATGATTCTCTACCATAGGCCCAATACTAATACATTAACCTGCTGGTGTTCTAATTATTGACTGAGATACAATTTCTTAGAAGGAAACATACTTGCAATAAACGATGGAAAGAAAAATAGTTTCCTTAAATTTAATCATTAATCACATATTAACACAACGATTTACTTTTCATCATTATAGACAAGAACTATAAAAAAAATTGAATCAGATAACTTATCAACATATTTAGAAGATCTTACTCATTACAACATCCATTCGTGAGATGAAATCATAAATAATTCTTCTTCAAATCCAATCATACCCACTTTTGATGAAAAACATAAACTTGTCTCTGGTCCTAAACAAGACTTCTCAATTAAGGCCACTCTAAAATAGTTCTTTACAAATCAAAAAAATGAAGGTCTTTGCAACAACTATCGACCCTTTGTTAACAGGTCGATCCTCCTAATTATAACATACTATTAACTAAAAATTACTATTAAAGTGTAGCTAATTAAAAAAAAACTTGCCACATGGTGATTTCTTCTATCTATCTTCAAAGAGTCATCAAATGATATCACTTGAGTGGATGAATATTCTCGTACTCTGACCACTTGATGAAGAGATCCTCGCATGTGTTAGCATATGAGAATCTATGTTGTTCCATTGTGGACGAAAGAATCTCTATTAGCTCTACTGCCCATGCCCGATACTTGACTATTCTAGCACTTAACTACTACAACATGGCTCAAGCTTTGATCGAGTGCTCCATGAACTGATGCACCTATCCTGGTGCCATGTCTGGTACCCTTGATATTTCAGTAGCCCATGATGAGTCTTGTTTGACATGTGTTTGGACTATTTCACACAAGTCGACAAAGTCATTGGGTTTACCGAATTTGGGGAGTCTGATGTCTCTCATTTCCCTGTTGATTTTGGTCCAGCTCTTCTCACACTCAACCCATTTCTCTTGGATTTCCTGATGAGGTTCTTGAGCCATTTTTACCCAATATTCGATCGATTTCCTTATGCGGTCAATGTTAATTTCCCTTAGCACCTGGATGTCGTGCTCTTTGACATCCTGGACTTGTTGAACCACACTGATATAGTAGATCCTTCCCATGGCTTGATGTTCTTTCTTGTAACACCTCTCCATATCCTTGCACGTCACCAGTGAAATGAGGGTGTCTTCTTCAAGCTCGACTATCCTTGGAGTGAATATGTGTTGTTCATCTGTAAATTTTTTGTTGGCCTCCTAGAATTCGCTTCTCAAGAACATTGTGGTCTATGTGGTGTCCTAGTAATATTTAGCCAAGTGGCATAGATGTTACAATTCCTTCAGTGCAACATCCAGATCCTATTCATCCCTTTTTGCTCTTTCTAGGGTGGCATCTGTGATTTCCATCCCTACGTCGATAAGTTCATATGTCTTGTCATGCTCTGTGTTCAATAACGTTTCCTTCGTGGTGATGAGGATAGCGCGATCTACGGTGATACTCCTCTTATTGGTGGTTCTCTTCATAATATATTTCCTTTTCCAGTCATAGGAAATAGCATGTATGTCAAAAACTTCATCCATGGGTTTAGGGATTTGTTGATCTCCCCAGGTGAGCATATTTCCGAGGCTCCCGATGGTGTATATTTGTTCAATACTGGGTTCTTGAACCTCCTCCATGTGGTTTGAATTTCCAAATTATGTTTGTTTCTCATTGGGAGGTTGAGTACCGGTTGAAATTAAGGCATCAAAGGTAGGCTCAACACTTACTTGATAATCGGCCGTTGAGACGTTGATTTCCTATTGTGGAGCTTCTTCTTCTTTTTCGCCTGGCCCTGACTCGTCCATTGGACTATCCCTTTGAGTTTCTAGTACACCGAGTAGTTCAGTGTCTAAGACACTTTCAACCTCTTGGTCATTCTTTGAAGGTATCCGAATTTGAGCATCGACAGTTGGGAAAATTCCTTCTCGGGCTCCTTTTCCTCTGTGATCTATACAAGAGTCACAAGGGATACCTCCAGACTTTGTTCATCATCATAGATGTTTATCAATTCTCGGAGGGGTTTTGGTGAACTTTCTCTTTGTGATTTTCTTACTATCTCCAGTTGACCTAAAACATCCCCTGGTGATCTGGCTTGTGGTGTTGTAACTTTAGGGTTATCTAACGCGATGATTTCATCAATTTTTATTAGCTCAGAGTCGTTTGTACCTACCTGGATTTCATATGGGTTGTCGGTAGGGGCCCCTATCATTTCTATGAGGTATGGGTCATCTTGTAACTGATCAATTACTCATTAAACCTCTTCTATCATGAGAAATCCCCTACCCGTGCATCCTGTGTCATAAGTAATCCTCTATTCTGCACAAGGGGCACCAGGGGAACCTTTGTTGCTTCTGCTTCTCTGATTTCTTCTCTAGATCTGAGGGCATATTGAGTTGATTTATCTATGGTCACCACCTATTCATCCAGGCTCATGGCCCTGAACTTGGTCATTTTGAGGTTGTATATTTCTACCACCATGTCCCAGTCATGGGCATTTTCCATGAAGACTTCATATTCAATTTTTTCATGGGCATACGACCAACAAGATGACACTTTTGAAGCATGTCGCAAGACCAGGGCCTTTGGATCATGCTTGTAGAATCAGCCTGTCTGGAACCTGAACTCAATCTGGCTCAGCCCTTATTGTTTGGCTTGAGATGTATCTTTAACCAAGTAGAAACCTACATGGAAACCATAGGGAATGAATGCCCAGTTCTTGTCCTTGACCAGAGTGGTGTTGTATCCTTTCAAAATGGTTTGATAGAATATTTCTCCCACTACAAGTTGGTCTGAGACATGCACTGGTAGGAGATGTGGTGCTCTAGTGGCCTTGAACACCCTGATGTAAGTGTCGCACTTGTCCAAGTACTAGTGCCCTACCTTAGAAATCATCTTCTTGGCCGAAGCCAATAGTCTCGGACATTCCTTCTTAAAAAGAATGAAATAAATTTGTGTGATTCTGGCCTCAGAGTGTATTCTAATTGCTTTGCGCCCCCTGGAGAAGAGCCTTCGCCTACCTCTAGTTCTATCAACTTCTGTGCCCTCGATGATTGTCTAGTGGTTGGATTTCTTGGTGGCATTGTTCATGCAACTTAAAATAAAATTTTAGAGACTTTGTAAAGAACAAAACCAGATAAAAAATATATGAACTGTAACCATGTAAAATCCACAAAATTGGATACATACTTGTAAATATTGATAAACTTGGTTATTTCGATACACATGGGATCTATGCAGCCTTCGAATTACTTGTCTTGCTTCTTTAGATGCTTTGAATTTCCTTGCGTGAAGAATGATTTCTTTTACAATGGCTTGAGAGAATTTAAACCAGGGAGAAACTTACTATGTCACATCAACCATTCAATTTGGGTGATGAGTGAAATTTAAATAGATTTGTCAACGAATCTCTACAAATTAAATTCATCATGGGTTGATGGTAGAGGCGCGGGGGTGATGCGCTCTATCGGTGATTTTAAACTACTATTTTGATTGGTGCACGAGGTAGCAACTAATGCAAGATTTGATATTAATTATCCCCTTAAATGCTAAAAATTCGATCGTATCTAATGCTAAAATGTACCATTGTGTCACTCTCTCAGTGGGTGTATGGGGGATTGGTAATGTGATATGAACATTTTCTTTGATTTCATTTTGTAAAAGAGCTTCGACGCCCATCAATCTCACTGTACAATGTTGTCATGGAAAATCTAACTTAGAGGTGTGACTCGGTATTTATGGGACCAAGAATGGCTCACGGTCAAATTAGACCATACGGCTCTCCAATCTGGAAAAGATATGTGGCATTGAAGACTGGTGGCCTAATTCATGTGTATTAATCGAAGTTGGGACTTTCCTTAAGTTATTTGTTACAAAACAAACCTTAGCTTGCCGATGACGAAAAAGTATCCAGGGTCAACGATCGACAATAAACCTATCAAGTGATTTTCTTCGGATTAGCTTTCTCAAAAAATCCCTGATCCAGGTGGATGTTGGTGGCCACCCTCCTATTCCACTTGGACCCACACCATGTTTTCTTTCAGTTTTTCAGTTCTCTTAATTGTAGTACAATTTACTTTTTTAGCAGTTTTTCGGGTCCTGAACTTCCGAAGTTGTTTTGAGGCCCTAAACGACGTTTTTTGACATCAAATTCTCCAGCGAATATGAGTTTGTTCCGGTCTCGATATTCGTTGTCAGCAGTGTATTCCTCGGATAGATATTTCTAATGATGTATCATGTGTGTCAAACGGAGATAGTATGCCAAAGTTACGACCCCAGGAAATTGATGTACCCATTTACCCCGACAAGGCCGATATTCTGGCGTTTCATCTCCTAGGGTTAGGTTTTTGGATGTTTAGGGTTTTCCATTATCTCTCAATAATATATAGGCCTTCAAGCCTCATTGTAACACATATTTTAGAGGCCATTAGCCACCACATCTCTTCTCAGAGATAAGCTACCAACGCCCTAGCTATTTTATTTCCATTATGTCTATAAGCATATTTCAGTCATTTGTTGTTAATGAAATGAAGTTTTATTTCTACTACATCTCTACGTTTATGTGTATTTATGTATTTCATTGTGTTCCTACATAAATCTAGATCAATGGTATCAGAGCAGTCTTCTCTTTATTGATCCTTCTTTGCATGTCCCCAACAAGGTCGGGGTATAAAGAGTTAGGGATCAATCTGGTTGAATCGTGGCAAGATCATCCTCGTAAACCTCGACGACTGCCCATGGGAGAAGAAAAGAAAGATGAGGGATCAGGAGATCCCATCCAATTATTTCTCTAGGACTCCCTCAAGAAACAAAGGAATGCGATGATGGAAAACTTTGCCCAGATCCTTCAATGACTACCCACTAGCAGTGCATCTACATCCAACAGCCACTCTAGAGGCGCCACTCCTTTTAAGGTACAAGTAAACTTTGACATTCCCATATTTGAGGGACAAATAGATGCATATATCATATATATATGGTTGAATCTGTTAGAAGGATATTTATCGGTTCATGACTTTTCCGACTGAGAAAGGATTATTTTTGCACTCCTTAAAGCCGCCCCCCATGTCAAGGATTGGTGGGAAACCTACTAGGAGATACAAAGCGAGGGGGCACCCAGTCTGTTATTGGTCGCACCCACTTGGAATTATTTTTGAGATGCCATCAAGGAACAATATTATCCCATGGGGAGCTATGAGGACAAATACATACAATGGACTACCCTGCAACAACAAAGGGACCAAGATGTTCATGACCTGACGAATCTGTTTCATATCCTATGCACAAAGTTGGGTATCAAAGATTCAAAGAAAAATTTGGTGTTAAAGTACCGTAGTTGTCTACATAGATACATTCAGGAGGAAATGGAGTTCCTCAACATCTCCTCGGTCGGTGCAGCATATCGATATGCTACCAAGATTGAGTAGAAGTTCAAACAGAAGAAGCGAGACTTTGGGTCTGTGAATCAGAAGCAAGGGAAAGGTACCCCCAAGCCGTTGAATAAAGGACCAAGCCAAGGCGGAGTGGCCCAGGAAAACTTGCCAAATCTGCAAGCAAAGAAAAACACCATGAATCCAAAAAAATGACATGGGGAAGTTGTGTGAGTTCCATAAGAGCTCCACTCACAATACAAGTGAGTGTTGGGCCAAGTAGTCATTAGTATTCGAGTTGAAGGCTTCTGAATTAGATGCAGGCTCTGACTCTGAATCAGAACACAACAAGGGGAATGACAGGGGGAAGCCGATTATCGATGCAGATCCCAATGCCATCGTTTCCACCATGAATATCCAGAAGAAGGAACCAGAATATCTAGAGGAGGCGAAGCGCCTCTTCCATTCCCAGATGTGGGTAAAGGGTTCCCCATTGTAGTTCATTGTTGACAGTAGAACCTAGAAGAACCTCATCTCAGTATAGGTCATGAAATGGATGGGCTTTCTGACCATAGCACACCCACAACCATACACCATTGGGTGGCTACATTAAGGACGGGACCTCCGCATCAACCAATAATGTCACCTTACCTACAACATCAAGCCCTTCACAGATGAGGTATTATGTGACATTTCTCTTCTTGATGTTTCTGATGTATTATTAGGCCAACCATACTTGTGTAAATGACATGTTGTGTATGAGTCCATGCCTCATGTTGTTATTATTACTTTGGGCAATAAGTTGTACAGGATACCAGAAATAGCACCACGTACATCCATCTCTTTGGTTACTGCAAAACAATGTAGTAAGCCCATTACCAAAACCAGGAAATTTGTTTTCCTGATGATCCTCCCTTAGGGAAAGAAGAATATTGTGGCCACAACCTCCATATAGGGCCCCTCTGCACGATAAAAAAATATGGATGAGGTCATGGAGGAGTACGAGGACATATTCACCTCCCCCACAAGGGTGCCTCTACACTACCAGATCAAGCACCCCATCGATCTGACCCTAGGTGTGTCGCTTCCCAATGGACCAATCTATCGATGCTCTATTATGGAGAATGAAGAAATCAAGAGGCAGATTCAGGAGATGTTGTAGAAAGGTCACATCCAACCGAGTTCATCACCTTGTGGGAGCCCAATCATGCTAGTGGAGAAGAAGGACAGGACTTGGAGACTCTGCATTAACTATCGGGCACTGAATAAGATCACTGTCTAGAATAGGTACTCGATCCCACAGATTGATGACCTTATGGACCAACTCAAGGGGGATAAATATTTTAGCAAGATTGACTTGAATTTTGAGTATCACCAGGTACCAATCGAACCCTCTAATGTGTTGAAGACTACCTTCAAATCCAAGGAGGGCCTTTCCGAATGGATGGTCATGCCTTTCAGGTTGATGAATTCCCTTGAAACCATCATGAGGATAATGGATGACATCTTGCGAACATTCACCAACTCATTTGTAGTGGTGTACTTGGATGACATTATGATATTCAACCAGACTTGGGAAGAGCACCTCTACAACATCTGACAAGTCCTCTAAACACTGCGGCAACACAAGTTGTGTGCTAATTTAGAGAAGTGAACTTTTGGAATGACCCAGGTTCTGTATATGGGATACATTATTGATGAACGAGGGGTGCATGTGGATCTAAAAAAGATCCAAGTCATTCCAGATTGGCTAGCCCCAACCACCCTAACAGAGCTCCACATCTTTTTGGGTCTTTCCAATTTCTACCATAGGTTCGTGTTGGGATTTTCTCATATCACTTGGCCCTTGAGTCAAGTCACCAAGGGAGGAGTGAAAGAAAAATTCTTTTGTTCTGAATATCAATAGAAGGCATCAAAGAGTTGAAGCATCACCTCTTCTCTGCACTAGTGCTCACATTACCAGACTTGCAACAACCATTTGAGATCAAGATAGATGCCTACAACTATGCTACTGGGGTAATCCTTACTCAACAGGGGCATCCAATGGAATATCACAGTGAGACACTTTTCGACACAGTATGGAAGTATCCCACTTATGACAAAGAGATGTATTCCATTATGCAGGCTTGCCAACAATGGAAGCATTATATTTTGGGAAAGGAAATGGTCATCAACACAGACCACCGACCCTTGCAGTTCATACAGACACAAGTGAAGTTGCAGAATGGTCACCATCAGAAGTGGTCCACATACCTGGAAAAATTTCATTTGAACATTAAGTACAAGAAAGGAAGCACCAATAATTTTGTAGACTGCCTCAGTCGACCACCAATCAAGGCACTAACCACGATGCTCAACTATTGTGGGCATGAGGCTTCTGATTGGCTTCTTCTCTACAAAAGTGATCTAGAATTAGGCCACATATAGAATACGCTTCTGGAGGGTAAGAAAGTTCCTAATTTTCACCTCCAAGATGTCCTGCTATGTCACCCAGGACACCTTTGTGTTCCTTCAAGCGAGTGTGCCAAGATTATTTGGGAGGTGCACTACAGTCGATTCGCTGGGCATTTTGGGATGGAGAAAATTGTGGAAGTAATGAAAAAGTATTTCTATTGGTCAAACCTTCGACAAGATGTTGGGAAGTACATCAAGTCCTGCACTGCTTGCACCATTGCCAAACCGACCATGAAGAAGCAAGGCCTCTATACTTTGTTGCCTACCCCTAGTCGACCTTGGGAATCCATCTCCATGGATTACATGTCAGGCCTTCCTTATACTAAGCATGGCAATGACTGTGTTTTTGTGGTCGTCGACAGATTCTCGAAGATGTCCATTATGATGTCCTGCAAGAAGAATATCACAACATAAGACACTCCTAAACTCTTCTTTCAATGAGTGTGGGTACACTTTGGGATCCCATAGTCTATCATCTTAGATCAGGACAACAGGTTCTGTTGGACAACTGAGAAGGGGGGGTGAATCAATTGTTACCGTGCTTAAACAAATATGCTTATTTTAAACTCTTTAAAAATCACTCAATGACAATCACAATAATGCAGGGAAATAAGTAATGGCACATTCAACATCAGTCACACTTATGAGATACACAGAGACAAATATTTCCCGAGGAAACCCATAGAGAGTAAAAACCTCTTCTTCTTTATATGATAAGTAATCTTTACATTCTTTACATTATCATACATATGAGCACCAACTCATAATGAGACTGCAACCTCTGTTTTGCAAGCTGCTACTTGTTGAGAGCACCAATTCTCTCGTTTCTCTAGCACCAACTAGAAGGAAGCACCAACTCCCTAGTTTCTCTAGCACCCACTAGAAGGAAGAAAAAAATCCCTAATTGTACCATCACTAACTAGATGGAAGCAACAACTTCCTGTCACATAGGCACCAACCTGTATAAAAGAGAACAACAGTTCTCCCTTGCACCACCTTTCCACCTTGGTTTCTCTAGCCGCAACCAGATGGAAGCTACAACTCCATGAGTTCAAGCACCCACTTGAAATTATGAGGACAACAGTCCTCCCTAGCACCTCCCTAGCACCCTGAAATATAAATCTTTGTTACTAAAAACTATTGCAGCGATATAAAGTTCTTCAATAGATTACCAGTCTCATCATTGTTCTGCTACACTACACTACTCTGTCTACATCAGTGTCTTCTGCACACTTCTCTATGCTTTATGATCTTCTCCATTTATGCACTATATGCCATGTCCATTTCATGCACCATTTCTCTGTTGTGCATTTATTCTGCTATGCTCTACCTCCTTCTACGCTTGTCAATAACCTTCAACAGCCACACCCCTCTCTTCTTTGTTCTACATTCTTATAGTCTCTGTGCTCCTTGTGCATGCAATATTCTCCATGCCTCTGCATGCTCACACCACACCAATATCCTCCACATCGATGTGTTTTCTCCACTACACTCTTCCATAGCCCTTCCCACTACTGTCCCCACTCCCTCTGTGTTCTACATCATCTCCCATCTCTTGTCCTCTCTACCTAATCATCATGGTAACTCTTCAGATTCTCTGGCGGTTCAACCCATGCGTCCAACATCATTGGGTGTTTTACTGAGATTCCTTAGCCTCTCTGGAAATTGAGACTCTTCATCTTCTCTAGCACAGTCGAGATTATCCTATCTGTTTCAGTTAGAGGCTTCAATGCTCTTCCATCTTTCAATCACCTGTATGAATAGTCTTCATTGCACTGGAAGATGCCTTGAGACTCTTCATCTTCTCTGGAGATCACACTGAGGCCTCTTCGAGTACTTTGGAAGAGACCATCATTCATTTCTAGCAATTACACTATGAAGTGCAATAGTAGGCCTCCGATTATATTCAAAATCATATGCACCGTTGGATTGATTTCATAGGCTCTTGTGTTTATGTCGCCATTTTTCACTTCGGTATTTCAGGATCACCATTGTGAAGATTTTGTTACACTCCATGTCCCAATCCCTGAATCTCTAAAATGGAGCTTGGCTTCTATAACTTAGCTCTCGCTCCTTCTGCCATCTTTCACCGATGTGACCAATGGTTGTGACCACAGGTTGAGCCATAACGTGTTTCACATTTCGACATTTCGCGATTTCACATATCATGAGTTCAAGAGGTTAGGGAACCCCATTTCTTTGACTTTTCATTTAGAGAAATGACGATCTGTCGTCACATGTCCTATGGACCCAATGGTCCAGATCTTGTCGTGAATTCGACAGTTCATGGGCCTTCCTTGTGCCTAATTTGGGATTTTGGCATTTTTCACTTCACCGGTTCGGGACTCTTGTGATGAAGAGTCTTGTCACTTGAATCTTCCAACTCCTAGTATTCAAAGCTCTGAAATGGAGTCATATCAATGGTCCATACTCTATATCATTCGACGGTCTAGATCTCTTCATGATTTCACATATCGCAATTTCACCAGTATGGTTGTGAGTGTTCTTATTACCTCCAAGTCCTAGTATCTAAACCTCTAAAATGGATTCAGATCAATGGTCCAGATCAAACCTTGATCTGATGGCTAAGATTATTTCATGATTTCACATTTCGTGACTTCGGGACTCCTGTAGTGAGAGTTCTTGATATCTCCATCTCCCGGTATCCAAAATCCCGGTATCTGAAACTCCGAGATGAAGTAAGATCAAAAATTCGATCTTTCCATTGGATCATTGTTGCTGATATTGCTTGCCTTCTTGTTTGCCATCAACTAAACAAGCACACTCTTTCTCTGCGTGCACCTTTGCACTATCTCTTATGGTCTTCACGATATTTCTCTGGTGCCCACCTGGCACATTATACCTGTACTCTAGCCATCATCGCTTTTGTACTTGCATGTACAATTTCCATCGTTGTTGTTGTTCTTGCCATCAATGAAAAGCATACACTACCTGTAAAATGTGCCAACAATCTCCCCCTTTGCAATTTATGGCAACCAAGGCACCTGCACCCAGAATTTTTTCTCCCCCTTTGACATCAATGTCAAAGAAAAAACATGCTCCCCCTGAGTTGTTGCAGTATGTTTAGGAGGTATCAGATATTCAATTAATACAAACTCCCCCTAACAGTATGGACTCTCTTAGATGTGAGACGGGATGAAACCGATCTTCTGTCGGAGATATTCAAATGTTGTCTTGGCTAGGGGTTTAGTAAAGATGTCTGCAATTTGTTCTGTGGTTGGAATGTAATGGACCTGAACAATCTGATTGGTGACCTGCTCTCTTAGAAAATGGTATTTTATGGGAATATGCTTGGTCTTGGAGTGGAATATAGGATTCTTGGACACACTGATTAGTGTTATCACAATGAATTGGGATCGATGCAGCATATTTTACCTCCAAGTCTGGAAGTGTCTGAATCATCCATAATACCTAAGTGCAATAGGTAGCAGCAGTAATGTACTCTGCCTCTGTAGTTTATAAAGAAATGGAACCTTGATTTTTACTAAGACATGCTACTAATGAGTCACCCAGGAAGAATGCTCTTCCACTGGTGCTTTTTCTCTCATCAACACAGTTTTCCCAATCTACATCTGAATAGGCAGTTAATTGAAAATTCTGATTTCTGGGATACCACAGACCATAAGTCATTGTTTCTTTCAAATACCTGAATATCCTTTTGACAACTTGCAGATGACTCTATTTAGGTGCAAACTGATATCTTCCTACCATTCCAACAACATGAATTATTTCTTGGTGAGATGTTGTGATGTATAGTAGGCTACTTATCATTGACCTATATGAACATTGATCAACATCAGGTGAGTCATCATCCTTGCTTAATTTGAATTCAGTAACCATAGGTGTGCTCACAGGTTTAGAATCTTACATTTGAAACCTTTTCAACATTTCTCTTATATATTTTTCTTGAGAAATGAACATCCCTTCAAACCTATGAGTAATTTGCAGACCAAGAAAAAATGACAATTCACCTATCATAGACATTTCAAACTCATACCCCATGGCAGAAGAAAACCATTTTACCCATGAATCTTTATTACATCTGAATATGATGTCATCTACATAGACCAACACAATGAGCAAATCATGACCCCCTGTTTTGATATATAGATTGTTGTCGATTGTTCCTTTCCTGAACCCTTTGTCTTTGAGATACGTATCCAGTCTGTGATACTAGGCATGAGGAGCTTGTTTTAACCCATATAAATCTTTCTTCAGCTTGCATACTAAGTTAGGGTTATCAGACAGTTCGAAACCCTTTGGTTGTTGCATATAGACTTCTTCATTTAAATCTCCATTTAGAAAAGATGACTTGACATCCATTTTATATACTTTAAACCTTTTATGACAAGCATAGGTAAGAAATATTCTGATAGCTTCTAATCTTTCTATGGGCGCAAAATTTTCATCAAAATCCAGTCCTTCTATTTGAGCATAGCCTTTGCAGACCAATATTGCTTTGTTCCTGACAACTTGTCCCTACTCATTCAACTTATTCTTAAAGATCCATTTGGAACCAATGATATTTTTACCTTCATGTATATGAACCATCTCCCACATATTGTTTTTCTCAATTTGATCAAGTTCATCATTCATTGCTTTAACCCAATGCTCATCTTTGCTAGCTTCATTAAAATTCTTGGGTTCCAGCATGGATATGAAAGCTGTATGTGATTGCTCGGTATTTTTTATTATCTTTCTCCTGGTTTGTACACCTTTGTCTTTTTCACCAATTATCTGACTTGCATTATTATTCTTTTGAGTGATTCTGGAGGAGGAATTTGAAGTAGCCTACTGATTTGAGTCTATCTGAGTATCTATGTCTTCATCTGATTCAAAGTCTTTATTTTCTTATTCTTGGACCTATTCATCTTCAGCTTTAGCTGTGTCCTCTGTAGAAGACTCATTATTGTACACCTCTCTTGCTGGGATTCCTTCATCAACTTTTACGTCAATACAATCAACCATTTTATGCAGCCTCTTATTATAGCATCTGTATCGTTTACTATTTGTAGAATACCCTAAGAATATACCTTCATCAGCCCTGTCATCATATTTTCCAAGGTTCTCATCATTATTCTTTATGTAACATTTACTCCCAAAGACTTTGAAGTGTTTAATTGAAGCATGTCTCCCATACCACAGTTCATAAGGTGTCTTGTCACTTTTTGGTCTAAGGTGGGATTTGTTAAGAACATAGACTACTGTGTGTATAGCTTCTACCCAATAGGTTTGACCAACGTTCTTCTCATTCATCATTGACCTGGCCATTTCTTGCACTGTTCTGGTTTGCCTCTCAACTACTCCATTTTGTTGTATAGTTCTTGGGATTGTGTATTCTCTCTTGATCCCATGCTTATCACATAATTCCTTGAAGTCACTTGACATAAACTATCCTCCTCGGTCTGATCTTACTTCCCTTAACCTCTTGCCTATTTGAGTCTCAGTTAAAGCCTTAAATATTTTAAACTTCTCAACTACTTCAACTTTTTCCTTGAGAAAGGAAACCCAAGTAAGTCTAGAGTAATCATCAATAATCAACATGAAGTAGTTTTCTTTCCCTGTGCCTTCATGTCTTGATGGTCCACATAAATACATATGAATTAGTTGGAGTGGTTTCTCTGTCGAGGTAAAGCTCTTGGACTTAAACTGTGTCCTGTTTAGCTTTCCTACTTGGTAGGGTTTACACATTGAATCTTGGGGCTTTGATATTCTCGGAAGATATTTTACTGCCTCGATATTTTTGAGTTTCATTAAGTGGTCAAAGTTTATATGTCCAAGTCTCCTATGCCATAACCAACTTTCATCATGTTTTCTTATATGACATTATTCTCTATTTTCTTTCAGCACATATACATTATTTTCTGTCCTTATGCCTTTGGCCACCACTTGTCCTGAGTTTACAGACTTTATCTTATAGTCCTTGGATGTGAAGACCACTTCACATACTCTATCACACATTTGACTTACACTGAGCAGATTATGTTTTAGCCCATCTACAAGTAGAACATCTTGGGCTTTTCCTTTTCCACTATTTAAACTCACCATCCCTTTACCCTTTATTTTACCTGGAGCATCATTTCCAAAGGTTACATTTCCTGATTTTCTTTCACTTAGAGATAGAAAATTAACTTTGTCTCCCATCATATGTTTGGAGCATCCACTATCTATATACCAAGGGTTCATTTTTCTTTGAGCTGACAACACTAATCCACACTTGTCACTTTCTTTCTTCTTCCAAACCTTAACATTTTCAGCTGGAGAATTCAAATCTGGTTCATAGTTCCTTAATCAACATTCAACAGATTTATGTCCATAGTTATGATAGATGTAGCATTCAATCTCATTGTTCAATAGGTTAAAATTATTGTTGCAGCATTGTCTACTCATTGGCTGTTGATTATTTCTTGACTTCCTTAGTTGCATGTCCCTAGACTTAATTTGGCAATTTGTAATCTGTGAAGGTTTGTTACTTGGTTGTATCATTCATTGTTGTGGAAAGTATTTATTCCTTTGAAATCTTAATTGGTCATGTCTAAGTCTTAAGGAACAATTTACAACTTTGTGACCAAAGTTAGAATAGTAGAAACAATAGCCATAGAAAAGTTCTTTGTACCTAGAAAATGGTTGTCTTCTTTGAGAAAATCAATTTCTTCCATGCTGATGACGTCTTTCAGTAGGGATCACATTATTTCTTTGTTCTACAGATTCAGTCCTGACACCTTTTTCTTTACTCGTCCTGGGCGGTGTATTGTCTTCCTTTGTCTCTGCAGGTTTGTTGTTGTCATTGATTGTAGATTTGACAAACTTGATGGGTTCTTCATTTCTTGGATTACCACTACTTGATCCCTCTTCATAACCCAAACCAGTTTTCATCTTTGGATTCCTTTGCTGATTTAGAATGGTGTCTAATCCTTCTGAGGCTTTGATACTTGACAGATTTTGATTATACAAGGCTTGAAACTTCTCCATCTCTTTCCTAGTTTTTACTACTTCTTGTTCTAAGTCTTCACATTTTACCTTCTTTTCTAATAACTGTAGTTTCAGAATGTCTTCGATTTTCTTTGCCTCTTCTAATTCCACTTTTAGTAGGACAAGGTCTTCATCAAGTTCTTTATTGTCTTTCTCGAACTGTATCAACAATTGTCTTTGCTTTCTGTTCTTAATTCTTAGTCTATGAATCTCTTCCAGTGCACTGATCAGTTCTCTTTCCATGTCAACCACAACTTCTTCTTCATTAGCATCACTTCCTGTGCTATTATTATCATAATCCTCTTTGGCCATAAGTATGAATTCATTTAGTTTATCTTCAATAGAGGATTCATTGTCTTCATCATCTGAAGGATCAACATCATTGTTTACGCAAATACTTTTCTTCTTAAAGTTATTGTCTTTAAAGAATTTTTTGTGTTTTTACTTCTCCTCATCATCACATGTCTAATCCTTTCCTTTGTGGGGACATTTATTTGAAAAATGACCTATCCTACCATAGTTGAGACATTTGAAAGGAAGTTTACCTTTGTATTTGCCTGATCCCTTCTTCAGTCTCTTCACAAATTTTGCTTCAATTTCATCGGGCTCAAAATCCTCATTCTTGTCTACTTTAAATGATGCTTCTCTAGAGGTGGGTTTATCTTTAACTATTCTCATTTCATGTACAGTCAATGTTCCTAGAAGTTGATCAAACTCCAAGGTTTTTAGATCATTAAGTTCTTCTATAGCAGAGACCTTCGGGTTGAACCTATCTGGGAGAGATCTCAAGATTTTCTGAACTAAAGAAGGTTCCTCAATTTTTTCACCAAGTTCTTTTATTGCATTTACCATTTCTTCTACTCTCAGAAAGTATTTTCCAACAGTTTCATCTTCCTTCATCTTCAACTATTCAAACTATATTCTGTAGGTTTGAAGCTTGGCGTCCTTTACCTTCTCATTACCTTCATAACTGCTAATGATTTTGTCCCACATTTCTTTGGAAGTTCCTAGGTGCATAACTTTTACGAATTCTTCTTCTGCAAGCCCACTCAAGATAGCATTCATAGCCTTAGTGTTGAAGCTAAATTATAGCTTTTCATCCTTATTAGCTAGTACAATTGTCTTTACATAACTAGTATCTACCACATCCCATACATCTTCTCCTAAAGCCATTATGTAGGTTCTCATTCTCACTTTCCAGAAGGCAAAGTTTGTTCCATTGAACAGAGGGGCCTTATTGGTTGAATTTCCTTCATGGCTTGACATGTTTAAGCTCTAGGATCTACCCATAGATAAAAGGGGCTAGATATGATACCAATTGTTGGAAAAATGAGAGGGGGGGGGGTGAATCAGTTGTTATCGTGCTTAAACAATTATGCTTATTTTAAACTCTTTACAAAGTACTCTATGAAAATCACAATAATGCAGGGAAATAACTAATGGCACATTCAAAATCAGTCACACATATGAGATACACAGAGACAGATATTTACTGAGGAAACCCATAGAGAGTAAAAACCTATTCTTCTTTATATGATAAGTAATATTTACATTCTTTACATTATCATACATATGAGCACCAACTCATAATGAGCCTGCAACCTCTGTTTTTCAAGTTGCTACTTGCTGAGAGCACCAACTCTCTAGTTTCTCTAGCACCAACTAGAAGGAAGCACCAACTCCCTGGTTTCTCTAGCACCCACTAGAAGGAATCACCAACTCCCTAATTATTCTGGCATCATCTGGATGGAAGCACCAACTTCCAGTCACAAAGCCACCAACCTGTATAACAGAGAACAATAGTTCTCCCTTGCACCACCCTGCCACCTTGGTTTCTCTAGCTGCAACCAGATGGAAGCTACAAATCCCTAAGTTCAAGCACCCACTTGAACCTCTGAGGACAACAATCCTCCCTAGCACCTCCCTACCACCCTGAAATATAAATCTTTGTTACTAAAACTTATTGTAGCGATATAAAGTTCTTCAATGGCTTACCAGTCTCATCACTGTTTTGCTACATTGCACTACTCTGCCTACATCAGTGTCTTATGCACACTTCTCTATGCTTTATGTCCTTCTCCATTTATGCACTGTATTCCATGTCCATTTCATGCACCATTCCTCTATTGTGAATTTATTCTGCTACGCTCTGCCTCCTTCTACGCTTGTTAATCCCCTTCAACAACCACACCCCTCTCTTCTTTGTTCTACATTCTTATAGTCTCTGTGCTCCTTCTGCATGAAATATTCGCCATGCCTCTTCATTCTCACTCCATGCCAATCTCCTCCACATCGGGGTGTTTTCTCCACTTCACTCTTCCACATCCCTTCCCACTACTTTCCCCACTCCCTCTGTGTTCTACATCATCTCCCATCTCTTATCCTCTCTGCCTGATCATCATGGTAACTCTTCATCTTCTCTGGCAGTTCAACCCATGCATCCAACATCACTAGGTGTTTTGCTGAGATTCCTCAGCCTCTCTGGTAGTTGATACTCTTCATCTTCTCTGGCACAGTCGAGCTTATCCTTTCTATTTCAATGTCAGGCTTCAATGCTTTTCCATATGTCAATTGCCTGTATGAATAGTCTTCATTCCACTGGAATATGCCTTGAGACTCTTCATCTTCTTTGGCGATCACATTGAGGCCTCTTCGAGTCCTCTGGTAGAGACCATCAGTCATTTCTAGTAGTTACACTATGAAGTGCAATAGTAGGATTATATTCAAAATCATCTGCGTCGTTGGATTGAATTCATAGGCTCTTGCATTTATGTCGCCATTTCGCACTTCGGTATTTTAGGATCACCGGTGTGAATATTTTGTTACACTCCATGTCCCAATCCCCGAATCTTCGAAATGGATCTTGACTTCTATAACTTAGCTCTCACTCCTTCCTCCATCCTCCGCCGATGTGACCAATGGCTATGACCACAGGCTGAGCCAGAATGTGTTTCGCATTTTGGCATTTAGTGATTTCTCATATCACGAGTTCAAGAGGTTAGGGAATCATGTTCCTTTGATTTTTCAGTCAGTAAAATGATGATCTATCGTCACGTTTCCTATGGACCCAACGGTCTAGATCTTGTCGTGAATTCAACACTTCACGGGCCTTCCTTGTGCCTGATTCGGGATTTTTACGTTTCGTACTTCGTCGCTTAAGGTCTCTTGTGATGAAGAGTCTTGTCACTTGACTTTTCCAACTCCCGATATCCGAAGCTCTGAAATGGAGTCAGATCAATGGTCCACACTCTAGATGATTCGACGGTCCAGATCTCTTCACGATTTTGCATATCGCGATTTCGATAGTTTGGTTGTGAGTGTTCTTGTTACCTCCAAGTCCCGGTATCCAAACCTCTGAAATGGAGTCAGATCAATGGTCTAGATCAAACCTTGATCTGACAGCTAAGATTATTTTGTTATTTTGCATATCACGATTTCTCATTTCGCGACTTCGGGACTCTTGTAGTGAGATTTATTGATATCTCCATCTCCCGGTATCCGAAATCTCGGTATCCAAAACTCCAAGATGGAGTCAGATCAACACTTCGATCTTGCCATTGGATCATCATTGTTGATCTTCCTTGCCTACCTATTTTCCATCAACTAAACAAGCACACTCTTGCACTATGTGCACCTCTGCAATATCTCTTCTGGTCTTCATGATCTTGCTTTGGTGCCCGCCTGGCACATTATACGTGTACTCCAGCCATCATCACTGTTGTACTTGCCTATACACTTTCCATCATTGTTGTTGTTCTTTCCATAAATGACAAGCATACATTGCCTATAAAACATGCCAATAGGTTCCTCAGTATGTTTTGGTCCAGCCTCTAGTCGATGTTGGACACCAAGCTCACCAAGTCCACATCTTTCCATCTGCAAACTGATGGCCAGACAGAGGTCATCAACCAAATGATCGTACACATTCTGTGCATGTACAACTCAAATAATCCACACAAATGGGATGAGAGCCTTCCCTATGTATAACACAACTGCAACTGGGCTCTCCATAGCTCAACCAACCACAACCCCTTTCAGGTGGGTTTAGGATTATAGCCACTATGTCCCATTGACATAGCCATGCCATTTGCGGCCACTCAGACAGATTTAGCCCATGTCCAATATGAGGCTGACAAGGAAAACAACTTCATTAAGCACATTCAACACATCCTCCAATAGGTTCATGACATCTTGGACAAATCCAATGCTAAGTACAACCAGTGACATGATCAACATTGGGTGCCACACAACTTCTAGGTGGGAGACAAAGTGTGGCTACATCTACAAAAGGAGCACCTTGATGGACCCTACCGCAAGATTATCCCACTCCAATATGGACCATACACCATCACCAAGGTTGTAGGTGACAATGCCTTTGAGCTCAGTATTCCACCATTCCTTAGTCTTCACTGAGTGTTCAATGTGGACTGCCTTCGGCCCTACTGTCCACCTCTATTGGACACATTCGACATGGAAGAACAACTCACACCAACAGAGTTAAACCCAGATTGCATGGAACAAGCCACAATTCATTGGATTATGGACACACAGATCAATAACACCCACCAATAGAGGATCTAGCTATATCGAGTTGTCAAAATAGGCCAATGCCTTCACCAGGGCAAGTGGCTCACCAGGGACCAAGTTCAGCAAAAGTTTCCTCATCTCATGGAGGAACTCAACACAATGGGGACCATTTCTTCCTAAAGGGGGAGGAATGATCCAGGTGGATATTGGTGGCCACCCAGCTATTCCACTTGGACCCACACCATTTTTTCTTTCAGTTTTTCAGTTTCCTTAATTGTAGCACAATTTACTATTTTTAGCAATTTTTTGGGTCCTGAACTTCCGGATTCGTTTTGAGGCCCTAAACAACATTTTTTGGCATCAAATGCTTCGACGAATATGAGTTTGTTACAAACTTGATATTTTTTGTCAGCAGTGTAGTCCTCGGATAGATATTTCTAATGATGTATCATGTGCATCAAATGGATATATTATGCCAAAGTTATGACCTGGGAAATTGATGTACCAATTTACCCTGACGGGGCCCATATTCTGACATTTCATCTCCTAGGGTTAGGTTTTTGGATGTTTAAATTTTTCCATTGTTTCTCAATAATATATAGGCCTTTGAGCCTCATTGTAACACATATTTCAAAGGCCAGTAGCCACCACATCTCTTCTCAGAGATAAGCTACCAACTCCCTAGCTATTTTATTTCCATTCTATCTGTAAGCATATTTCAGTCATTTGTTTTTAATGAAATGAAGTTTTATTTCCGCCGCATCTTTGCATTTATGTGTATTTTTGTATTTCATTGTGTTCCTGCATAAATCTGTATCAATCCTGATGTCAAAAATGCATCGGGGATCAGCAATCGGGAATGTCTTTTAATGCAGTAAGAGTGTTTGTTGTGATCCTTTTAGGATTTCCCCAATTCTCCTAAGTGCATCGGGCATCGACTATCGATGATTTTTATTTCTTTGCTAACATCTATTCCCCTCATCTTTTACCGATGACAAAGGGTAATCGGCTATCAATGCTATCCTTATGCAAGACTTATCAAAAAAAAAAACTTCCTTTTGTCGATTTCGATGAAGATCGACACTTGGTGACTGAGGTTTCTCGAGTGATTATTTTCCTTATTTGAATTCCTTCCAATGTTGAATCTGAGTACACCGGGTGAAGTGTTTTGGTTGTTGATTCTTTATTCAGGTGTTAAGGCCTTTTAATTCATGGGGTTTCATAAGTTCAAACAAATCTTAATAGCTAATGAGAGTCATGATAATAAGCAAAGAAAAAACATTTCTCAAAATGAAGTCAAATAAGACAATGCAAATATCAAGTGGTACCAAAAAAAGGAAAAATTTGACATAGGCTTTTTAGGGTGTGTTGAGTGCTCAACACTATATTAGGAAATTGGTTCGTATTCAACTCAAAGATGGAGTTTATCCAGTCTTGATTCATCTTCCTTGTATCCTCATCATAAATTTCATGGGATACATTGTCACTTTCAAGTGGGTTCTCTATTAGCAACTTTTTCAACCCTTCCATGATCTCCCCTTTTAAGAAATCCATGTCAGTATCCACCATCACTTATAGCTTAGCTGCAGTTGAATCCATCATCTTTTGTAGTTCATATTTTGTTACTTCCTTCTTTTGTAAATAATATATGTCCCTGCGCATTTGTTCACCTTCATCAAGATTATAATTAGGACTGTCTGAGCAATTATTTGTTGTAGAAGTTCCCTTTTTTGGTGACATGTTGGCCAAGTATCACTACAAGTTAGGAATTCCTAATTGGATTAGGTAGAGGTCCTCACAGACAAGGGAGTGGAAAGTTCTATATCTCTATGATATATGTGCGGGGTCCAACAATAGTACTCGACCCAATATCTCAGGGAACTAAAGAAGGAGGCTTGACCATGCCCTTAGCTATAATATCTGACTACCCAGTTACTAAAGAGTGATCTCCCCAAGTGTTGTTCTTGGTGTACTATAGCAATAAGATAGCCAAATGGTTTACTCGTTGGTCTCAGGATTCTAGGTGGTCTCCCGATATATTCCAGGTACGTGGGATCTCAAATCTGTAGTAGTGATGTCTAATGCACAACCATTCGAAAGTGGACTTCCAATATACTCTAGATACGTGGAAGAACTACATTGTCCCTGAGTTGTAGCACTGACAAGTAACAAAAACTCCTACGTTAGAGACGTCAGAATAAATATGTACCTAACAATCCATAAGATTCTCCAAAATTTATGTGATTCTCCGTTTATCCCACTTTATTCCAATTTTTATGTAATATCCCTATGCCGAACCCAATGGTAAATGTAAATACAAATGTACGTAAGCTGGTGAGTTGTTTGACATCATTTTTGTATACAACTTCCATGGTATAGTGCATGCATGTACTATGCAGTAAAATGAGGAAGTGTGCACATTCCAGGATACCGCACACAACAACTTAAGTGCACACAATTTTGAGGCCAGGGAGCCTTTGTGTATATGTTGTGTTTTATAGGCTGGTGAGCCATTTTTTTGATGATTAGGCTAGAGAGCCTAGATGTTAAAGGCCATAGAGACTATTTTTGTATATGTCTCATCATTAATATAAAATATATCGTTGCGAGCAGACTGACCATGATAAAAGAATATGGGGTACTAAACTCCACTAGTTAGGGAGAGGGGGACCTAAAAGTTAAGGAAAAGGGCCTAAGCTAGGAATCTTAATCCAAAAAGGAATATTATATTAATATTTCTTAAATCATAAAGTATGGATAATTATTTTATTCGAAGTTCTAAGGATGGAGACAAGTGGGACAATGTAGCTCCCAACATGACAAGTATCAAGTTGGGAACATGCATACATATTGTTTGGACTTAGTTCATTTTTTTATTTCTTCCTTCCATCATTTCGTCATCCAGTCAATCATCCATCATCATTCACACACTCCTTGAGCTATCCTTCATACCTTCCTATCAATATACCTGAACCTGTATCTATACACATACATGTTTGTGTAGTTGGTTAGCTTGGGAGTTGGATTAAAGAAGAGGGTTGTCAGGCCCGTGGGATATTGAAGAGGTGAGTTGTCAGGCCCATGAGAAATCTCTCAAGGTGAGAGAATTTTTGGGAATTGATTTCCTAAGGGTGCTAAACTGCAACTACAGGTCTCTGAGACTTCCTATCTGGCTTGTTGTTGAAGCCTGGAAAGGAAGTTGGGCAGTCGAAGGATTGTTGAGCAGAGAAGGGGCACACTTCCTCGGGTAGGAAATGCATGTGGGGAATGAGGGACTATATGATGTTAGTTTTATTTGGCACCTGTGACAAAGTCTTTTGTGTTGTCTATGATCCATTCGCCTGGTTAGGAATCCCTTTACCCAGGTGGAGTTTAGTCCTAGCTAGTGGGTTACCCATTGATGAGAGTGATGCGTAGTGTGGTCTAAGTCTGGGAGGTTCATGGAAGGTTTGCACTCAGTTGGTGATATTCTTACCAAGATAAGTGTCAATTGTGTGATAAATTACATGTTGCATAATTATTTGCGTGTTTATTTTTATGGGTTTATCCTTTGTGTGGTTTATAACTGTGTTTATATTTATGGGTATTTACTGTATATGCCACATATATATGTTGACGGTTATTTCTGTATGAATCCATACATTTACATAATGTATTTGTCTTTTTACGTTTTATATACAAAGTTATACAAAATTTCTGTGTGTACATGTTTTAATTGCATGCAGTTCGAAAAATTTACGTGGCATAGCTTAGTTACAGTATGTTCTACAGTTCTGCGTGTACATGTTACAGTATGTTGAGAAAAGAATAAAATTGTTTTCTAGACTAGCATGGCCCGACATGGGTGGTCGGGGATGTTACAACATGGTATCATAGCTTTACTTCTCAACACTGAGCCTGGATGGGCCGAGCAAGTTGAGTAGAAGAAAAATTTCATAGAGGAATGATTTCATAGTGGCCAAATTTCCAGTTGTAGAGCGTCCATGGTAAAAAGTAACAACAATGGCGCAGAATTGGGAAAAGCCCCCAATTTATGTTGTTAAAATCATGGGAAAATTAAGAAATTCAGCCATGTGGTGAGATATTATTGATTTAATATTTGTTCTCGCAAAATCAGACCTAGAATTGGTCGAATTTGAAGTTATAGTGAAGCCACAATAGTTGGAGCGAGATTAGTAATTAAAATTTTCAATTCGTGACTTGATTTTGGGAAACAATCGTTCCTAAAATGTCAAACCGAAGCGATTTGATGTTTCAGAGGTTGAACTGGTGTTATTGGGGTGAAATTGAACAAATTTCATAGTTGTAGAATCTCTATGGAAAATTGGGGAAAAAGTTAGAAAAAGTCCCCAATTTCTGTAGCGGAATTCACAAGGAATTGATGCGGATAAAAAATGAATGTGCGTAGGTGGGTGAACTAAAAATGCATGATGCACAGTAAAAATATTGTGATATGTAAAAATTGGGCACTGTGCGGAAAAATATTGGCGTGCGGGCTCATGCACTAAAATTTGGTGCCAAGTGGAAAAATATTGGCATACATACCGGTGCATGCGCTAAATTTTGGTGCCGCGTGGAAAAATGTTGGTGTGTGGATGCACGCACTAAATTTTGGCGCCACATGGAAAAATGTAGGTGTGCAACTGTGCACGCTAAATTTTGGCATCGCGCAGAAAAATGTTAGTGTGCAGGTGCGCATGCTAAAATTTGGTGTTGTGCCGAAAAACATTGGTGTGTGGGTGCCCGTGCTAAATTTAGCATTGCACAGTGTGCATACGCATAATAAGATGCATGTTGTGTGCACACACATCATAATGGCATGTGTGGTGTGCACAGTATTGGAAGAGTGCAGATGAGTTTGGTTGGTGGGTACAAAATGTGGGTATATGTTGTCATGCGACAATTTAGTTAATGGTGCATGCATAGTATTGGTGTGTACTAGACTTTGGCATGGTGCAATGTGTAGAGTGAAATGTGCACAGAATATCAACACACGATACAAAAATTACGCACAACAGGTAATAGTGAAAGAACCAAAATTTTGGGTGGTGGATATTGGTGCGTGACACAAAAGTAGTGTGCGCCAGTTATTGGCACGACAGAGAAGTGATGAACAATGCTTATAGGTGCATGGAGCATGATTTACCTTGTGGTATTGTTGCACATGATAAACATGGGTGTATAGGTTGAAAATTGTGTGTGCGAAGTCATTTGGAGGGTGAACAACAGTAGAAAACCAACAAATTTTCGTGACATTTTATATTGTTTGAACATCATCTTTTTGCAGCGTGTTTTTGAGGCCCTTAAGAGCATTTTTAGGTACTCAAAAACCACAAGAGCAGACTGTACCGAAGTGCACTTTGTATTCTCAACTCAAATAAAAGATCTTGGAGAGATATTTCTAATGGTGTAAACCATTCGTCAAACGAAGCTTTTATGAGAAAGTTACAACATAATTAGTGGAGAGTAAAATTTTAAGACCCAACTAAATTCAAAGAGCCATAACTTTCTGCTTCAGAATCAGATTGAGGCACAGGAGAAGTCATTGGAAATATATTGAACCATAGAAGACAGTCCCAAAGATGGATTAAATTTATGGGCATGTTAAACATGTTTAATATGGCAAAGGAGGTACCTGTAGTATTCCAGACCAAAAACACCAATTGGACTAGAACTTCAGTAGGTTGTAACTAGCAGCCCAGAACCAAGAAAAAGATGAAACTTGAACACAGTGTCCATAATATGTATATGAAGAAACCAAATGAGCTCCTACGAAAACTCCAATGGAGTAGGTGCAAAAATGCATAATTACAATGTAGAGTTGTGCCAAGTTGAAGTGTGAATGGAAAAATTAATGGGCAATTTTCAAATAACCATTTCTATCTGCTCAAGACTCATAATTGAGCATGGGTGCAGGCGTTGTAAAGGTGTTGGATAGTAGGATATAAATATTCATTTAGAAAATTGATCCTGGCATTCAATTTTCTAGGAAATCAAAAGAAAGAGTTTTGATATATTATTGAACCAAAACGGTTCATATTTTTCATGAGATTGTTGAAACAGTTAGCCTGACAAAGTTTTGTTGGCTGCACATTTTGCACAATTGAAAAAAAAAATATCAGATCAAGATCAACACAGAGTCTAGAGGAATGGGATATGCATAGGATATTTACATCTAGGAAGATGAGATTAAAGGGATGGATTTCCTTTTGGGCATTGAAGGAACAAACTCCAATGGACATGGAGAAGGAAGGGATGAAAACATGGATATGGTAGAGACCATTAAAAAAATGCAGAAGGATGTCCAAATGCATAAAGATGATATTGAAAGGCTTATGAGAGCCAAGGAGAAGCAATAGGAATTTAACAAGAAGTTAATGCAGATCTTGAACATAATAGAAAATAAATTAGATAAGGAGAGTGGCTCAAGGAAATCAAGAAGTCATAGGTTTCCTGATGAGAAAATAAGAACCAAAAGTGTTTGCATACATCACCGTCACTCCCCGAGGCATTCCAATAAGAGAGAACACAATAGCTCAAGTCCATCCCCTATCAGGAAGCATAAGAGGTCTGGGGTGGATGAACTACGAGGAGAAATGAACAAAATCAAACCTCCTACATTTGATGGTGAGCACAAGAAGGATGAAGATGCAGAGACATGGTTGTTGGGCATGATAAAGTATTTTCAATTGCATAATTAGTCTTCTCATGCAGAAGGTTTAATTTCCATCTATCAACTCAAGGGAAAGGCATCCATGTGGTGGGATCAGCTTGTGCAGGTGCAACACATTAAAGAGAAGAGTGTTACTTGGAGGGAATTCAAGAAGTATTTTGAGAAGAAATACTTGACTAAGAGATACTATGACAAGAAAATGAAAGAGTTCTTTGAACTTAAGCTTGGGAGTATGACCATAGATGAATATGAAAGAAGGTTTTTAGAACCACTAAAGTATGTTTCTTTCATCAAGGATGAGACAGTTAAGATTCAAAGGTATTTGAGTGGATTTCCATCATTCATTAGTGAAAAAATATAGTATGATGATCCAAAGACATTGGAGGATACCATAACGCAAGATAAATTCCTATATGATCAACAGAAAACAAGGACAACTTTCCAAAAACCTTGAGAAGACAAAAATAAATTCAAGATGGATCAGAGGAAGAAGGGAACTAAGCCACCATTCTTTAGAAATAATCCTCAGGGACAACCAACTTCTAAAGAACCCATAACAATTGAGATAGGTGGTCAAAAGCCAAGGAAGTCACCTATTCAATGTTGGGGTTGTAAAGGAGATCATACGTCAAATGTTACCCCGGGACCACTTTTGCAACTTGAGATATTTGATCTAACAAAGAATTGATCGCATACTGCGTTGTACTGTCTAGAGGTTGTCATTGATTCGATTACCTTGAGTTTCCATTCACCTACCCAAGTTATTTGATTATGAGCGTGCATGTCAGGCGACCCTATCATAGTAGAGAAATATGTAGAAGAGATCTTGATCGACCTTATGGTCGAGAAAATCATGTCTGTAGGTATATAGGCATCGCCAATGGGTGGATTGCAGGCATCCCCCTCGACTGGACTTTGATCTGTGCCATCCCGAACCATGACTGAGAAAATAAGAAAGCACCGCGACGATATGGTGAATGTGAAGCAGATCTCGTTGGTCTTGCTCGGCTACATCCCACCTTTGGCTGGCGTGGTTAGTCGTAACATCATCCTGCATGACTTTGAGTAGACATTGATCACTACATACCTCTTGAAGGGGATACGCGCAGTCGGACCACAGATGGGACTGATCCCAGATCTCAAGATCAGTGATTTCAACCTTGGACAGTGAAATAACTATGCAATGCTCACACTGCATAGGTACCTAATGAAGACGATGGGGAAGAATCCCAAGATATTACCCCAGCCATGGATTAAAGAGATTGTGCGATTGACGATCTTAAACGTGATGAATATCCCCCACTTCGACAAACATTAGGAGGTTAACATGTGCATTAAACTCCTCCTGTCCTTCTATCATGGAGGCTATGTCTGGTTAGATAGGCGAGTGGCTATGGATCTGACACTGATCCACCAGATTAATAGACTAAGCATGCAAAGACTAGAACCTTACCAGTTTTACCCGGGGAAGGTTGCATATCTCTCCTTGGCGTAGCAGATCAAGGAGGTATATGGTGATGTGGAGAAGGGGATGTGAGGCTACAAGGTAGCCTCCATACAAGATGTCGCCATGTGCCTATATTATCAACTGATCACTGGCAATCTTGTCAGAAAGAACCGACCGACACAAGTCACAGGGTTCGTAGTCGACCACGCGGGGAAGTGTGTTGAAGGTATGCAGATGAACTGGGTGAGCTACCTCATCAACTAGTTGGACAAGGACTGCCACGAAGCATAGGACCAAGGCTACAAGTTTCACTTTAGTTGGTTGTTGATTCTCACTACATTTTTTGCTTGGGAGATGCTGGAGGGAGTGACATTCCCAAAAGTCGAGCCATTGAAGCCATTGGCCATGAGGTTCAACACCATGTGGTATATGAGCGATATGGCGAAGCAATGGAAATAAAATGTGGTGTTCCATTCTTAATATCTACAACTAAAGTGCGCCATTGAATCATTCCCCCGAATGACCCTGAACGCCTTGCATACATATCGGCTACTAGTGAAGTTTCACGCAGACTGACACTTCACCTACATCACTACATGTAGGGAGGAAAGTAAAGAGGAGTTGCAGTCTTACTACAAATTGACTAATGAAGACATGGAGGAGATAACCAAGGAATGTACAGCCAAATTCCTTATACCAGTTAGAGATGTAGAACTCTCCGACCCCAATATCATCGGAAGTCCTTTGGTCACCCAGAATGAGTATGAAGGATCGA
Source organism: Picea engelmannii (assembly GCA_009831015.1). Taxonomy (NCBI): domain Eukaryota; kingdom Viridiplantae; phylum Streptophyta; class Pinopsida; order Pinales; family Pinaceae; genus Picea; species Picea engelmannii. Next base: position 925,887 of record ML781173.1, on the reverse strand, counting down.
TCAACACAAAGAAAAAAAAGAAAAAGGAGGAAGTACA